>CM076074.1:18255000-18622500 GCA_038088235.1 Zacco platypus
TCAGCAACTATTTTTAACCTATGAATTGTGCAGCTCCTGAAGTCAAAATTGATTATTTGATGCACATTGCCAACTATTTTTACATTTAGATTACCTTTGCTGTTATTTAGCGCTTACTTGAATTTAATCTTTAATAACACAAATAATTTATTAATTTTAGCAAATCTCAAAACGATTATCCAGCTGTAATACTTTAAATTATGTTGTGATGCCTAATTTCTCTTGCAGCATTTAAAACCAGTGTTGTGGGTAACGCATTACAAGTAACTTGAGTTAAGTAATCAGATTACTTTTTCAAGTAACTAGTAAAGTAACACGTTACTTTTTCATTTTACAACCAAATATCGTACTTTTTCAAATAAGTAACGCAAGTTACTTTTTCATATTTATTGACCCATGTTGAGAGAAATAAAGTGCAGAGGTGTTGTGTGCGCTGTATGAACCTGATGGTTATTACAGTTCTAGACTGAATGTGATCATGTATTTATTCATCGCACTTGCATGAAAGCATTCAGTATTCCTCAAAATGAATAAAAACAGTGAAATGCAATCTCAGAATTTTACACACTATTAATAAAACTATAAATTATATTAAATGACACACACATATATATACACACACACACACACATGTATATAATCTCATTTTATTAACCAATGTCTTCCTTTGACCTTCAATGATCTAATTCAACCAATCTAATAAGCCTTTGACCTTTGACCTTTCCTTTGACCTTCAATGATCTAATTCAACCAATCTAATAAGCCAAATTACTTTAAATTATTTAGAAATAAGATTGTTGAACTTCCTTCTCCTGTATCCTATGGCAGCACAGCTGAATGTTTTTTTTGAGCTGCGCCCTCTACTGTATAGGCATATTCCTTCTGCCTGAGGCTTATTCATTTCGCTTTTGGTGTGAAAGGGCCTTTACATTTGCCAAAAATGCAACTTTTTTTTGTTTTTTATTAAAAAACAAATGAGGAAGCCCAGCCCAGGTGTAGTAACACAAAAGTAATGTAACACATTTTCATATGTACTTTTCATAAAAAGTAACTCAATTAGTTACTTTAAAACAATATTACTTATTAAAAGTCCCCAACACTGTTTGAAATGATTGCTTTCATTTTCTTTTCTTTTTTTACAAAATAGATATTGGCCTGGTTTCACTGACAGGGCTTAGATTAAGCCAGGGTTAGGCCTTAGTTCAATTAAGACATTTAAAGGATTAGTTCACTTTCAAATAAAAATTAGCCCAAGCTTTACACACCCTCAAGCCATTCTAGGTGTATATGACTTTCTTCTTTCTGATGAACACAATTTTAATAAATATCCTGATGTATCCGAGCTTTATAATGGCAGTGAACAGGGGTCACGAGTATGAGCTGAAGAAAGTACTTCCATCCACATCCATCCATCATAAACGTGGACTCCACACTGCTCTGGGGGGTTAATAAAGGCCTTCTCAAGCGAAGTGATACGTTTCTGTAAAAAAGAAATCCATATTTAACAAGTTATGAAGTAAAATATCTAGCTTCTGCCTTTCGTATTCATCGTACGAAGAAAGTGTTAAACTCTTGCAGTTTACTCTTTGGATGTAAAGCTTACTCTACGTCCTACGCCTGCCTTATTCAACTTATGGAAAAAGTGCAACTGACGCAACTACCAGTTTACCCTTTCTTTGTAAGTTGAACACAGAAGGCGGTCTGGCGGAAGCTAGATATTTTACTTCATAATTTCAATGACATAGTCTAGGATTAGGCCTTGTTTGTGAAACGGGGATTAATTTATAAAATTCAGCCATTTATCAGTTTTCAGTCATAACATTGAAAAGATTATCGGCTTATTGGTATTGGCCAAAATTTTGATATCGCCATATCCCTTGTTCTTTTGGACCTGTTTTTGCTACGTTTTATCTGAAATATCAGTGACTGAATATTAACTTTTGCATAAAAGCAATATCCCAGTCCTGCATTTCAGCACGGCTGTGATTACAGTAACTATGGCCTTGTGCCTACAGTTGAATCGGATTCTATTTTGTTTAAATTAGTCTGACATTAATGTATTCCAACTGAAAGTCTCATGAAACTCATGTAAGTGGAATTTGCTAAATGAACAAAGCTATAATTTCCTGTGTGTTTCAGTCCGAGATGACAAATTCAGTAGTCTGATAGAAAAGCTGCTCTTCCGCTCCAATTTTCGACTCCTGCACTCCAATTTCCAAGAGCCATAGTGAGGACGGATCTGTGTAGTTTAAGTACACAGGAAACAGGAATGCTGGATGAGAGGTGGATGAATGAGAGTACAGTGACTCTGTCCTTTAGGATGTGGTGTGGAACAGGCTCCGGACCGCGAGACGGATGATGCAGCGGTCGCTCTCGCGGTTATGATTTACAGCAGACTTCTGCTCATTTCTCACTGCACTCATTGACACAGCAGTGTAAAGAACGTTGCCCGACTTAAAGTTCAGTTGTACTGTGACTTTGATCTCCCTCTGAACTCTGGGTAATCAAGCTTCCTCGCATCCCCTTCAAGTGCTCGCAAGGAGAAAGACAGATTGCCACATTAGCATACAAGGCTAAGAAGACACCTGCAGCCGTAAAAAGGACATGCAGTGTTTTAGCCGATGATAGAAAGAGGAAGGAGCGAGCAGATAAGAGGAAGGACAGCTGAGACGTGTTCACACACATTTAGAAACATGAGCATCGTATGCTTATTACCACGGCCGGACAGGCCTTCTCGATTTATGTGGATTAAACGCTGTTCCTCTTGTCCTGGTAATGATTGATGAAGTGTTTCAAAGCACTATCTCTCTCTTTTCTAGAACCTTCAACTTTCCTTTGGTTCACTGTCTGTTGACTACCAAATATGAATGTATTGCCTGGATCCTCCTTTTTGTAATCTTTGTCAAATACCAGTTTTTTCACGTTAAACGTTTTAGAACGTCCCGCTGTTTTTAGGTGTTGAAATGCTGCAGCAGGTGCTGTATGGATCACAAGCGCCCAAAATTTGCATTTTGTTCACATATTTTTGATTTTCTTCTTTTGTGATGGAAAATTGACAGGTCTGTAATTCAGCTTTATGCATTTTTTTCCCTCCAGGTCTTCGTGACAGTCACGTGACTGAAAAAAGTGAATTGTAAAAAACTCTTTGTGCTATATAACAGTGTGTTTATAACTATGACAATACATTAAAATAATTTGGTGAGAAATACAAGATTGTAATATCAAGCAGCATAACAAGCTGTTTTTTACAGCTAAAAATGCACCAAAAAATCTGTGAAATTTAAAAATGTCTTACACTATAACTGTACGTGGATCATACCGGAAGTCAGACACATTCAATTTACAAATGGCCACACTAGCTCTTACGTTAAAAATAAAATGGATACCTTATGGGTGCATGATTATTAGCACTAGTCAGTTAGTTTCTCTAGATCTCTCTTTTTTAATTTAATTGTGCTATATTTTAGTGACGGTGGTTCAATTTTTGAATGCATATGTAAACGGCCCCTGACAAACATGTATAATCGATGCCAGGTGACCCCAATAAGTCGAATTATACAGGGCTTCCAGTTAAGAACTATTAGATCAGATCAACAACTTGATTAAAAATATGCACATTCTTCTGCACATCCTTAATAACAGTTAAGTGTTTTCTACACTTGGTTGAGCATATGTGCTAAAGCTGTGAGCAAAGCTCTCTGACCTGCTATTATTAGCTCTTAAGTTGCAGCAAGATAATGACACTTTATATATGGCCATATTACAGACTTACAGAACGCAAAAATAATTTGCGTCTAATTTACAATCAGTGGTTTGGTAAAGTGTTTTTTTCCTAAACATTCTTAAGATAAGTTTGCTTCCCATGTAAATTTTCTTTTAAGGATGTTTAGACAAAAATACGGATTAAGAAACTAATTTTATTATTTATTTATTTTGCATTTCAGGGGCCTTATTCACAAAACATTTTATCTTATCGCTAAGAGTTCTCCTAAATAGTATAAGTTCTTAGCTCAGAGTTTTCTTTTAACTAAGTTTTTTACTTAGGAATAAACGTTATAGGAATATATTATAAGTATGACTTATAATATAAGTTAAGGAATAGAGAGTAGTCTTAAACTAATAGAAAGAGCGGGGTTGACCTAGTTGCTATGGATGATATAGGAGGGGTCTCTCTCTGTCAGAGATTTATTGACATAAATATTTTAGAATAAGGTATCATGTTACCATATTCAAATAAATATTTTAAAATAAAAATGTTGTCATATTCAAAAAATGATTTATATGAATAGACTAAGTGTCACTTATTAAGTATGTGTACATCTAATTGTCAGCCTTTTGCATACTTAAAATTTAGGAGTCCTTTTAGCATTAAGAAGTTTTGTGAATATGGCTCCTGGCCAGTTTCTCTTTTCCTCGTTTTTGTAGTCTGCTAAAAAGACTATTAAAAGCCAAGATTGTTAGCACAGTCTTAGGAGTGATGATCTTCTGGCTGTTGTGATTCATCCATCTCAGATTTTTTTCGATACATGTGATGTTCCTGGAAAGGCAGCAACATTTGCAAATTATTAGTCATCAAGTAATATCAGCCTCTGTATGGCTTATCTAGAGGACAAAATATTGATTTATTTATTTTGTTAAAGGGGGCAAAAACATCCATATATAAACGAAGGGGAATAAAACTGATTGGTTGATTTATTGATTGATTGATTGATTTTTCAGTTATATTTTACAAACCAAGTAATATTACATTTATGTATACCAAAATGTCCATATAAAAAGGAGGGAAATTTATTTATTTATCATTATACTTCATATTACATACATGGAATATGTAATTTAAGATGCCAAAAAAGGAGTGCAATAAAATTATTTATTTATATAATTTATTTATTTATAAACAAAAATTCCATATAAAAAGGAGCAGAATAAAATGATTTATTTATTTCATATTTAATGTTTGCATTAGGGGTGTGTGATATTGACAAAAAATGATATCTCTATATTTTCTAGGATTTTTCCGATAACGATAATCAGACGATATTTTGCATCATTCAAAAATGTTTTATTGTAGTAGCTCTAGCAATGTAATTGGTGACAGCATTTGTTACATCTTTCCATCTGCCGCTTTTTCTGTCGTAAGGAACTTTCTCGCTAAATGATTTGGCCAATGTTTGTTGCGTGTGTGTTTTTGATTTTGCTCTGTCTGCTGCAGACGCGCCGTGTTCAGCTGACTCCTGAAGCTTTTCATAATCCTCATATTAAGGTTGCACGATTTATCGTGTTTAAATGGCATGCGATTTGGCAAAGGCTGCGATTATTTAACGCGCAGCTTGTCAGAGCTGTACGGCTCTGTGATCAGTAGTAAATGCTTCTCCATCTGTAAACCAGAGGGCGCTCTTGCGCAGAAACTCAAAATATGCCCTGCAGCAGAAGAAAACCACGTCATATCGCTGTAGCTGAATAAAGGGAAGATTGAAACGCTTTGATTAAATAAACACACGAATGCCTTATTCTGAAATCACATCATCTCACAGAAGGATGCTGAACTGTCGTTATGAAGTGAGATTGCAGTAAAAACATGTTATTAATGTCGTCTTTTGTTGGACAAGATGTTAATAAATGCTTCTCGTGTCTGGAAAGATGTTTACATGCGTTGCTTTTTCAAATGTACATAAGCGACTCAAACTCGCAGTGCTTTCAGATGAATTAGCATTTGGAGCCGAACTTCATTGACAAGCTTCTTCGCAGTTTTTTCACTCATTTGAACTTCTGTCAAACAAACACCACACTTTGAATACGCACACGCAATAGTACTTAGTATATACTTAGCTACATCACACACTTCATGCAGCGTTTTGATTGGTTTCTAAAAATGAGTGAAATACTCGATAATATGATTTGGCATATCGTTAAAACATCAATTAAGATTATCGCACACCCCTAGTTTACATATATATAATATTACATTTATGTGATTTTTGTATAAAAAATTAAATGATGTGTTTTTATAAACCGGATATCTGCACTCTGAAGTTTAGGCTTCCGTTAGTTGAATAAGCAGACATGACTAATGGAAAATGCTGATAATCTCAAAAGACCATGCATTGCCTTCAGTGTCTGTTCCTGTATTGTATCAGCATGGAATCCCATCACATTTTAGACAGGGATACTTCACAAAAATAATCTAAGTCCCACAGTTACGTGTTCCGTTGTGGGTTGGGCCGGCCTTCTCTCCTCTGAGGGAGTGCAGGGCCAGAGTTAATTAGGCATCTTTAATCACCTGAAGTCACTCTCTCTGACACTGTTTAACCCCCTGTAAATGGGTTATTATTACTTCTAAAATCCCCTCTGTGGTTTCAGGCATGAAAGGGCTATTTTAGCTCTGCTAAGTGAAACCTTGTCGAAATGCACAGGAACCTTTTTCCCAGTAATAATGAAATACCAGCCTTCTCTGCCTGTACCAACCATCATCTGCTTTTGTGTTGAATTTCTAAAGACTTCTGTTTTGTATAAACAATGCTCTTGTTTGCAAAAAATTACACATTCAGCGCTTGAATATGTTTTAATTACATTTGCTTTTTTTATGATTGTGATATCACGGAGCTCTGCTCTTTACATGAGGCAATCAGTGAGATTAATTTCACTATTTGAGGAAAACATGCTGTTTATTCATCTATGAATGGAACCTAGTTTTTGTGGCTTTCAAATGAAACTCAGCACGGCGATGGTATATGGCAGGAAACATCTGCTCACGAGTGACCCCCGTGACCTGTGTATGTGTGGAGCATAAGCCAATTATCTGTTAATGTGTTGACTGCTTTATAGGGTCAGATCTGGTCTTGTCTTGTTGTACCTTATTAACCAAACTCACTGCTACAGCTTATCAGCAGATGATGTAAAACGAGTCAACATTCTCAGAAAACGCTCTGCTCTTTTAAACAGGATGCTGTATTTCACCTAAATAGCTGATAATGATAATAATCATCACACTACATGGAATACAGGTTTACTCACAGGTCTAATAATGATCTCTGTCAGAAAATGAACAACCGTTTTGCTCAAGTGTTTTTTTTGATGTGAAATAGATACATAGTTTTTAGCTTTTGAGAGAAGCAATACCGCTTAGCCGATTTGGATGGAGCACTTGAGAGGCTTTCTGTCGTTATGACAGTCCTTGGTTGTGCATTCAATCTAGAGATTCATTGGTCAGACATTTTGTGCGCTCATTCTTAACCACTATGCATTTCAGTTTGAAGGTTGATCTCTTGATTACAGAAAGCTTTCGTGGAACAGAAGAATGTTCTCAAAAGGTGATACTGGAATCGAGGTGTTTTGCTTGTTTTTGTTTTATGAACAACTATAGAATTAAGATGCCTAAGTGCTAGGGGTAATGGAGCGTCACCCTAGTTTCCATGTTTGGTCAGTCCCTGCAGTATGTTCTGTACATGGAAGTAGCGAAGGACAACCATTCCTTTCCTCAGTGTGCTGATAAAACAAGCTAACAAAGGATAGTTTGTCTCTTACTCACCCTCATTTCACAAACACAAAAGGAGATATCTGGCTGAATCTCACAAGGAGGGTCATATTTTGCCACAAAATCTAAATGTATTTTCCATGCATAAAATAATAATAATAATAATAAAATTGTTTAATTTTAATAATTTTAATTGTGATAATTTTAATTAAAAAATATATTTTTTACTTTTTGTTTGTTTGTATTTTTGGGACAATATTTTCATTATAGTTATCCGAAGCTTTGTGTATGGATCAGATGGGAATGTCTTTGAAAGTCACTCAAGTTTCACTTAAAGTCTGTACGTGAATTATTTTTTGAAAAGCATGTTATTTATCATATTGTGAATGATTCATACATGCATATGTTTTTTTTTATTTATTTATTTATTTTTTTAAAAACAACCTTGTAATTTTTTAATCAAAATGTTGTGACTCGGTCTTTTGGTTCTTGTGATGTATTTCAGACTTCTCAAATCATTTAGGGCTCTATCGTTCACTTGGCGCAATGCGGCGCCAGGCATGACGCAAGTGTTTTTTGCTTTCAGCCCGACGCAGTCATCATTTTCAAGTCCTGCGCTACGTTGTTTAAATAGCAAATGCATTTGCACCCATTTTTGCGCCCATGGCTGTGCTGGTCTGAAAACGAGGTGTGTTCAGGTGCATTGTTAGCGCATTGCTATTTTAAGGCGACTGCAATAGACTGCACTATTGACCCACTGAAACCTGGTTTAAAGTCAATGGCGCAATATATATTTATTTTTCGTTATTTAAAAAGCACGTTAATAATATCCTCCTATGGGCGGGTGCACAACATGCGTACACTCTGCTTATTACACACGCAGGGACGCACAGCAGCACACAAACATGCCAAATATTAAAAATAAAAGGATTACAATGTAAAAGATTATTGTTGTGTGCATAAAGATAAAAATACTTAAATTCGGCTTATGTAGGTGGTCTGATCCGTTTCCTTTCTGAACAAGCATACAGTTTTTCCGCCATGCAAATAGCGAATCTGCCATAGCTCGAGTGCCGCTGGCTTTTAAAAGGAGTGGGAGATGAGACTTGGTTTTTTGCATGTTACACCCAAAACACACCCATTACTCATTAAGAGAATAGGGACAACCCTTTTAGACTATGTGCCAGGCGCGCCAATCTTTTTTCCCATCGTTAAACTAGCAAAAGTGGATTCAGACATGCCCTAAGTGCACTAGCGTTGTGCTCTTTAGACCATGTGCTTAGATCATTAAAATAGGGCCCTAAGTCTGTTTAACCCTGCTCCTTTCTTAGAATCGACTGCAAGCTTGCAATCAGATGTGCCTATTATTACAGTAAAAGGCTGTATTAGAGGAAATGTGTGTGTTTGTGTGGGTCAGCGGCATAGTGCTGTCCGAGGGTCTTGTGGTTTAGTTGTGTTGTCTTCACTGTAGGCATTCGAGACTACTTTTAGATACTGTGGTTTGTCTTATTCTTGGAGGCCATTGTGAATGTGCCCCCCCCCCCTTAAATAACTCGCAGGAATTATCATTGTTATTCTGCAAATGGTACGAACCACAAAGCTGGCTTCTATGTGACTCTGGCCGGTGAAAAAGTGTGGCATTCCAGACCAAAAAAGCAAGCCGAATCAAATTTTGCCCCCAATCTTTCGCCTATTTTTATTTCCATATTTGGAAATGTTTACCTCCTCATGACTCTACAGTGCAGCAGGAAGAAGCACTATGAGTCATTTTAGCAGCATAAGGGCCTGGCTGTGGGTCCTCCTCACTGAGGGCTTCTCTCTAGTCCATAGACAACACGGGATGCTGTGAGTATCCTCTTCTCTTCTCTTCTCTTCTCTTCTCTTCTCTTCTCTTCTCTTCTCTTCTCTTCTCTTCTCTTCTCTTCTCTTCTCTTCTCTTCTCTTCTCTTCTCTTCTCTTCTCTTCTCTTCTCTTCTCTTCTCTTCTCTTCTCTTCTCTTCTCTTCTCTTGCTGTGTTTGGCCATGTATACATGTTAACCTTGCTGCAATCTTGTGGTACATCGCTCATCCCTTGCAGTTGTGTTCTACACAGCGGAAGTATACCTTAAAACAAGCATTTGAGGCAGCTGCTTATGACCTTAATCTTCCTGGTTATATTTGTTGGAATTACCTGTGTATTTGGTCATTCATACAATTGTTTAAAGTAAAAAATACTTTTATATAAAGTTCTTTGCACAACATATGAGGGAACTTTCTTTCATTGCAACTGTCTGAGATTTATTTTGATCTGTGAATTTAAAGAACAACCTTCAGTCAGTTTAGAAATGGTTCCACTGTCTGTATACATATGCTTGCCCTTCCTTCATTTAACCAAGGCTGGATTTTCATTGAAATGGAAAATAAGATTTCATTGTGATTTGCGCTCTTTATTGTGTTCTGAGATGGCATTGCATGTCATTGCATTTTATATGGTTATGTGACTCTTGTCTTTGTTTGGTAATATTTTCTGAGGAGATGTATTTGTGGAATGTGTTACTCATGGTGTGTGAAGAACTACTGACATGTTGAACTATACTGCCTTTAAAGGGAAACTTTAAAAAGCTCAAATACATGGTTGAAGAACAGTTTATTTACATTAAGAAGGAATGAATTTGTACAGGCAGGACATTGTTTCTCTAACCACATTCTAGACCACTATATAGGGGTTTCAAACTCAAACTTCCTTGGGATCATTAGCCAGGTACTGTCATCCAGAGCAACAAATATGCTACAAGTGTTTTTAGAACTATGAATTTAAACTAAGTACAGTTGTTATACACAGACATAGATTTTCTGAGTTGGACATTTCATCTCCCTCATGCCTAGCATACTGTTCTGCATGTTTAGTGAAGTAATGACGCATGAGATTGTAATTCCTTCCTTGAGAACTGCATTTTTCTCCTTGAACATTAAGCAGGTATCGGTCCCAGAAACCAGATCTGGCTTTAAAATAGTGGTCTGACGTTACAAATGAAATTTATATAATATATATATATATATATATATATATATATATATATATATATATAGGGCCAGATTTACTAATAGCTTGCACCAGTGCAAACCCTCTTTTGGTGTTAAAAAACTACTGTCAGAATTTATAAAGACACACAATGAAAAATTAGAGCTGAAAAGGCACAGACAGTCATTTTTGCGGCTGACCTCATTTGTAGGAGTTTCCCTTTCAAATGCAAAATTTATGGGAGGAGAGTATTTAAATGAATCATTCAAAGTGATTTACTAAGGTTTGTGCTAGTCAATTTACTGGTATTTGCACCATTATATTTATCTTCCCCAAAAAGCATGTCCTTAATCATGTCCTTAATCCAGACGCTAATTTGCGCTGCTTTTGCGTTGGTCATTATGGAAATGATGGCTGTGTCTGTTCTTTAATTTGTGCATTGTCAGTAAATCACAAACAGAACTTTCCATTTCCATGGGCGCTTTTAGGGGTTTGCGCTCTTATGTTAATTTGCCATGTTTAGTAAATCTGACCCATAATGTATTATATAATGTTATATAAAGTAAGTAAATTGTATTCACTTACTATCCCCACATTCTGGAATACTATATATCTGTGCAGTCTAACCAGTTCTCTTAAGCCTTAACCCAGGGGTGTTCAAACTCGCTCCTGGAGGGCCACTGTCCTGCAGAGTTTAGCTCCAACTCAATACACATGTCTGGAAGTGTCTAGTGTCAGTGTGTTCAAAATCGCTCTCGATATCCTCATTCACTATTCAATACATTACTCCACAAATATAGTCCACTTGAAGGTGTGAATGAAAACAAGTGATTGAATTTGGACACTAAGTGCGCCAGAAGGGCTGCAGCTTTTGCATAGTTTAATAATCATTTGGAAAACTTAACAAACTAGCAGCTCCAGTAGTAATGAAAAGATTTATTTTGAACTCTGTTATGGAAACTCGATTGTAGAAACCTTAATTAGTCAATTTAATAATCAATTAAAAAGGAATTTATACCTGTATGATATTATGTAGTGCCTTCGTTGGACCAATGGTTTGGAAACTGTGGACACCATCCTCTGGCGAGACGTGGGAATTCATTCGGCGCGACCCTCACAGTGCATTATGGGTATTCTCTAATGCTCATTATTGTGGTGCATATGGGGTTGAATGAGTGCACTTAATAACATCCATTATGGTTTCGGACACCACTACAAATGCCTGTCTCCTTAAATAGTGCACTATTTAAGAGTATAGGAAACGATTTTGGACACAGCTCTTGATTAACCCTCTGGAATTTTACCTTCAGTTGATAAATCTACCAGTGTTTTATAGGAATGTTTTTAATCTAAGCACACGGCATCCCACCTCCTTTATACTTGACCACTAGTACAGCACTAGTAAGTTTAGATGCTTCCTAGCTGTTTACACCTTCACATTCCTCTGCTACCACACCAAAGCTGTGGCAGCAAAGGTAGACCTTAATGGGATTTTCCATAGCCGTGAGGTGCGATATACTCGACTTTAATGATAGAACGGTGTGATAATCTCATTACTTTTCGCTCAACAGTACTGAAGGGTCTTCATATCCAGCGCTGGTTGGCTTCAGGCAAAGTTGTCTTGTCTTAATTCAGTTTGGAGCCAGTGCAAGCAGCAGCTGAGCACTTAGAGTCAGTCAAATCATTTTATTATTCACGAATCATCGCTTTGTTTTATCTCAACTACCAAAGTCTTTCTTAACTTTTGTTTTATTCATTCATGCCCCGAAATGCGTGATGACTCATCTTGTTAACGCTTGAATTTTTAAAAATTAGTCTGAGGGCAGTAACAAGTGCTTCCATTAAACGACACATTTGATTGCTAACTTTCCTTTTAAAAGGCCAGGGATTTGTTTTAAAAGAAGAGCGGAACCTCCCTCGTAATGAATGGTCTTGTTGTTTTGTTCTTATATTACAAGAAAGTTGTAATATTTATTTTATGACACCATGAAATAAGGTTGCACAAGCTGTGAGAATCCTCCATCTTGTCTCAAGTACCTGGTTTAAGATTGTAATCTGTGTTTCTCTGGGCTGGTCTTTGCGTCTCTAGATATTCATCTCCAATTTGAGAAAATGTCTGCTGTTTGTTTTCATATTGTGTCATCAATTTGAGAGAATCTCTTGACAACAAATAAACTTCATGACTGATTAATGAGAGCAATTAGAAGCCTGAGCAGATTGCAAGAAAGTGAAGTTAAAGTTAAAGTGGATAATTATCTGTTATAAAAAGATTCACACCGAGGGTTTGGTGGCTTTCTAATTTGACATAAAATTCATGTAATACATGCAGTTACATGTAGGTCTGTGATTGAAAGTTAAGACTTATTTGATGAAAGAAACTGCCTGATACTACAAACATAGTAGTTTTCTTTAGGGTGGTGCCATTTCATTTTATTTGGGGTGAATGAAACATCAAATCAAATCAATTAAGTTTTTCTTTCAACCCAGACTCATTGGAAATACGTGCCTGTGGCGACATTTCTGGAAAATGATTTTACATTGCTTGTTGCATGTTTTGTGACAATTTAAAAGTGAAATGTACAGTGAGTGGCACTAAAAGCGTGCTCAGGTTTAATCCAAACAAATGACCATTAATTTGTCAAGGATCGATATGCTAGATGTTGCACATATTGCGGCAGTTCGGAAATGAAATGACCAGTTAGTGCTCTATCGCCTTTGAAAATAACTCACCACCTACAATAAACCCTACTCGATAGTGTTAACAAAAGCAAATGTGAAATGATATTTTTTTCCTTTTAATTTTTTTAATCTGTCTTTAAAACCATCCTTTTTCTTAAAAGCTCCATTCCATTGTTCCATCGTACATGATGTAATACACTAAAAAACTGATTACATACATAGATATAGAGCCATGACAATGACACATTAGCATGTGGGTTAGTATGATCTTCATTTTTGAATGCTGTTCCAAATAATCAGTAATTCCTTTAGAAGGATGTAGCAACACTTGAGTCATTGCTATCCAAAACCTTACAAAACCTCAAAAGTTTACAATGACGTCAGTCAATATTAAAGAGTTATCATGCTTTACACTTTAGAACACTGTTCCTAATAATTAATAATTCATTCTGTAGGATTTGGTAATACTTGAGTCATTACTAGTGGGTTATCATGATCTTCACTTTAGAGTTCATTGTACATTATGCATTATTCACATTAATTGAACTTGTATATCAGTGGTTCTCAACCCGCGGCCCGCGATATGCCAACCACATTTACATTATTTTTGTAAATTTAGGGATCAAAATGGACAAATTCGTTATTGGAGGAGAAAAGCGATATATATATATATTAGTTTGCAAATGGTAGAAGTGCTTTGAGGTCATAACATAGTATTGTGCAAGGAACCTCACAAAAGTATGTCTTTATTAATCAATTAATCGATTTGTGTGAAAAGGAATACAAGTTGTTAGTGCTTTACTGCCACTATTGTTCAGCTGGAAACTGCAGTGATTGGTATGCGGTATGTTTTTTTTTTTATCTGTATTTAAAGCCATCCTTTTTCTTAAAAGCTGAATTCCATTGTTCCATCGTACATGATGTAATACACTAAAAAACTGATTACATGCATAGATATAGAGCCATGACAATGACACATTTTCTGTTCACTACAGCTGAATATTTACCTTTAACAGCCTTGCAGGATGTTTTAAATAAATGCGCATTGTTAAAATTCCAGTAAGGGCAACCACGTTACAGGTCTGTTTAAAGGGATTGTTCACCCAAAAAGGAAAATATACTCATCATATATGTCATCATATACTCACCCTCAAGTTGTTCCAAACCTGTATGAATTTTTTTTTCTTCTGAAAAGAAAAGATATTTTGAAGAATATGGGTCAATGGGGTCCCATCAACTGTTACCGCCATTCTTCAAAATATCTTCTTTTGCATTCAGCAGAAAAAAGCCTACAATGCATGGTTAAATCATGATAGCATATGGCCTCTTGTGGCCCATTTACTTTTACTGTATCATTTTTAATTAAACTGCGTTTGCTTTTTATCATGTGTATTTTTGACTATTTAATGTTTAATACATACTTTATGGGACTATTCAGAATGCAAAAGTACATAATCATAGATTTTGAGCTTTGAAAGACTATGAGCCCATTAGCACTTTTTAATCTGATGTAGAGCCACGCAGTCTTTAGGTCAGATTAAAAGTGCCAATATCTAACAGTCATCATTATCACCCCTCGCTGCAAAGGAGCAGTTTTGTGATCTGCCAAAAAAGGCATTATCCTCCACCCTCGGGGGGCTCAGCCTCAGCCCTGTTCTTTTGATATCAGAGGTCATTGGCAGATTAATTTCTTCTGACGCACAGGATGTATGTTAATGGAGCCTGGCTCAAAAGGTTGTATGTGCCAGACTAACAGATGCCATTTCACTAGTCCTGTTATTTTGTTATGAGGCTTGTTGGCTTAAAAACAGAGCAACCCAAAAGCCTAGATCATAGCCCCAGTGGAGAGGTAGATCTTGGCCTGTTAAATGATAGCTTGCTGAGAGACGCAACCAGAGTAGCTGTGATATTTGTTTCTGCACCAGCTCTGTGCCAGCCATTCCTGCGCCTCATTGGCTTTCAGATGGATCAGCGAGTATGGACCCATTTCTGGAGAACATTTTCAGGCTTAAATCACAAATATGGAGCTTTTTATAGCTAAACAAAGTGGCAAATTCACTGCTTTGGTTGTAGCTGTGCAAAGAATGTGAACCAACCATTTGTATGTGTGTGTGAGAATGTGTGCTGTGGCTTTTCAAGAGCTAAAAATGATCAACATAAGCCCTAAACAAACTTGAAAATGATACTTGACAGAAATAACCCCTGGCAATCAATCTATGAATTAATTCTTTAAGTTTTAAAACATTATTACTCTAGAAATATTATTATTTTTACTATTATTATTTTAGTAAATTGTATTTTTTTTTCATAGCTTTAACCAATATTGAGTCATGCATATTCTGTTATGCAGCTCTGACATAAGATATGCTCCAGTGGCCTGTTTATTTTCATCCACTCAGCCGTGGACTGATTTCTTTGTCATCAAATGTTGTTTTGGGTTTCTTTATTTTCTTCTGTGTTGATCCGTTTTTTTTTTTTTTTTACTGTATATAGGAGAGGCATTTTCAATTTAATGTTCAAAAAAAAAAACAAATTATGATTCATAGATTAAGTGTCCGCTGTCACTCTCCAGTTGCAAAGCTAACTTTGGGTTTCCAAACATCTCTAATCTTTGGATTGATTTAAAAAAAATTCTTAAAGTGCAATGCTAATAGAAACTGTTATTATTGCAAAGTACAATGGAAAAAAAGAGTGGAGCCAGAGAGGAATTAGAAAGAGCTATAATGAGTTATTAAATAGAGAAGCAAAGTGTTCTGAGGTCTATAGAGAATAAAATAACCCTTTTGAGTTGCCATTGCTGGCATTTTAAACTAATTCTCCTTCCATTATTGGCTTACCATTAAATTCGGTAGGGGGCTGTCTCAAACATAGAGAAAGAAAATCGAGGAAAGGGTGCATTGTCTTGTAAAATGGAAATACATTTGATGGAGTCATGCTAAGTTAAAACCTTTGGTAATACTTTGGAATACTGTTCTGTCATTAATGAATAACTACATAGGAACAAATGAATAATGCAGCATTAACATTCTAGTAACTACTATTAACTAACAAGAAACTCTGATTAATGAATTGGTAAGTATTGTAATAGTGCACTGCTCAGCTGAATGTGAATCAGTAACTAGTATTTTTTCATACCTCCCAGAGGACAGCTACGAACTACTATATACTGGTTCATCATTAATGTGAATAATGCATAATTAATTCTAAGGTGAAGATCATGGTAACCCACATGGTAATGACTGAAGTATGACCAAATCCTTCAGTATTACCAAATCCTTCAGAATGAATTACTAATTATTTGGAACAGTGTTCTAAAGTGAAAACATGAGAACTCCCTAATAGTGACTGAAGTTTTTTTGAAAATTATGTACAAATTTGGAGATTCCCTCTGATGGATTTGGTAACTTGAGTCATTACTAGTGAGTTAGCATGATCTTCATTTTTGAATGCTGTTCCAAATAATCAGTAATTCCTTTAGAAGGATGTAGCAACACTTGAGTCATTGCTATCCAAAACCTTACAAAACCTCAAAAGTTTACAGTGACATCAGTCAATATTAAAGAGTTATCATGCTTTTCACTTTAGAATACTGTTCCTAATAATTAATAATTCATTCTGTAGGATTTGGTAATACTTGAGTCATTACTAGTGGGTTATCATGATATTCACTTTAGAGTTAATTGTACATTATGGATTATTCACATTAATTGAACCTGTATATCAGTGGTTCTCAACCTCTACATTATTTTTTGTAAATTTAGGGATCAAAATGGACAAATTTGTTATTAGAGGAGAAAAGTGAAGTGAGGAACATACCAATGAAGGAACACATTGCAAACAAGAAGAGTCGTAGCATCAGCAGCGAAGGTAAGAAAATAGAAGAATCAGTTTGCTGTCAATGAGCGAGATGGGGGCAGCCTTTGTTTGCTCTGTAGTAAAGTACTTGAAGTACAAAAAAAAAAAAAATTATAACCGCATCGGCGCACGCGAGGGTTTGATATCGTCAGATTGTAACAATTGCGCTCAATGTTGTGTAACGTGAGTTTATTGAACAGGAGAGTTTCACTTTGATATGAAGCAGTCACACTGCCAGCCATTTCAACATACTGTGAAGTGAGAATTTCTTATAGTATTTGTTGCCAGTAGTATTTGTTGATTTTGCAGTGTGACAGAAATAAAATACCGCCACCAGAAAACACCGCCTCTTCTGTGTGTGCAGCATCTAGGTATAATTATGATGATATCTGCTAATACAATAATATTAAATCTGATTGGTTTTTATTGGTGACGTCATATGTAAATGATATGCGGCCCATGAGACTTGCACTTGGACCATAGTGCGGCCCACTGGGAAAAAAGGTTGAGAACCACTGCTGTATATAGTAGTTCCTAATAGTCAGCATGAAAAAAATACTAGTTACTGGTCGGCTAATAGTGAACTACCACATCCAACTGAACATCAGAGTTTCTTGTTAGTTAATAGTAGTTACTACAATGTTATTATTGCGTTCCTGTGTAGTTATTCTACACAGGGGGTAGTCGTGGCCTAGTGGTGAGGGAGTCAGGCTTGTAATCTGAAGGTTGCCGGTTCGATTCCCACACCGACAGGAATTGAAAGTGGGGATTGTGAATAAACAGCACTCACTCACCTTCGATACCATGACTAAAGTGTCCTTGAGCAAGACACCTAACCCCTAATTGCTCCCCTTGTAAGTCGCTTTGGATAAAAGCGTCTGCTAAATGATGAAAAATGAAAAATGAAAATGAAATTATTCATTAATGATGGAACAATATTCTAAAGTGTTACCAAACCTTTTCATTTCAGGACAATGTTCTCACCTCAGAAATGGAAAGCCATAGTCAGTGCTCTGTATTTGAAATATCCACAATGGGCAGCATATTCACAAGGAGCGTAAACAAAATCTATTAGTAATTATTAATTAATTGGGGCCTATTGACTGCTTTTAATAATTTGTCTTGTGCTTTTACTTGTGCGTAATATTAAATGTGAACGACTATCAGCTTAGTCTCTATATCAGCCAGGATTTTAATATTGGTTTAGCTTGTTTCTTCTCACATCATAAAATAGTTTCAACTCATAATAATTTGGTAAGTAGCCACATAATAAAATGGATAATGTACATAAAAAACCCTTGGGATTATACAAGAGAGGTCCTGATCAAGGTTCTTTTTGGGATAATGACGATTTCATGTTACTATGTTTCTTTCCCAAATTTCAGAGAACCCCCCCAGAGAACCTTGAGCACCAAATCAGCATGTTAGAATGATTTCTGAAGGATCATGTGACTGAGACTGAAGTAATGACACTAATAATTCGGCTTTGCCATCTAAGGAAATATTACATTTTAAAATATATTCAAATGGAAAACAGTTATTTTAAGTTGTTGTAATATTTCATATTATTACTGATTTTACTGTATTTTTGGTCAAATAAATGTAGCCTTGGTAAGCATAAGAGACTTCTTTCAAAAACATTATAAAGCCTTACAGACCCCAAACTTTGAAACATAAGTGTGTTTATCATAATATGGTTGGGCTAATGACATGGTGCACCAATTCATTTGTTCAAAAACAAATTAAATATGCCATTCTTACACTACAATTGTTTTTATTGCAGACACATTTGTATTTCTAATTGACCCAATTATTTTTGCTGTAATTTTTAATGAGAAATTGTTATTAAATAAGCACTTCACAAATGAAAACCTATTTTATTTTATTTCATTTAATTTTATTTAATTGTTTTTATTCCAGAACAATCATGAACACTAACCAAACATTTGTACCACTGCATGATATTTGTCTGAAAGTTCTATTGCAGAGATGTACACACACCTGCTGTGCACTCTCTCCAGAAGAGGATGCAAAGAATGTAGTTTGTGTCTCTTACGGGGACAAGAATGTGGCTGGGCTTCCTGGCTGGAGCAGACAGGCCCTCTCTCTGACCACAGTTGCCTCTGCACAGTGAACGTGTTTCCCTTCTCACGTGGCTCACAGCCGGGATTAATTGCCACCGAGCCCTCTGTTATCCAGGAATGCAATTACCTACTGACCCAAATCATCTACTTGGCAGGAAGTGCTTATCCCTCACACCGTGCTGCCAGCACCTGCCAGTAGATGCTTCTCTTTCCCCTCTCTCTTTTTATTTTTTTTCTATCCCTCTCCCTGCGTCACACAGCTGATGTCTGGCAAGGGACACTCTCATCAAAAGCAGCTGTTATTTTCAAAGTGAAATGAGTGTTCTTGGAAAATATGAATGTTACAGAGTCGTACTACAGCAGTAAGCCATGAGACTCCATGCGTTATAGTGATTTTACCACAGGACTTTACAGTGGTAAATTTACTCTAAAGCACTCAAGTGACCTTTAAGATGATCCTAGCTGTTAGTGTGTGTATACATAAACTCACCGGCCACTTTATTAAGTACATCTTATAAACAACAAACATCTGATTTCAGAACTGCCTTAATTCTTAGTGGCATAAATTCAATAAAGGGACAGAGAGATTTTTTTTGTCCATATTGACATGATAGCATCACAGTTTCTGCATGTTTGTCTGCTGCACATCCATGAAATCGGTGCTCGATTGGATTGAGATCTGGTGACTGTGAAGGCCATTTGAGTCTAGTGAACTCATTATCATGTTTGAGAGTTTAGGGTCAGTTAATTCTCACCAAAGCTGCATTTATTGGATCAAAAATACAGTAAAAGCAGAAATACTGTAAAATATTACAATTTAAAACCGCAAAGCTGAATTGTCTACAGCCATTATTCCAGTCATGAGGGTCACATGATCCTTCAGAAATCGTACTAATGCTGATTTGGTGCTCTTCAGGATTATCTGATGAATATACTTGGTTTTTTGTAAGAATGTTATTCTTTACTGTCATCTTTCATCAATTAAATACATCATTGTTGAGTAAAAGTATTCATTTCTGTACCAAAAAACCCTTACTGACCCCAAATTATTATTATTATTTTTTTATGATTTTATTATTATAGATTATTTGTGGTCCATAGTGTGCATTGGAACATGGCCATCCAATCCAGACTTTAGAGTCGATTAATTTCTTATACAGAAAGGAATTCCAATGAAATGGTGAGTAATCAGTCATGAATAAACATTCAGAAGTTTTTAGCCGCATTGATGGAATTGAGTAAAGTTTACCATATGATTCCGGGATTCTTTTGTAGTCTCTGTGGAAAATGATTCAAGTGTGAGGTTTGTTCACTGAGCTTAATAATCTTATTTGTTCGGTCTCATAGCCTCTGATCCTTAGTTACACTCATCAGAACATTTTGTCTCTAAACTATTTGGCTCATTTCTGAATGTGCGTTTGTAGCCGAATGCAAGCCCATGCTCAGAGTTAGAGAGAATTGGCAGTTGTGATTACAACAACACACATTCAAAAATAATAGCAAGTGTTTCACTTTCCTGGACCTTTCTTTGACTGCGTCAGCGGTCCTCATCTATAACCTTTGTAATGATTTCATAAGGGAGAGTGAGAGTGGGAGTTTTCATTCAATAGATGTTCTCAAGCCGTTTCTTTTGTGCCGTTGTGAAACGGAATAAAAGAGCTTTGGCTAGAATCCTAGTTGTATCATCAGCGACTGCAAACAACAGTCCTTTAGTTCCTTTAATGTTAATGAATGAATAATGAACTAAAGCAAGAAATGTCTACTTTATGTGCCCCACTCTCATTTTATAGAGATCAAAGGCTAGAAAATTACCACAACACCAATCAACAAAAGCCATTCATGTTCAGTCACTTGTGTTCAGTCACTGCTATTTTCAAATCATTATATTGCATTAAGAACTGTACTGTGAATTGGAGCTCATTTAGTCTAATGGAGATTTATTTAGCTGAACAGTAAAAACTTTTTTTTTTTTTTTTTGATTATTGTACTGTTGTGTCTATGCCTTTATTAATAAATAAAATAAATGTTAAATTTTATTTCTTTATCGATTAGAACATTTAAAGAAAAAAATTGAACTCATTACAATACGGTTTCTACAAATCGTTATTGTACTCTGCGTCACAATAAATTACTTGCTTTTGCAAGGTATGCTATATTTTACTGTATATTATCATTTACTCATGCTCATTTCATTCCTAACCCACATGACGCTTACATGAAAAGAAAAGTTTAATAGAATGTACACACCGCTCTTTTCAAAACAATGAAAGTAAATGTAGTAGACTAAAATCTGTAAAGACTTAAAAAGCATAATGAAAATTGTTCATTCCAAACTCTCTGAAGTTATACAATAACTTTGTACAATTTATCTCTAGAACCGCCAGGTGTTGTATACCTAAAACTGCTAAAATTTACCCATGCACATGATTACGGTTTTTATACGGCTAAAAAATGTATTATGTGACTATATTGTGCCACCGTCTTCACCAAAGTAATGTCTAGAGTCATAAAATGATTATTTTTAGTCTTCAACAAATGTCCTGTTTCATGCTAAGCAGGCTACACTAGTCACTTTTTGGTGACTAAAGGCTTTTAAATTACTAAAATACCCTAAAATAATAATTCACCGCACTGCATAAAATGTAGGATGCAATGACAAATTCAAGCACACAGTTTCACCTAATTAATTATTAATTTGTTTAGTTATATAATTTTTCATTTGAATCAGAGAACAATACTAATAAACATATTAATCATAAAAATTGTTTTATTCATTACATCACCGATCGGATATGTTTTTTCAGGAAAGGGGCGTACTTGAATAAAGAGCAATACAGTAGCAAACAATACACAATAAAAATCGCAAAACAAAAATTAATAATTAATCCAAAGTTTGAACATTTATGCTAAAACATCTTCATTTGAACGTGCGTTGTGTGACCGTTTACAGTAAGCCTACACGTTGCTCAAATGAAGCGTGAAAATAAAGGAATTATATAAGGGTAAATTTGATCAGCTGACGGTTTTCGGTATAAATGCCTCGCTTTTTAAAATTTGGTTTAATCTAAACAGTTTTTAACAACAGGGAATTGTAAATGAAACAATTTTAGTAAAAGTCAATGACTGGAAGACTTGGATATTTTATTGAAAATCTGTTATGTATATTTAAAAAAATAGCATGGGTAAATTTTACCCCGTGGTGGTTCTATTCTAGTGTTAAGTGAAATCTAAGAAATCTAAATTTAAGTGTGACACATTTCGTACACCGTATTTGAATATGTGCAAGTGCAAATGAGAGGAGGAGGAGATTATCAGCGAATAACAGCTGAATTTTTTGGTCTATTCGTCATTCAGTGCTCTGAATTACTTCAGAAGATTTTGGAAAAAAAGTGCACAAGATGTATGGACCCTTTTTATGTGTGGGCAGCCCCTGGTCACCTTTCCCTATCATTTGTATGTGTTCATTTTTGGCTGAACTGTCCCTTTAATGTATTATGTTGAAGTTACATCATTTGTATTCAAAAACTTCATGGACTCTTAGCTTTGTTTGCATGTTTATATAAACTGTTTCTAATTTCTAGCTTGGTCATACTGAGGCAAATGAGTCAATGATGCGGCAACCCACTGACGTGTGGAAAAAATAAGTCAAAGATTTCCAGTGTAGCCCCACTCACCAAACATGGGCAGAAATAGAAGACTGTATTACCGGCTATATTAGGGGCCAAGGCTGTTTTGTGCCATTATAAGCCTAAACCCTGACAAACAGGATTAAGCACACAAAAAATACAAATTCTCATGGATAGAGTTTTATATTTTCAAAGAACTCCTAACTGACACATCATTGGATAGATTGGGATGATCCGAGGTATTCCAGCGAGAGCTAAGAAGGATCATACTGAATCCAAAGAGCTCAGCAGTAAAAGCCTTTTTCCTGGGGTGCTTGCCTGCTCTGTTCCAAATTTTTGGCTAGAAAGAGAGGGGAGAGGGTGAGATTACAGCTGTCCTGCAGCTCTGCGTGGATGCTGTTTTGGGCCAGGGCTTCCTAGATCACTGCCCTTGACGGCATAGAAATATCCAGCCAAGGCCTCAACGCTGGTCAATTGCTCATTATGGTTTGAGTTATATCATCGTCCTATTCAGGATAATGGAAAAAAAGAGAGGGAATGAAAACAAACAATAGCAAAAGGTCAAACAAAGGGTTTAATGCATTGTCCTGTGGCATTAGTGCGTTAAGGGCTTAAAAAGGGCTGAAAGCACAGAGATGCCATTAAACGGAGAATTGTGTTGGGTGAGTTATGGTGAAATTTATTTGTTGAGTATAGTAGCTAAAAGGATAAAAGCCGGGTTTATACTCCACACATGTGCATTTGTTTTGCCTGTTGCAAAAACATTGACTCATGATGGCTTTGGGTCGCGTTTTACGCAGTCATTCTTTTTAAGAGTCTGACCTGTGGGAAGTCTGACCAAAACAGTGGCAGCCCTCACTCACAGCTGTGTGGATCTGGGTCTTTTGGGGCTACTGGGAAAGCTAGAATGTCAAGGTCAAAATATGTTAACATAATCAGCTTTAAAAAATACTGTCTTTACACTTCAATAGCAACACAGAAGCTGCTTCCGAATGTAAAGGTGCATTCATATGGACTGCTTAATGTTGGACAGAGGCGCTGTATTTTATTGAAAAAAAAAACAACAACTTTGTTCCACATCTTGTCCAATGTCTGTCAAACAGTGTGCAAACGGCTATGAAAACAAACATGGTAATAGCTTCTGTTTAGTCCTATCTAATCCAATGCGTCATGTGCAAAAATGGTTTAAAATATAAACACCATAAAACAAAAACAACTGCTTGTCCATTTTTAAAGCAGAAGTTAAAATCATTAAATTATGAGTAATCCATAAAGAAAAATAAATGCACAACAATTTTAAACTTAAATCTACCCGAAAATCTTTTTTTTTTTTTTTTTTTTTTTTTTTTTTGTGGATGTATAGTGCTACCTTTATTTTGACGCGCTCGTTTACTTTAGTGAGTGCTGCGAAATTTAGGAGACATGCGTCAGGACGAGCGCTTTCGCAAAATGGAAATGTACTCTTGTCAATTTTCAACATTTACAGACTAGGATATCAGCGTCAAATGTACATTTATGCGCTGGAGAAAATATGTTTCCAATGTATTGAACAACACAGTTTGTCAAAGCACCTGACAGTGCAAGCTCTTAAAACCATGCTTTTTGTATAGCACAGTACTTGCTATAAAGCACTCATGTTTTGGACAAATACGCCTTTCCTGCAAGAGCTCATCAGACATCTGCTATCTTTTAAATGCGTTTTGTCAATAAAAATGTTGTAAAGTAAAGTCATGGTAGTTTTCCGATGACTGCACAGACCCGATTAGTCCATAATAAAATTCGTATTGATTTTAAGATTCGTAGACTCGGATTTCATCAAGAAGTTGTTGCAGGCCTAGTTGCATTTATTTATTTAGAAAAAAAAACAAAAAACTAAATGACTAGTTAGTTGTCGGATTACTAGATGATTGTGAGTCGTGACGCATCTAAAATACCAAAGCCACAAAACTACATTATAATATAAGTGTCTTATGCTCACCAAGGCTGCATTTATTTGATCAAAAATACAGTAAAAACAGCAATATTACAAAATATTATTCTAATTTAAATTAACTACTCAAATACATTTTAAAATATATTAAATTAAAGTTTTCAGCAGCCATACTACAGTGTTCAGTGTCATATTATCCTTCAGTAATCATTTTAATATGCTAATTTGGTGCCAAAGAAACATTTCCTCTTATTATAACAGTTGAAAACAATTGTGCTGTTTAATATTTTTTTGTAGAAATGTGATTCATTTTATTCAGGCTTCTTTTAGAAAGTGTTAATATAAAAATCTTTTGTAACATTATAAATGTCATATTAGATCGATATAGTGCATATTTGCTAAATAAAAGAATTTAATAAAAAATCTTAATTAGTGTTTAGCAATATAAACATCAATTTATTTTTTTGATATATGAAAATACATTTTCATCATGCAAATATAGATGGCAAACCATTTAGAATTAGATGTGCCAGTCACTTTAATCTCCAATTTTACTTTAGCAGATTTAGTTATTCTTTGTTATTTTTCAGTGTCTTATATAGCCGCTTGAGAGGGATAATACTTTTTTTGTTAAATACAGAGTTGAAATAGAAGGCGGAGAGACACAGGAAGAGGGCTGGATTTTCAAATCCTTGCACTGTTGGTCCAAATATGGAAGGAAAGTTTCTGGTAGCGGAACATTTTAACTTAAATTCCTTGCATTGTGGGCATTCCTGCATGCTCTTAACCTAGGATTGGACGGGTAGGTGGGGAGAGGGTGGGCTTACTGAACATCCTGGAAATGCGAGCCAAAAGAATAACCTCAAAAATCAGAATGTGAGTTTGTCCAGCTGTTTTAGTGTTTTATAAAGTCCTTGTTGTGATCCACAATCCTACTTACTGGAATGCAGTCCATCATGTTAATGGCTGAGGCTGATAGGATGTTTTATTGGATGGTGTGAAGTGAATTTGCATCATGTCAGAGTGTCCCATGAGGATGACAGATGCTGATTTGATAAATTGCATTATACACAGCAGTTGCGATCAATGGCGGATTACATAGAATGTCCTGCCCCATGGTATAGTGCTGTGAGGTACGGTTAGTCCCCAATCTCTACAAAACACAACACACACACACCCACCCACCAGAACAGATCTCAGCCAAGCTATTCCTTAGGGTGTTCGCATCTGTGTGGTTATTGTTAAGGCAGAGCTAAAGCAGCCTACTTTGGAGAATATAATAGAAAACAAGCGTAACTCCCTGTAGGCTGTAAGCTTGTACTTCTGACAGAGTGTAAATCAGGGCTTCTTCTTATTGCACTTATAATAAGCGAAATCTTAATGATTTGGACATGTTAAGTGCATCAACACTAAACCAATAGTCTAAATAAAAGCATGCGTCTCCTGAAGCCCTTTTGACTTCAGAAGAAAATATTGTAAAATGTTTGTATGAATGATTTAAGCCTATGGCAAGACAAGAGACCGGCCGAGTCAATGGCACATCAATCATTCACAACTTAACATACGCCTGTCTAACCGAGTTTGGCAATGCAGAATATTCCCTGAAAACAATGGACGGAAAGTAGAGGATAGAGAGAAAATGATGGGAAGGCAGATAATGTACAAAAAATGTAGGCAAAATTATGACTGAGAATAAGGAAAGTGAGTAGATAAGTGCAAGAATAATTTAGGGCTCGCATGAAATGCAAGTCAGTTTTTGAATTGTTTCTCGCCTCAGTTTATAACAAATTTGGCTGCTTGTTTTCCATGTGCTTTGGATTGAGAATTTTATTATGCTTTTTGCTTTATTTTTCCCATTTCTTTATTGTATGATGCAGCTGTTTGCACATGAGAACGGTCTACAAAAGTTATAAAGCGCAAAAAGTGTGTGTAATGTAAGGGGATGCTCTAATGTCATCTCGTTGTATTATAACAATGACAATAAATTAAATGATTATTATTATTGTTGTTATTAATGTCCTGTACTAGTCATGCTTGCAAAGGTGGTTTGAGTCGATCAGCTTGTTTTTCTTGAATGTCTTTATAGGACTTTGCCTCGAACTGATAAAGGAAAACTTGCGGCTATAGTTAGAATAGTTATAACAGTGTTTGCAGCACCTTAGGAAGTCTCCCGAGGTGATACTTGCCGGTTATGGTAAGGGCCATTACATTTCCGACACACGCTATAAGCATAAGACAAATCACAGCAGAATGGGCCAGCTGACCAATCAGAGCTGGCTGGGCTTTTCGGAAGGAAGGTTTTAAATCAACCGTAACTGAAACAGCGCGTTCAGACAGAGGACAGAAACTAGAAAAACTAAATTCCTAGAAAAGCCGATTCTAGTAAAATGTGGAGTCTTTTAAAATAGATTTTTCAATCACCAATTATTAATTCATGAATATTAAGTTTTTGGAGAGTAGTAGTATGACATTTTACAGCCTGAACTAACCTGATGTTAATATTCTTATTGACTTTGATGAACAGTCATCAGGGTCTGCTGGGGTCCTTTCTATGAGACCCTGTTTTAAGTTTTGTTTGAATGTTTGCAGGTAACTGTGACTTTTTCTGAGAAATTGTAGTAAAAGATAATGCTAAACTGTTCTTAATGTTTTCTTTACCACAATATAATATTTATTTCTTCATTACGATAATAGAAAAGTTTTGTTCTGTTATCATACAAATCTAAAAATAAATTTAGAAAATGTAGTTAAATTTAGCATTTTTATGCATCTTGTAATTAACCCAGATGCACAGCAGAGACATACATTTCCTGACATTAGATTTACTTTGCTTTTGTGGTTAAAATTAGAACAAGTTATTTCCGTTCTGCACAATACAGAGTTAAAAGGCAAAGGTGAATTCACCTAAATGTATTTTTCATTGGACTTTGCGTTACCTTTCTGGTTCCTCTGTAAACATGCAGTGTGCATCTCTGTCAGCACTTAAGACCCTGTGAAGGTCTACATGTTAAATGGACCCTCTGATCCTCAGATCTTGTGTGGATGCATTGAGCCAAGGATCGTGGTAGTGGACTTATAAGCAAAGAGCTGAGTATGCTAAAAATGACCTTGCATGTGTATCTTATCCTGAGATTCCACAAAAGCGACCCACTGAACCACTGGAGGCTAATAGGAAATAACAGGAAGTTAAGCAAGGGAATGACTTAACCATTCATCTGTACTGAACAGTTAAATCTTACTAGAATGTAAAACGATGGTGTACTTACCACTTGGAAAAAAAAGTGAGAGAAAAAAATATGTATTACTGTTAACATATAAAATGACATTAGAAGATTAGTTGGAAATTTGGTAAACATTTACAAAATTTATGGCATAATGTCCTGTTTGGTCAAGGTAAAGTGTTTCTGTGTTTATCATATCATTGGAGAAACACTAGTTAAACATCTCTCTTTCAATCAATAGTTTCGGCCCTCTGCAATTGCCAAAATGTTGGTATCACTATCAGCGATTGAAAATCTTTGTACCTTGACAGTTCCAGTTTCCATTCACTTTCATTATATTAAAAAGTATCCAGGATATTCTTCAATCATTCACCTTTTTTGTTCCATAGAAAAATAAAGAAAGTCATATAGGTTTGGAATGACATGAGAGTGAGTAAATTATGTTTTTCACCAAAACAATGAGTCACTTATTTCGCAAAGACAGGCTTTCATAATGTTCTTAGAAATTATTTCACCGATTATATAAGAGAGGGTCGTCACACAGAGGTGAATGCAACAGATTTTTTCTCAGTTTTGGATTTACTTATGGCCACTGGCCATGAAGAATTTATGAGTCTATTTCATTTATTAGTGTAGTCATTCCAACGGCACAGAAACTTTGCCAGCTTTCAGCTAGACTTCTTTGAGTCGTATTTCATTGCTTGTTGGCTGGAGATTCTGAAATCACATGATGCTTTTCTCCTGTGCTGCTTGAAAAATGGGGTTTTGAGGCAAAAATGTCATGGACTGAATTTGTTTTACTCGGTTTAATTGTGAAATATGTTATAGCAGCCAAAAAGTTTTTTTTTTTTTTCATGAGCCAATGAAAGAATCAGGGCTGTTATCTTAAACTTAAACGAAAACCATGAAAACTTTTTCATTACTTGAAATAAATAAACTTAAACTGAAAAACGTTAAATATTAAAATGATTGAACTGGTATTATTTCAGCCAGCTGCCAAGGCAACATTTCTCATTTTCGTTTAGTTTAAGTTTAAGTACGAAAATAACCAAAACTAAAACTTAATAAAGATCATTTTTAAAAATACACAGAATGAAAATACTTAAAATATGACTAAAATTGAAAATATTAACAAAATAATATATCAATGATACTAAAATAATATTGTTCAGGATACACTGATATTTTGAGATATACTTTCAAAGATTTAGAGTAAAATTCTTCATTTTAAACGGAATAGAGAATGTCACTTTTTGTGCAATAGATTTCAGTATGATGCATTGTAATGTCAGTGCATGTATGGCCTTGAAAATGGGCCTTTTTTGTAACCTTCTATGTAAAAAATAAAAGTTATTGTAGGAATTGTATGACTGATGAGTGTATAGACTGCTGGCTTAACTGTCAGGATACAACTTATTCAATGATATGGATGGCTGACTGAACACAATGAATTTTTTTTTTTTTGTCTTAGCACCCTCAATCAGAGCTTTGAAATTAATGCCTGTGGAGACAGTGCAGATAAAAACATAAAGAGAAGCCAGTCAGAAGTGATACCAATCACATGTAGCGCCGCTGCTCCTACTTCTTTTTCCCGGCGGTCTTCCTCATGTCTTGGCAACGTGGGGAACTGGCAGTGTCAATTTATCAGAGAACAAAAGAGACACTATGTGGGTAGGGAGTGCGTCTGTAGGCCCTTGGAGAGGAAACAGACCCCCCACCTCCTACCTGCACATTCAAACAGGATGCCGGATGCATCATGTTCCTCAAACAGACAAGTGGAACCTCATTATTAGCATTTTGGAACTTTTTCTTTTGTTTGTCTTTCCTCGTCTTCTTTTTAAGTTTTCTATTCATGTTGTTTATATGGATTCGCTATTATTTTGGAGCTCATTGTCCTAGAAAGTTTAGAGTGAAAAATATTTTTACATATATACAAAATATAGTGGCATAGATATAACGTGTCTATATCGAAAGTGTCTAATGTGATAGTGCGTAAATAGAGCTGCAGAGTTTTTGACACGATAGAAATATGAGTTTGATAATGAAGCATGCTGCATGCTTGATGTTATAAAAGTTTAGCATAAACTGTACATAAAAAGAAAGTTGAGTACTTGCACTGTCTAATGGTCAAATACACAAAAAATTACGTCAAAATGCCTGTCTTGGCAAGATAAAATAAAGACAAAAAAACAAGGAAACAAAAAAAACTATATTGTGATGGATATTATCATCATGAAATGAGATTTTGGTCATATCGTCAAGCCCCAAGTACAATAATAACACAATACAATAATTACATTTTTATGAATGTATGAAATTGTATATTTTAGGTGCTGTGATTTAAATTCCTTCATGATTTTAAATGAAAATGAAAAGTCCTGTGGATGTGGAAAATGTATAAATTTTTTGTAAATTAAATAATTAAAAAGTACAAGTAGTCACTGTGGAATAATATGAGGTACAATATGCATGGTAATTATTATTGAAGAAAAATGTCATGTAAAATATTTTAAATGGGGACAATAGTAGGACAACACTTGATTTCCAAAAGTTTATTTTTAATATGAACAAAATGTATCTATTTGCAATGTAAATTATTTCCCTTATGTCACCGAGTCCTCATACATCTCTCTGTCTTTCACGTTCAGGTCTGTGATCATCTGGTGATTCATTTTTGCTCCTGAAAAAGAATCAGGTAAATGCAAACATTTATTGTTATTATTTTACTTCTCTTATCTTTCCTAATATTTCTTATTAACGCTTTCTTCATGAAATCTAACACGGCAGTTTTTCTAAAGCTGCGTGACGTCAATAGCAGCCGCCAATCAGAAAACATTTGATGTTTAATAAGTAGTTACGAGAAGAAAGATTTTGGACCAATGAGATTTCTCATTGTTATGATGTAGAATAGAAGCCAAATGGAAGATTATGTATTTTCAGACTGTAGTTTTCATATTGTTTTGACTTCATCCATGTGTTTTTATTTATTTATTTATTTATTGTCTTTCTGAGGCTTAAAAGTGGTATGAGCTGGGCTTACCGGTTCATTTTATTCCTTTATGTAACTTTTGGGTGCTTTACATTCTGTACACTTAAAGAGCTGCCTCAGCGCACTCCTGACGTAAAGAGAGGGAAGGAGAGATGGGTGCTTACATAAGCTGACCTAAGTGTCAGAGAGGCCAGGGGCAGGACACAATGTCATCACTGTGATGTAAGACCTGCTTCCCATCTCACTGCCTTTCCCTTCATGAAACAAACTCACTTTTGCTCAATTAGCCCAGCAGAAAAAAAAAAACCCCAACAGAGCATGATGCTTTCAGTTACGTAACAATCGCATACTTGCAGATCGCCACCTGACTGCCCTTTCCACTTGACTCAAGGAAGCCGTGTGTAATTGGTTCCCAGGGCAGACTTCATCTGACACCCTGTGCAGAGACTGAAATGCATGAAATTTACCGCATATCAAAGGGAATGTGAAGTGGAAATGTCTTCAATGCCAATATAAGATCAAAATTGACTATTTTCTTAATGCATGTTCCTTGTGTTATTGAATGATTCGTGTACATTATTCAAACCCTGACTTCACAAATCTGTCTTAATTTTCAACCTTTCATCCAACTACCTAGGAAGGGTTGCACCCACAGTTCATAAGCTCTTACTTAAATTGGAACGTACAGTCTACAGCGTAGTAATGTAACTAACGGTAAAAATTTGCATTGAAATACGATACTTAATCATGCAGAAACACCATATCAGTAATTTTAAAAACAGTTTTTACAAATAACTAAAAAGCAAATAAATAAATCCTGATACAAAAAAATGAAATAAGCAACACAAAGTGATGTATAATAAAGTAGTGTGCTGTTTATTCGTATAATGTTGTCATCATATATGTCTAAAGGATTGAATTCTGTCAGGAAACGCATTTTATTTTGATGCATTTCAATCAATCCACTGTTTCATTCCAACTGTTACTTTTTTAAATGTCTAATGACGCAACGCACAAATATTTATAGCACATAAGGTGTAATTTTTTTGTGCCCCTTGCCTTTGCAACACTAATAGGATGAAAAATTCTGGAATTTTTTGGGGGGGAAATTAAAAATGGTTATGGCATTTACAATGCAAAAGAATATCGGCAGTTTTTTGGAGGATTTCAAAGTATGTAGAAATGTCAAACTTATAAAAGTACTTACTGTACAGTAATCCTTCTGTTAAAACTTGTGTATTACTGTGTTTGAGCTGTAAAGCAGTTGAATAATTTGAAAGTTATTTTAGGTTTTATGTTGTCATGGCAGTGAAGTTGTAAAATTGGATGTAATTACATAAAAATGTTAGAAAGTATTTTTTTAAATAAATAGTTTATCACCCGGTTTCACAGACCAGACTTAAGCTAGTCCCAAACTAAAATCCATGTTTGAGCTGTTTTAACTGAAAGCAACTTGTACTGACATATCTTAAAATATGTCAGAGCCATTGTTTTGTCTCAAGATGCACACAGTAATGTTTTTTCTAGGGTATGTTTATAAAAGCTACTTAAATACCCTGATTGAACTAAGGCCTGATCCTGGCTTAATCCAAACCCTGTCTGTGAAACCGGGCTTATGTCTTTTGGCTATTTAAACGGTGAGTATTTTAATTTTTACTAAATGGGCCTCATGCACTATCATTGTAAACTCCCCACTGGAACACTGATTTTTGCTTGTTTTAAAGAAAAGAAAAGGCCAAGTACAAATTGATTTTTGTGGTAATAAACTTTATGCCACAAGTTCAGACGTTACAACTTAAAGGGTTATTTCACCCAAAACTGAAATTACTCACCCTCTTGTCATTCCAAACACATAAGACCTTCATTCATCTTTTGAACACAAATTAAGATATTTTTGATGAAATCCAAGAGTTTTTATTTTTTTATCCTCAATAGATAGTAACATAATTACCACATTCAAGGTCCAAAAAAGTAGTAAAGACATTGTTAAAATAGTCTACGTGACTACAGTGCTTCAACCTTAATGTTATGAAGCGACGAGGATGCTTTTTGTGCACAAAAATAAACAAATTTGTCTCTCCTCTGTCATTCTCCTACGCTATTTACGTTGCAGCACTTCCGTGTTTATGTCTGCTCCGTATTGGCCAAAGCTGTGTACGTGACTTATGCATGTGATGCAGATACAGGAGTCGGCCAATACTGAGCCGGCGTTCTGACGTAGAACACGGAAGCGGGCGCTTACGGTTGTGGAATGACATGAGGGTGAGTAATTAATAACAGGAATTTCATTTTTGGGTGAACTAACCCTTTAACTTGTACTGAACCCGCAATATTCCTTCTAGTCTACCTTTGCACCAGGAACGCACATATGTAGGCTTCCCCTCTAGGTTTTGAAACTAATTTTAGATTTGCATGTCAAATGTCCATTGTGATTCTGTCATTGTTTGATATATGTTTCATCTCAATGTTATGACGTTATAAAACATATGACAGTTATTTCAGAGTCGCAGTGAGATCTCTGAGGGCAGGCGCCTCCATTACACTAAATGAATTTGTTTTTGCATGTACTGATAGCACTAAACGCTTCTCACCTCCTAATTGATTTTCTCATTCATCTCCGGGGAATGTTGTTCACAGTCATGGATGCTTCTGAAGGAGCCATGTTTCAAATAAGCAGCAGTGTGGACAATCCACCCCCTCTCCACCCGAAACTAAGATGTTGCCCTTAGAACTAATAATGGGTTTTAGCGCATGCTTCTCCGATTGATCTGCTAAAACTATAAGTGCAAGCAGAACAAATCCCTGTAATGATTGCCTCAGGAGGGGAGCCAGCGCCGCGCTAAGAGTGTGTGTGTGTGTGTGTCGGCTCATAGCACCACTCACACACATTATCTCCCCACTGTACATCTCCTCACAAACCTATTCTCTGAATCATTCCATCAAACTCTTCACTCTTGTGTCCTGTGTAGTTGGAAGTCCAATATTCTTGAAATCTGAGGTTAGCTTTGTCTTTTTAAGATCAATTTTGTTAAACACGCTCACATATAGACAAGCTACACAAACTCACAGCAGCGACAGAGAGGCAGATTGATAAAAACCTATATGAGACTGAGAGCATTTATTTGCTGTTTTGTTAAGTAGGTGACATGAAGACACTTCAACTTTTTTTACTTGTTTACATTTTATTTTTAATATTTGTGATCGGTATGACATTTAACCTATTAACAGATTCTTTTAATATGTTGCTCTGACCTTCTTGAAGTCAGTATGAAATGAAATTTCACCTTATCTATTTTCTAAATGCATGTTAACTCTGGCATAACGAGATGGGACACTTGGCCCAGATATTGTAGGTTTTATTCCATCCTGGTACAACTTTAAACTTGTTGGGAAGCTGTGGCCTAATGGTTAGAGAGTCATACCAGCAGTAAAAGACTGAGGTGCCCTCGAGCAAGGCACCTAACCCCCAATCACTCTCTGGACGCTGCAGCAAATGGCTGCCCACTGCTCCAGATGTGAGTCCACAGTTTCCAGTGAGTGCGTGTTCACTACTCACTACTCCTAATGAGCGCGCACTAACTTGGATAGGTTAAACGCAGACAACAAATTCAGAGTATGGGTTACCGTGTTTTTGTCAAAGACTACAACATGCATAGGCTATGCTTTTATAGCTTGTTTCTGCTTTTTTTTCCCCCTGCATTTTGATCTGGAGATTCTGTACTCTTTTAGAAGATGCCTAATAGCACCCCCTACTGTATAACAGAGAAAACATGGAAAGCTGGAAAATTCCATCAATTGCATGGAAGCGTTGTTTCTATAAATTACGAAAAATTCCATCAATGGGTGGGTGGGGGGTGAGGGTGGGGTTAAATGCATGTTAAATTCACCCCGTAGTTTTTTTAAAATGTCCTAACTCGATCTTCCAGTGAAACGACAGACTTCTCTCTCCTCCAATCTTTTACTCTCATCTGCTTCTACTTTTTGAGTGCAACTTCCACATCACAACATCCAATCAACAATCGATGAATAGAACCACTCCCTGGCCTGCATCTTATCTTTTTCCACAATCCGTTATACTCTGATGTTCGGCACAATACAAAAGAAAAACATTTGTCGGTACTGTTAACCCACTGACAGGTGCTGTTGAGGTACTGTAACATTTGTCATGAGGCACATTTGAAGAGTGTCTTCCCTAAGACACCAAACAGAAGTGTTTGTTTTTAGTTTTTGGCCTTTTTGCCACTTCATTGATGGGGACAAGAGGGAACGGGATCGGGAAATGGCACAAATCTCTAGAATGTGTTGGCAAGCATTTAATTAATTCATCTCCAGACCACTCTCTTTTTGTTTTTTAAAAAGACACTTTATTTCATTTACTCCAACTTAGAAAATTTCTAAAACACTATTTCTCACTTGGATTTACATTGACTTTCCAATAAGACCCTATGTCAAGCGATATAGCGGTTTTTCTCCCCCGGCCTGCCTTGATACTGTCGAAAACATGCTCTTTTCAAACAGAACCGAGGCATCAGTTGTACATGTTCATGTGTGCGTGTGTTTGAGAGCTGACACATGCCCAGTGGTGTTTGTTTTTCAGGGCATGACTTGACCGCTGCTCGGAATTCCATTTGGCTGGCCATCTGAGAGATGAGCTTCAGGGTCCTCTGTCACGTTATGCCTGTACCACTGCTCAGAGCTCGCAGCCAGATATTTGTGTTTTTGAGTTTCTGTGGGGCTGTAGGGCTCCATGTACACAACACAGTCCAAATACTAATCATTTAAAAGAGCTCAACTATAGTCATGCTGCTTTATTGAGGAGCTTGCTTGGAAAAACTATGCCCTGTTGTATTTGTCGGTAAAGCTTGTACAGTAACGTCAAGCTTGTACGGAGTGAAGAACACCAGCATTTAATAGATGTAAAATGCAGCACAGAGACTTAAATTGGTGAATGGTTTTCATTTTTGAACATAAATCATCTGAACGAACTGATTCACTAGAATGAATAGGGCTTTTCAACATTACTTTTTAGGAAAACAAAACAGTAACTATTGTCATGGTACTGAAAAATGTAGTTATGTTTGTTTGTAACTTTGATACTTGCAGTTAGTTTCTTCCAAAGAATTAAAAATACTGTGACGATGCTTATCTAATTGAGATTTTTTTTTTTCAACTCCAGATTTCCTGTGCTTTCTTGTTGCACTGTACACTTTGGCCCAAAACAATAAATGCAAATGTAAAAAATACGAAATTACTAATTTAGTTTCACTGTAAAAATAAAAAGCTTATATTTAAGAATATAATGACAAGATAATGTTAATAATAATTTTGCTTAAAAGTACAATTACAATACTAATATTTATTGATGTGTTACTTTCTTAATTTTCAAACGTTAAACCATCAAGCTTTTATTTTGGTGAAAAGCAGCACGGAGCCCTTAAAGCTTCTCTTTTGTCGACAGCAGCTGGATTATAAACGCTTCTCTTTACAAGTTTTGGAAGATGGTTGGCGGATGTTGCATTCCCAAATCCACATTATAAGTGACCCTTAGAGCAGACATGAGCTCCTGCAGCATTTACTGTAATGTGAGTCACTCTGAGAAATTGAAACGGTTGAGCTGTCATAGCTGTTTGTTTGTAAAAGAACACGGTGTCATTCTTCACTCTGAAACATGTGGCGCATATATAGTTTTTATCACATTCAGTTGCAGCCTCTGCAAACCAATATATCACAGTTCAGTTTTTATTTTGATTAATTGTGCAACCTAATGCTGCGGTACCATGGTGCATTGATTGTATCAAACACTACTATGTTTTTCGGTATACCATATTATTTATGCTGCCTTCACATGCTCTCAGAATTATCGTAGATACGGGTTTCCTTGGTACAAAATTGCACGTGAATTGCACGACTTCAGAAATGGGAATTATCTAATTTCCTATAACACGTGAAGGCAGCATAACTGATCACATGTTCACATGCTGACGTATTACTATGGCACATGGCATTTCTTGTAGTATGTTATTTCTTAGGGGCTGTTGACATACCGGGTTTTTAGTCGGTTTCACGGATCTGTGTGATCGGGGATCATTTTGACAATATTCTGAGACAGACGCTTCCCTTTCTTGTATTCCATCCTGTTGTTCCAGTGAAAATCTGAGTGGTCATTGCCATGGAAACCCTGGAGACATATCAGGTATAGGCTTTGGGGTCATTTAGTTGATGTTGAGGCGTTGATGCAGTAGTGACCATAGCGACATAATTCTGTACAGTACTCAACAAATCTTACTTATGTGAGAGAAGACATACGGTACAAAGTCTGATATCGGATGATTTTATAGAATTCATCTGAAACCAAATTAAATGACCCGAAACAAAGTTTTTTTTTTTTTTTAAAGTGTTTTATGATTCAGTGAGTGATTCTTTCTAAACTGACTAGTGGGAGCATGTTATATGTTCAGTATTCACCATGGTTCATTAATTTGTCAATTCATTCAGTAAAACTCTTGGCTTTTAAGGCCATTTCTGAGGTTAAACGAGCCATGGTGGATTAGGTACTCATGACAGAGAGATGTGTGCAGTCCCCAGACACCTATTCACTGATGGAACTCTGACTTCACTTGAAAGCAAAACATTCCTATTGCTCTTTTTCCGTAGCTGTCATCCATAGTGTCAGAACATGTTTTTGCTTACAAAAACGATGGTGTTATGTGAACACATATCTACAGATATTTATCTTAGGTCGCTTTACTGAAGTCATAATAACCTTTGAAAGTACACCATTATAATGGGTTATTTTTAGCAGAACTGCGGTGCAGAATGAATTGAACTTATTCTCTATGCAAAATATTCAGTTTGTACATTTATTTTTGAAGTTACCTCTGAGGCAGTCTGAATAATTTTATGTGCAGTGTTAAACATTCTTTAGCTTACAGTTTTTTTATGTTATAAATATATATCCAATATTTAATGTTTCTGAAAGATGTCTCTTATGGCTTATACCTTTCTTTGATAAAAATACAGTAAAAACAATAATATTTTGAAATATTATTACAATTCAAAATAACTTTTATTTTAATATATTTTTTTAAAATGTATATGTATTCTTGGGATGGCAAAGCTGAATTTTCAGCAGCCATTACTCCAGTTTTCAGTGTCACATGATCCTTTAGAAATAAGGTAAAGATAAAAAATAAAAATAAAGTTATTGTCCCTCAAAAGAAAGAATCCACTCTGAACAGCCCAAACGAGTTGTTCTGGAATTTAAATCCTACTTCCGTGACGGCTACACGTCACTGGGTAACACATTTGCCTAATGCCTGTCTATGTTACACGTTGCCCGCGAACAACTTGACCCGTCCTCAAACACTGTAATTAGCTGTTTGTGTTGAGAAGACACTGTTTTCTGCTGTGCTAAAGCAAATTCTCTTTGAATTCCAAAAGATGAGGATGTGAAGAGTCCGTGGTTTACATGGCCACAGCGATACAACAGCAAACGTTTGATGGCTGCTTCTCATATCTCCGTGAGATCGAAATGGGATTTACACTTATCTATTAAAGATTTGACCGTACCCACTTTAAGTGGACTAAATGGCTCCTTAGAATATTTGTTTTGTGTTTTATAATGTGTAGGTCTAACCGGTTAACGTTACAACTGTTTCTTCTGCTAATAAGCTGTGGCCCACTATTACTTAAAATTGTGTCCATTAATTTAAATTGTCAGTTGTTTTTACTAGTGTGAGTATTGATAAAGGATGGAGCAAGATTTGTTTTACAAACTTTAACGTTTCACTCAGTAATTGAGTAAATGATGCAGTTCCCACGTGCACCCCGATAAATTAGAAATATGTCTGTTTCAAACATTCTAGCGACTGTAATAACATACAAACAAACAAACACATGAAAGAAATTCATTTAGAGATTGCGTGCCTTGTCATGTCTCTGAAGGCGATTGATCACGAACTCATGAAAGAACATCATTATTTAACCTTATTAATTAAAACGTTCAAGCGATTGGACAAGATTCTACCACAAGAGCTCATTAAAGCTACATGTGATGCGCCCAATTGTAGAAATAACCAAATCTGTAGATACAAGCAGGTATTTCAAAAAATGCAACTACAATACAAACTGTTGCAAATAAATCGTATTTGGATCATTATCATTTATATTACATTCGTTCTCGCCTCATACGTTAAACGTGCACACATTCAGATAGTTCACGAGCCGCGCCGAGTCGAGCCGCGCCTCTTAAAGGGGTGATGCTTCTTAAATCGGCGATGACTTGGATACTTTAATCTTCTGAATGCATAATGAGTGCGTGTGGACTTTTCCCTCTGGCTGCCCTTCAAGGCTTTCCCAAGCCAACATCCAAGTTTTTTCTACGAACTTACGAGCTTCTAGTTAGAAAATGAAATAGTTTTTTGACTTTTGATGCATGTAAACCTGTTTTAGGGGACCTCCAAAGCAAAATTAGGAACTTTTAAAATAGCATAATTGGGATACTGTAATTAAAGCCTTATATGTATTATTATTATTATTATTATTATTATTATTATTATTCTTTTTTTTGTAGTATAAAGACTTTAATTTTCTTTCAGATTGAAAATTTCAGTATGGAAACTCAGTTCCATATTCATACAGCCATCCTTGGTAATTTGCAGGCAAGTAAATATTTGTGTAAATCTGGAAAAAAAAAAAAAGTCTCCAACCATTCCTTGAAGCTATTTTAGATTAATGTGAAGGCAGGCGAGTGAGCAGTATCAGCTGCAGAATGTGGTTGTGTGTAGAGGCAGCAGGAAGAAGCGAATTATAGCAAGTGTAAGCCTGGGGCCAGTGTGTCTGATAGGGCCCGTGCGGGGGGCTCAGAGCAGGGTTCCTTGTTTTGCTCATGGACTGTTTGTTACTTCTTTGGATTCCTGGCCCTAAGTTGTTGTTCTCGGGCCAAATTCTCATCGAGTACATAGAGCGAGTCAAAGAATGAACACTGAGTCCTGCTGCCAGCTGACTTTGAAGAACAACTCAAGCTTTCCATGACAGCCATCGCCGTTACTGGCTCCCTGGGAGAGACACTCTGAGGGGAAGCATTCTCCATAAAATGCTAATGTTAGATACTTCACTGAGCTGGAGATTCCCATGCCATTGGTTAATCCATCACCTCCTTTCCTTCACTTTACAGAGAAGTCATTTGTCTCTTTACTCTTTTTATAAATTCTCTGTAAGCTCTTTGCTCACATCAGTCGTTGCAGTCAAGAAGAGTTGTAAGTGCACTTTTTACTTAATTGCTAGTTCCCTTACAAAATATAGTTAAGAAATCCCTTTTTAAATGCCAAATGTAAGTCTTCTTACAGTAAATTGCATACACAAGGCTACAAATACACAGTACACAATAAGGATACAAATGAACTTTTTTTGTTGTCACTTAACATAGTGTGCCGCTGCATTAAGAAATATAACGCAAGGAGAAAGCTATACATCAATTCTATGTAGAGATGCTGCTGATTTCTTTGGGCCTGAACTCATCTCGGATGGTCTAAATGACAGTGGAAATGTGTGCTATGGTCAGATGAGACCACATTTTGGCATTTCTGACATTGAATTACCAGTCTCAAAGACAAAAGAGACCATCCAGACTTTCATCAGTGATGGGTGCAAAAGAAAACATATGTCATGGTCATCCGTTTGCATCAGTGCAAACGGTATGGGTGTGAAGGCAAATATTGGAATTGTACGGAGACATACACTGCCATAAAGATGACATCTTTCCTGGGAAGCAAGACATCCAGGCCTCATTCTGCATGTGCTAAAGCAGAGTGGTTTTTTAGACACTCTACACGAAGAAGGGATGTGCTTGAGTGCCTGCCTGCTTTCCAGATCTGTCTCTTGTTGAAAATGTATGGCCCATCATGAAAAGAAGCAGACAACGATGACCACAGAATGTTGAGCAGATGTCTTGTATCAGGTGTGATTGGGCAAAAATTCCACTTGCAAAACTGCAACAATCTGTATCCTCAATTGCCAAACTTTTAAAATGTGTAATTAAAAGGAAAGGTAATGTGACAGAGGTAATCATGACTCTGTCCCAACTTTTTCGGAGTGTGTTGCAGCCATCAAAATTTGTTTACATTTAGAAAATATAATTAAGTTGGTCAATGAAAAATATTTTCAAAGTTTCTTTGAACTTTTGTCAGTTAAATGGGACCTATAATGGCCCTTTTACAAGATGTAATATTAGTCTTTGGTGTCCCCAGAATGTGTCTGTGAAGTTTCAGCTCAAAATACCCCACATATAATTTATTATAGCTTGTCAAATTTGCCCCTATTTGGGTGTGAGCAAAGACACGCCATTTTGTGTGTGTCCCTTTAAATGCAAATAAGCTGCAGCTCCCGGCCCGCTTTCCAGAAGAGGGTGGAGCTTTAACAGCTTGTGCTTTGGTTCTCAACAACAACAAAGCAGGAAAATCTCACACAGCCAAAATGATGATTGTCAGTAAAGGTGTTCAGCCTTACATTGTTCAAAGCGGAGTCGGACACTGATGGAGAGACTCTCAGGAAGAAGTTACAACTTATAGAATGCAACTGGACATTTCTGAACTGTTAGTGGATAAATTTATGTAATCACTGTGGAGTTCATTCAACTTATCGACTGGCATGTGCCGTCATGTTAATCTTTTGTGCATATCCGGCATTGAATTGGCCCTCATTTGTGAAGCAATTTAGTGTAAAATGACGACATGGTAACAACACTCTACTAGAACAACTCTTCCTTTCACTTCTCTAAAGCAGCCCAACATGGCCTCGCCACCTTTGTTGCGTGTCCTCGGGGGCAGGGTTTATGTAAATCTTAGGGCTAATGATGTCGGCTAATGTAATGACCGCAGAAGCTTGATGTAGTCCTTAAATAGAAAATTCTTTAAAAGAAAATATCTCCCTTTGCATTTGAGCATCATAACTTTGCAGATGTTGTTTGTGCTCTAACAGCAACATTACACGCTAACTAAAGTTAAAAAGTTAAATTATAATCAACCACCCTTTTAAATAACGGTTGAAGAGAATTAACAAATCACAGTTCTTTTATTGGATTTTACAAAATGTCTCAACTTTTCGGGAAATGGGATTTTATTGAAATGTTCTTCAAACTATAAAAATGGATCTTTTAATAACTGTTCACTAAGGGTGCGTTCACACTTGTAGTTCGGTTGGTTTGGTCCGGACCAAAAAACAAAACAAAACATATAGTCCTGGTCCGCTTAGCGTTCACATTGGCATTTTTAACAGCGAACTTTAAGTTACCGAACCAAATGCATAAGGATACGGTCACAACCTGATTGGTCGGCTTTTATGACGTATATTTCGCGACGGAGCTTCATTCCCGAACTTTCAAAACAATGCTGTCAAATCAGCTGACTTGTAGCGTCGCATCTTGAGGCATCACGTCCTGTTTTTGGTTCGTTTACATGTCTTTGGTCCATGTTGTGTTCATATATCAATCGAACCGCACCAGAGTTCGTTTGGAAGCAGACTGAGACCCATCTTTTTAGCGATCTCAGTCCGCTTGTTTGGTCCGCACGAGGGTTCGGATGGCAGCGTTCACATATGTTCAAACGAACCGCACTAACTGAGCAATCACACGAGGGTTCGTTTTAATCGAATCAAACTTGACAAGTGTGAACGCACCCTAAAAGTTTCCTTGGGGAACCAAACATGGATCATCTTCTATGGCGTTGCTGCGAAAAACCCTCTTTGGAGCCTTTTATTTTTAAGTGTAGTGGTAGAGCAAAAATGTACAATCAATCATTAGTAATGCTCTGATACAGCAATCAGTGTAGCTGATCAGAGAAAACTAAAGACAATAGAAAGACTTATAGAAAAAAAATAGAACTGAGGAAACAAGACAGACAGACAGACATACATTTGCTGAAAGAATAATAAATTAATAAAGAGCTACCGAGGTTGATGCCATACACTGCTTGCCCTGTTTTATATGGAGAGACATGGTCTCGACAAAAGTGTGATTCATTTGTTGTGGCATCTATTACTGTACAAAGTGGCTGCACATCATTAACTTCAAATCTGAGTTTACTGGTGGAATGAGGCCGACGGTTCATTCTTTCTTTCCTTTCTTGTTCTTTCCCTTTCACATTCGGCACCAGTGATGCGTTCACATTGAGTCAGATTATGAAGTTTGAAAGCAAATTCACTCTTTTCTTCTTCAAACCTGCCTTCCCAGATGAAGAACTCTATTAGATGAGGGGAGATGAAACGTGGCAGTTAAGAGTCTGATATGCTCAAACGGTCCACATCCTCTCCCATTTGCCGTTTTGCATGTGATATTTATCTTGCAGATACTATTAAAATCAGATGAAGCGTTCTTTGACTGATAGACAGAGTGGCTGCACAGCGTCAAAGCAGAGAGATGATTATCACGATCTGATATTGACACCTCATTACGTTTATACTCCTGAACAGAGGATGCAAAAAAGTTTTTTTTGTGCGTCAGAGTTTGCTGTGGTGTTCTTCTGTGCTTGTAACAGTTCAGCTTGAGGCGAGTTGCGTTCTCTACCTCTGTTCTGATAAAGTTGTTCAGAGGCGACTGTCAGGGGTAATAGGGTTAACCGCTGTTTGTATTATTTTTGTTATTGGACGTTTCTCAATTGTATAGATAGGGAAAGTGAGAGATGAGGGAGAAAGCGATAAGGAGAAGAGGTCCTGCCAGGCCACATCCAGCAGAAGTCTGTATGTTGAAACAACATTAATGACATCAAAGTTGTTCTCAAAAAAATTGCCTTGGAAATAATATTTAAGTTTCTTGATTATGAGATAAGTTGTGGTAGCCATAATATTTGTTGTGAAATTTGTAATTTGACGTGTTTTTAGAGTAGGTTTGGACAGTATATCAGATATGATTTGGTGATATAAAATTATGCGTCATGAATTTTGCAATAATGCTATGGGCCTTTTATCTTGCCTTTTAATTTTCAAGTCCAAGACTAGCGATTTTCAGTAGCAAAAATTGCATTAGAGTTTCGATTAATTTCCATAACTCAGTAGAAGCTGTCCATTTCAGTAAATTGATTTTTTTTAAAACAATTATTAACTAAATCATAAATTGGTTTGCATGATAATTCAAAAATGTACTGAGATTTTTTTCTTATGTTAAACATTAAATTAACTTGCTGTTTGGTTGAATATATCCTCTGATTTAAAAAAAAAAAAATCAAAAGTTTTGTAGTGTTTTATTTATTGATTTCTTGAATATGATTGTCAAATACACCTACTGTACCTGTAATTTTAGTTGTCTTTTTATATTGCATTTGTCCCGTTTGATGTTATTTGCAACTTGTTCTTATTTTTAATGTCAAAGATAAAATAAAATAACAAAAACAACTATGTTATGTTAAAGATTCTTTATGGAACCGCAGATGCCAATAAACCCTCATTTTTAAGACTGTAATAAATATTATTTCATTTTTGTCATGTTCACATGTATTGTATGTATCTTGGGTTGCAGTAATCGTAAAAACCAAACCGAGATGACGGCCGGCTATGCTTTCGTGAGAATGCTAATTTCATCATCTAGTTAATCCACTTAAGTGTATTTGACCTGACAATGGCCAGAGTAAAGAAAACCTCCTGGTGAATTGAAGCAGAAAAGTTCAGCAAAGATTTCTGCATGTTGTACCAAGGTTTGACCCATGGTCACTACACAGGACAGATGCTGCTTGAGGGGTCAAATAAATGTGAGAGTCTCATTACGATCAAATGCATAGCTGGATAGCTGAGCAAAATGAGTAGAGACATGATCATTGCACCGAACTGAACAAACAAGCTGTAAATATCTGCCGACAGCATGAGAAGTTTGGAATATTGGATTACTGACACATGCCTAAGAATGTTTATGGGATGTGAGTGGAATCGGAGTAGATTTATTGCATGGATTAAACATCGACGAGTGGGTCTGAGTTCGTTATAAGCCATCAGTTAAGCGCAGACAGCCATCGGTCAATTAAGAATTACAGGCCAGAAAAGCAACTAAAGGTTTTGAACTTGCTCAATAATCCTCTTTGGGTGTGACAGGGGTCAGTGTACTGCGGAACGAGTGGTGATGGGGTGAAGGATTAAATATGGTCTCTCCCTTTAAATGTGTCCACAAGTACCCAGCTTTTAACCTGACATCGCAGACGGCTGTCGCCGGGCAGGCTTTGGCTGCTTTTATTCTTATCTGTTTAGTTGATAGACAGATAAATCACAGATGTCCAAATGCGTCCAATTTTCAGACTTATATGATCACTCGCATTCATCTCGTGATGACGGGCGCTTTCAGGCACTTTTCACCAATGTATAAAACTGGCTCAACTGTACAAATGGGGATGTGTTTATACAAACAAACTAAGAAATCCGCTAACCGTTTTCAAACCGTAAAGAAGTTAAACTGTTTTCTGTTGCATGTTCTAAGAAAGTGGTTCTGGTGAAGCATTGCAAAAATAATGTGTGTTTGTGTGTGTGCTTCCTCAGAACTGAATACACAACTTTGCCACACACAAACGAAATTGTATAGCTTTAATGTACAGTGTCACATTGCATATATGTAACTCTACACTACAGTAGATTTTTTATATATATATTCTTTAGAATAAACAGCACAACTGTTTTCAACATTGATAATAATAAGGAATTTTGAGTACCAAATCAGCTTTGCCATCACAGGAATAAATAACTTTTTAAAATACATTTAAATAATAATAATAATAATACAAGTTTATTTTAAATTGTAAAAATATTTTACAGTATTACTGTTTTACTCTAGATCATATAAATGCAGCCTTGGTGAGCATAAGAGACTTCTTTCAAAAACATTAAAAAGAAATCATACCGGCTGCAAACTTCTGAATGGTAGTGTGGCAAATTTATGTGCCATTAGGCTTTTTAGTTTTTTTCCCATTGGTCAGTCAAACAGTTAAACCTGCCCCAAACAGGTCATTGGAAGAGCCACACTTTATATTTGAAATCAGCATATTTGAAATCAAAATGAACGCTATTTTTCTTCTTAACACGTTACTGGTGTTATTTGCAATAATTCATCCATGCAAATATTTGTTTGAACTTGTAATCTTTAATCAAAATGTCATAACCAACTCTTCTTGTGATAAGACTTTTCCCTGCTGACATATGCAAGGCTGTGTTGTGGGTAAGCAAGTCACGTTCAGATCTGCAGTATGCATGAGTTGTTGATTAAACTGTAAAATTTTTCACAATTTAATCAACAACTCATGGATAAAATGCAGCCAGACCCTACAATCATAACAGGGAAAGTATGTTGATTACAACTTCCATTTCCTGGCCTGTATGCCGACAACAGTAAGCAATTCCTGGGCCCGGTTCAACACAGAGGGGCCCCTTATCGGTGGCCCTGCTGTATGAATTTTTTTTTTTTTTTTTTTGGTAGAGTGCATTTCTTCCTCAAACTATGTGCCGTGATGAAGGGACACATTGCTTCATTAAATATCCAAGGCCATTTAGAAGAGCCCCTTAAGAAAGCAGAGATCGAGTGGAGCTCATCTCTCTCTCTTGGCCTGCAGTACCAACCCAAAGTGCCAGGCAAGCTAGCAAAAGCGGCCCATAAATAATTGTGCTCCTTGAATTCACTCACACTGCACTTGAGCAGCCTGGCTGCGAGTCAGTTCTCGCTCTACTGTATGCTCTCTGACTGCTGCAAATGAAGATGTTTCAAACATTTTCTTACTTCTAATACCAAGTGCAGATCAAGCTATTTAAAAAAGCTCAAATGATTCCTCTATAATCCTAATTCCCTCAAGAACACATCCCTGCATTTCATGCTGAAGTCTTTTGTATTTAGGCCAGAAGGCCTTTTTTACCTCAGTGATGAGCAGTATTTCTGCCTTCAAGTTCACCTGGGAAGCTCCTATTAAAACAAGCCCATTTCCAACTACAACTCATCTTGTGCTTTTTCATGGAATTCAGCAGATACTTTTTTTTCGTCCTATTGCATTTCATTGAAATGTTTCGGCTGAATAAAGTCTTTCATGTCTTAAAGACTTCACAGAACACAAAATAAACCTCATTTTCTTTGGTATACATTATGTAGGTATGAAGCTTGACTAGATGAATTCAAATGGTGGGGGTTCTCTACTTGTAAAGATGAGCTTCACAAAATATCATCAGCCCTCTGGAGGGATTGATTTTGTTTTTGACATGGATATTCCGGGCTGGTTCAAAACAATATATATAACTGGATGGTTAAGGTGATGTTTAATTGAAGTAATGAGGATGAAATAATGGGTTGTTCGCCACATGGCCGTTTTCTGCTTTTCATGGGGAAGAGGAAGAAAATCGTGTAAAATGAGGAGGTCCAGGGTTAAATAAGGCTATTTACGTAAAGAAGATCTATATGTCACATGTTTCAACACATAATTAAATGATTCAGTTGAAATGCATCTTTTTGAAAAACAAGAAAAACAAATAAAAACATTGAACGACTTTCATATGATGAATACCAGATTTTGAACACTGTTTAAAATGAAAATCTTGAAAACAAAGAACATTTTTATGATATTCAAAGGCATATTTTGCCACATTTGATTTAGTAAATTGTCACAATTCATATGATAGGCACAATCTAGACTATGACAACTTTCGAAACGGATGGCAAGTTCTCTCGTTTTCTTTCCAACGTCAGGCTTCTCCATTGGGGAAGCAACCTTTGAGTCCAACTGTCATTAACTAACCATGTATGCAACAAGGAACCAAGATTGAGTCTTGTGGTGTTCTGACTCTATGGCCTTTCTGCAAATATATTTCATTTGAGTTTATGAATGCTGTTGCTTTCCAGATCATAAACACAATTACCAAACTGATTTATGGCATGACAGGTTGTTGAAATATATATATTTTTTCAATTGTAGGTTTTTAAACCACGTTATAAATCAGGGTTGTGCTGACAACCACTAGTAAAATGAATTTAGTGTCACAGCCTCATGACTGTTTGTGCACTCCAATTTCTCTTCACAATAAGTTCACAGTAAGCGTAAACTTCCTTTATTGCAAAGTTGATCAATTTTAGAAGACCCAAAGCTATCTTTAAAAATATAATTCTGGGTGGACATAAGGATCCTCTCTTTTCACATGACCTTTCATAGAGATTTCTGCCCCTTCACACTTCCTCTTCTCATATCTCAGCATGGGGAAGGATTGAACTGAGTCAACTGAAAGAACACCAAGCCATAGCGAGAGAAGAACTCTCTTAGTATTAATAGCAGACTTCTGCTGTGATCCTGCAGTGAGAAGAAACACGCAAATGATGTTCCCGGCCTGGGCTTTAACCTTTAATGTTTTAATCATTCCAGAAATGAGTGCAGTTGATTTAAAGATCAAGGCTGGAGTTTGCTCTGTACTCGCTTTATTCAGAACAGGTTGCTATCTAAATCATCTTTCTTCAAGATTAGCATGTCAATCAATTAGAATGTCGAAAGTAAACATGCCGGCTCGTGTTGAAGGGTCTATATGTGCATGTATAAATTGGAAATCTTATCATGTCAATCATATTTGAAACATCTGTTATTTCTTAATCCCACCAAACCTTTAGAGGATGTAATTTATTCTACTGGATTTTTCACTTTGGAGAGAAACGTTCTAATGGCTTTGTGTGCTGCTGTTGCATTTGTGGGTGTTTTTGGTTTTGTTCATCACATCCCTTTAGGCTAATAAAGTCATTTGGAATTGGAGATGAAAAATATTGGAAGGAAAAACTGCAACATTTGCGATAATATTGCGATACTTGTTTTGTTGTTCGATGATTTATATATTTTGATATCAACATACAGGAATTTTCACCAGATGACTTTAATAGAAAGAATTTTGGAAAGAACTTTTGGAAAGAATGAATTGTTTTAGAATGGTATGAGTGATTTTGTAGGGCTTCCAAGAAAATAACAATAATTTAATTAAGGTTACACTAAAAGGACTTTTTATTTTAAAGACTTTTTAGTGGAAACAAACCTTTTTAGGCCTGAATGATTTGAGAAAAACTGGTGTGTATACTTGTTACAAGAACCAACTGCAACTTCTTTCAGTAAAATAATGAAATAGTATTCAATAATTGTAGTACAACTGTAGAATAGCAATTCAAATAGGCATATTTATGTTGTTATTTCTTCATTTTAAAACATTTTGCTATAAAAAGTTGTAAATGAACATATATTTATTGAATTAAATCAACCTTTGCAATGTAATGATCACACTAAGCCATATTGCGATATTGATTTTATTTTAATATATCAAGCAGACTTATTTAGTAGGGGTGTAATGGTACACGGAAAAGACCATTTGGTACTTACCTCATTTTTGAAGTCAAAGTCGGTTCGGTTTGTTTTCAGTACAGCAAAGGGAAAAACAAAAATGAATTACATCTTTTTTTTTTATCAAACAGTGGTTTTATAAAAAAATTCATAATGCTGACATCACTCTGAAACGTGTCTGTTAGGAAACGTCACTTGATTTGGTTTAAAAGAGTGATGCTTATTTTGCTCTTAGAGACTTGCTGAAGTGAACACATAAACAATGATCAGACACTTGAAAACTGACGTCAAAGAACTGGGGCCGATGCCGCTTCCATATGCAGAATTGTGGAATACACTGCAAAAAAACTAGGCAGACCGATGCTCACCAACAGCTCAATGTGTGTGTGTCAAGGTCCTTAAATATTTCCAACACTTTTTCCACACTTGAGTTCTTGGGACATGTTTATAGGAGTGACAAATGCATTAAATATACTAATTTTTAAAGAAAATTGTCCCTTGTTTATGTTTTGCTTGGTTGTTTACCCCTGGCTTCTTGATTATTAAGTTAGAATTAATATTAATAACATAGAATTAAGTTTTGCACACTGAGCTCTAAAGTCTTCTAAAAACTTAAGTTAAATAAAAAATAATCTGGTGGAGATTTTCTTGTGCGGGGCTGTAGTTCTGAGTGAGCTACATCCAAATAATGGATATGCTGAAGATACTGGATATTTTTTCATCACCTTCAAGCTTTTATTCAAAATCATAGGACATTCTTGGATAAACAAAGTATTTATTTGTTGGTTTAGTTAATCTTTCCTCTTTCAAAATAACTTCCACTCTCATTGATTGAATTCTTTGTTTAACACTTTTTTTTAACAACTTTTCATATAATTGTGTATTAATTATTAAATATAGCATTATGTAATTTTTTCTTTACCATTCCACTTTAATAATAATAATAAAAATGCTAGCTTTCAGCCAGAAAGGACATCTCGTAAATCAATGCAAGATTCATCAAGGCTTGAAAAAATAACATTGTCTAATCCTGTTTTCTATATATTTTTCAGAATTATATTTTAATGCTCTCATATTGCTGTTATGTCACTTATCCTACAATGATCTATGCAGGGCGTTTTTATATCTTTCAAATGATCGTTCCCTCATTTGTTTGTGTTTGTTTATGGGTCGAAGATCGCCTTGGGGTCTATCGAGGTAAATGATGCTGACATGTGTCAATCTTTAACAAGGTGGTAGACACGAATCCCTAAGATGTTCTATCACACCATTGACTGTCTCCAAAATCAAAACCCGCTTATTATGCAAGCTGTCCAAATCCATTTGATTCCGTCCTTTGCCAATATGGAGCTGTCACTCTCTATCAAAAAGCTGATATTTATATTTACCATTTTTAAACTGTGGAACTCTGGATCCCTGTCACAGGGGAGCTGAATTGGAGAGTTCCAAAAAACCATGAATCCATAAAGGCACTTGAGAAACATTCTGACAAGCTGTGAAGACGTGCAATTTTTATGGGTTTGATAAACATGTTTTGTTATCAGGGGAATTGAATGCATATTTTCTTAGGAGACATGGAAGAGAGTCGATACTTCAGGCCTGTTTGGAGGTCTCAACCTTTAAAAATCAACATGGGGTAACGTATCTCTTGATGTCCTCGCACGAAACGATCAAATGCCAACATGGCTTAAAAGTGCTCAGCAGGCAGTATGCTAAACATGGCGAGGGTCTGCCTTCATCTTGATTTGCCTGGCGAACGAGCTCGTTTCCGTCTGCTGCAGATGGAGGGGGAATTGAGATCTCCTCCATATTAGTGATGCATTGTTTTAATCCCATTTGTAATGCCTATCAAACGGCATGAGCTTTCTCAAACACTCGGCTAATTTGGAAAACAAATCAGTGGTGGCCTTGTCATTTGATTAGTGCTGGTTTTGTTAGGCTTCCTTATTAGCCTAATTAGCTCTTTGTGAATATGAGATATGTGCCCACGGGATGTGGCCAGTAGAGAGACTGACCTCCAGTGCGACTGACCCTGTGCCAGCTAAATGATTTCTAGCAGATGTAGATGCCAACATCCGAACCTTAATGATTTTCTGTTTTTTTTTTTTTAACAAGCCAGCGACCATTTTTAGCTAAATTAGCATATCATCATTCTGGAGTGATGATACGACCACTTCTCTAAATGTAGACAGCCAGACAGAGCTCCTCCCCCCCGTGTCAGATAATATAAAGAGACAGTTTGAGATTGTTATCTGCAATAAATGCTGAATTGCCGGAAGAGCAGATCTAATAGGCAAATGTACAGTAGGCTGAGGTTTCCAGTACATGAAAATCAGCTGGGATAACAGTGACTACAGCTGATGGATAACCGTTGTTCTTTATTAATGGCGAAAGCTTGCCCAACTGGTCCAGTCCCACTGTTTTATCTTGTTCCTAAATTGTCTCATATCACAGTTCCATTGACAGTGTTGGAGATTAGAGGATCAGACAGTGGTGCTGTTGGATATCTTCTATAGCGGGGTTTTAGATAAGGAATAATTGAGCATAAACAAAGTCTTCTATGTGTTTGGCTTTTGATAGTACCTGCAGTATCATCAGTGACAAAACTATGGTGAAGACAAGAACAATCCCTGTTGACTGAACTTTTGGGCTCCAGTGAACAAGTTTTTATGTGTTTGTCAGTTGTGTTTTCTCTCACTTTTGTCTCTGTGGGATTAACTAGAGGGATAAAGGTCAGGTAAACTTGATAAAATATTAATAACTCTCTCTGCAACCAGTGTTGGCTTCTGCCAATGTTCAGGAAAATCACCACTGTACATGCAGCTGGTGAGATGCTACAAAAAAAAATTAATAAATAGTAAATAAACTTCAGATGCTAGTATAAAGTTCAAAACCACTGGTACTGTTGGGAGTTGGGACAAATAAGAGCCAGCTAAACTCAGACAAAGTCTTATTAATTGCACCGTTAATATATGTGTGTTTTAGTTGTTTAGTATATGAAAATGGGAGTTGAACATTTGAAAACGCTCTTGCTGAGATGATACTCTGGATAAAGAGAAAGCTGGACTTTTGCTCGTGCACTGACTGTGCAGACCAGTTTAAACTCTGCCATCCACTTACACTATTAAACTTTTAGCACTTGGAAGTGCTCCAAAGCGGTCGTTTGCTTTTATTAATACGTCAACACGTGGCACGGTGTCAGCCTAGTGGTACTCTCAAATATTTACCCCACACGCTCACGAAACATTTTCAGATCCGTAATGCCCACTTGAACCCTTAACAAGGCCATGTTTCCAAACAGAGCAGTGTAGGGATGAGGCGATCCCTCGTCTGTGTAATGTTGCATTAGCCTGCTCAACCATTCAACCAGCTGTGGAAAGCAGAGAGCTAAGTGAGCTCGGCCGGGGTCCTGAGCACAGATGGGGACCTTTAATTTTTAAAGCTGTTATTCGTGTAGCTGAGCTCTCTGTGTATTGTCACAGTGCATATGAGTGCTAATTCAACCCTGCATCTCACTCCTACTTTCCCTTGCCATCCCTGCTGTATTCTCTCAATCTACAGGGATAAGAAACATCAGCAGCCCTTCTCTGACCTCAGATGGCATCTGTTATGAGAATGTTTGTTGTTTGATATGAAGACGATTGGTCAGAATCGGATTGCTGATAGATGAGTAGATAAGAGACACACGGATCTTGATTATTGTTTTTTAATCCATGAAATACTCCATCCGTTCTAATCCAACACTCCATCCATCTACCACATTCTACCACATCCATCTAATATGACACCTCAACCATTCTTCATTTCTTTCAAAATTTCCATCCATCCATCCATCCATCCATCCATCCATCCATCCATCCATCCATCCATCCATCCATCCATCCATCCATCCATCCATCCATCCATCCATCCATCCATCCATCCATCCATCCATCCATCCATCCATCCATCCATCGAATGGAATGGACAAATGGGTAGATGGATAGAAGGATGAGTTGTTGGATTTCAAACAACTCATCCATCCCAATCCAACACCTCATCCCTCTATCCATCTACCCATTTGTCCATTCCATTCAAAACCCTCATCCATCCATCCACCTCATTTAAACACCTCAGCATCCATCCATCCGTTTGTCCGTCAGTCATGCAAACATAAGGTTGATTCAAACATGATAACTGCAATGTTAATTGTCTCATCTGTTGACATGGTTGAATTGTAGAGCTGGTGCAAACATATCAATATCACTATGATCAGATGCTTCCTGAACTGCTGTTTTCTCACTGCCGACATCTGTGTTGTGTGTTTATATTGATGTTTGAGGAAACGATGCAGCACATATTTATATATTCATCTAAACATCGCTCTCAGTGACATGGATGGCTTCTGGATGTTTATTAACAGTATATCGCTACAAAATGTATTTCCATTTTTACTTCCAAGCGAAGAATGAAAAAGATCTTCGCTGTGAGTATATCAGGGTCTTGAATCACGTTCAATTTCTTATATGTGTGCACGAGTCGGAGCACAAGCAATAAGTTGCTGACTGCAGTTCACTTAATGGGCACTATTGTCACTTATAACAAGGGTTTCTGAGTTCTCTATACTGTATAACCTAGCCTCTTTAAAGGATTAGTTCACTTTAAAATGAAAACTACCCCAAATATTAATTGCCGTCAAGCCATCCTAGGTGTATATGACTTTCTTCTTTATGAGAAAAACAATTCGAGTTATATTAATAAATATCCTGACGCATCCAAGCTTTGCAATGGCAGCGAACGGAACAAAGCTAAAGTAAGTGCATCCATCTATCTATAAATGCACACTAGGGGGTTAATAAAGCCCTTCTGAAGCGAAACGATGTGTTTGTGTATGAAAAATATCCATATTTAACAAGCTATAAAGTAAAATATGTAGCTTCGCCAGACTGCGTTCCATATTCATCTTACGAAGAAAGTGTAATACTCTCACAGTTCAAAACGCTTACACTATGTTCTACACCTTCCGTGTTTAAATTACTCCAATTGTGTACTCCTGTTGTGAAAAGTGTAAACCTGGGATGTCTTGAGGGTGCGTAAAGCTTGGGGTAATTTTCATTTTAAAGTTAACTAATCCTTTCTTTTGTTTTAAATTTGTATTGATTTTGTTTCATTTGAACGTACTCACTTAGAGATAAATTCTTGTTTAAGGATTAAAACCAGACTATGCCCATACACTATGCTGATGACAAAATTGATGTCATGCACACCGAACTTTGGGCTTAACACACTCCTCTGTTTTCATATGCCACAGAAACTTCACCTGATTGGAACTTTTACACACTGCAAAAAAAAATTAAGATTAATATTTAATTATATATAATATATATTTATATATATTCCAGTAAATGTATTTAAAAATCCTTAAAGCATGATATATTTACTGATTAGCAAATTTCATTTATTTATTTTTTGCTGTGCAAGTGTCTACGAGTCCTCATTCCATCATCTGTCCTCTTGAGGTACAGAAAGTGTGTGTGTGTGACTTCTTGTCATGTCAGAGAGCAGTGTGGTATTTTGTTTATTCTCAAGTGTTTGCGGCGTTGTTTACGTGTCACTTGAACCTTCAGATCAGGGTCTGCACAGATCAGTGTCTGTTGCAACACATGACCTGCCATGTCATTGCTTGACAACACAGCAAGGGCTGACAAATTGTCACAGGCCATTAAGATGGCTTCCATGGAAATAATAGCACCAGGAGATGGAGAAGATAAAATGAGATACGTGTTCTACCTGAAATGTCATCCTGTGTTGCCTCCATGTTCTGATCACCCATAAGCCCTTGCAAATCACATTGCATTCAGATTCTTTTCACATGCACGCGCACACACACACACACACACACACACACACACACACACATATCCTCTTAGGCCTGTTAAATATTTGTAAGTGTCACTGTGAAGATTGGCAGTGTAAAGGTGGCAGTAATCTTATATCTATAAACACATGGACTTAGCTATTTGATTAGTCAGTGAGCAGATTCTTTAAATCTCCAGTAGGATCCTGTAGGAAAAATGACCACTTTAACAGTAAATGTATCTTTTACCCAAGACCTGATGGTTACAAAAACCACCCTTTCAAAAATATACTGCGATAGTACCGTGGTGTGTTGATGGTATGAAATGATAACCTGGGTAATCATTTATCTATTCATGTATGATGATATTGCATATATATATATATATATATATATATATGTATGTATGTATGTATGTATGTGTATATATATATATATATATATATATATATATATATATATATAAGATCCTAATAATTAAATTTTTTTCATGAACAGCATTCATTTAAAATAGATATTTTTTGTAACTATGTAAAGATCTTTGATCAATTTAATATATTCTTACTGAATAAAAGTATCAATTCATTTCAAAAATAAAATAAAAATAAAAATCTTACTAACCCCAAACTTTTGAACAGTGTATTTAATTTGAAAATAATAATAAAAAATTACTAGGGGTTTTAGACTTCTGGATCCTATTGCATAAATACATATTAAAATAAATATGGTAGTTCCGTGGTATTTTTAATTTTTTTTTGCTTTGCTCACTTCCCCTAAGTTTAAAAAAAAAAAACCAATCAAACAAACAAACAAAAAAAAAGAATAAATCTCAAACAAATCAAAATAAGTTTGTTTGTGTCAGGATAACAGTCTGTTACCAGTTCCAGAAAAATTACCTAGTCCATTAAATTGTTTAATTGTGCTCATCTTGCATTTGTAAAACATGGTGGAAAGGAAGGTCCCTTTGTATCTGTTCGCACTGACATCCGGTGTCTCCATCAGACTACAGTCTCTTTGATCCACATTGATCCCCCCTGCTCACGGTTTTTCTTTTCACTGAAGAGGTCAGGGTTAAGGTTAAGCTGAGCTTTATTCTTCTCACACACACTCTCCAGGCATTATAATAGAGTCTGCAGCATAGGTCAGGAAGTATGACACACCTTGAGCGTTTGTGAGGAAATGTGCTGTATAGATTCCTCTATCCCATAGCGTCTGCTGTGAATCCATCTTTTTCAGCCTTTGCCAGAGAGTTCAGGTGTGTTAGAATCATTACTGTGTGATAATGTCCCCTGTCATTGCGCTGTTCCTTTTTATGGCCCTTCATAGGTGTGTGTGTGAGCAGAATGATGGGAAATGGAGTGCTCTGATGCAGGAGGATCAATGGGGAAGCTCAGTAAAGACGTTTGTGCTGTGTGGTGTGGCTAGACGATATTAGAACACGATTGTGCGTGGGCTCTTTTGGCTGGTCTCTTGAGGGAAAACATACAGTCTGCATCAGTCAGAAGCAGCCAAACAGTGTACATAACTACATCTACAAAAAAAACAACAATGGCACCCACAAAAAAAAAAAAAAAAAAAAAAACAATAGCGGGGGAAATAAAAAAGAAAGATGCTGTGTTGAAATAGTTCAAATAGTGTTTCATTCGATTTCAGAATGGTTGCAATGGTAAAACAACAGCTATTAGAGACTTTAGCTAGTGAGAGATTCTTTTCCCTCATTTTTTTCTGTCTTTCTGGATTATCTACTTAAAAACAAGTACCACAGTCATGCCATTATTTAGTGTGCAGTTGGATGTTGATGATATTGAGTGATTTGTATAACCTTGTTTAAGGGTCATTGACAAAAAAGAGAACAATTAATCTATTTTGAAACGCATGTAGAAAGTTCTTAGAAATGTGCTTTTTATATATTTTTTTTTGTCATATTTTCTACATGGCAGTTTAAGAAATAAAAATGTACACATTCCATCAATTAGGGGTAGAAGAACTGTTGCCAAACATATAAAATGCTAGAAACAATAATCACTGCAATAATAATCCAATCATAGACTCCTAAGCGTGTACCTATTTAATCCAAAAAGTGTTTTTTTGGCAGGTCAGTGTATTTTATAACTATCATGATTTTGTGGAATCAAACTTGACCTTTGACCTTAAAAAATTAGTAGTCTAGTCTGCAGTGTTTTTTTTTTTTTTGACATTTGTACCAGCCTTTTGATTTATTAGGATGACCCGTGATTTATTTATTTCATCCATGACCAATTTGTTCTTGAAAAGATGTTCATCTTTAAGAAATGCTTTATTTTATTTATTGCACCCTGAGGGCTTATTCAAGGAAATCCAGCTTGAAGATCATGAGGATTTTAATAAGGCCTATCAGGACTGCCAGTCACAATGCATATAACGTCATAAGAACCACAGTTTACCTCAACCCACTAGCTATCTCATTACGCTACACTCTGCAGTTGGCATTACAGGCTAAAATCGAACTATGTACTGACCAGAGCTATTTTTATCCCTGCATGGCACAGGTTCGTCATTTGCACCTCTGTCAAATCCCGCTGTATTTTCAACAATTTTATTTATTGGACGATCTGTCATTGCCACTCTCATGTGACACATAAGACCATATTAAACCTTTACAGTCACTTTTACTATGAAGAATTCTTTGAATCAGTCTCCTTCAGGATAATCTGCTACATTTGGAAATAACACAAATAAGCCAAGTAGGGAAGTAGAAGTATGTGTTATTAAGTTGGTGCAATTTTAAGAGTCAAAATAGACCGCAGCGGCCCTGCAGCTATATGCCCAAACATGTAGACAACACCAGCTATGTAAATATATCTGTCTCAGATACAAGTTGAACACAAATAAAAGTTCAAAAGTAAATAAGTTATTTTAATAAGTTGGCCAGAGCTCTGATGCAAAAGTTAGCTCACATGCCCCTGAAGCTGTCAATAAATGCATTAGTAGTCATCAATAATATCAAGTTGTTAATGTTGCTGTTACTACAGCTTTCACCACGTCGGTGAAAGCTGAACTGCCGTCAAGTTCTCTGACAGCTGTCTAAGCTTCGACACAACTAGTACATCCCCAGTTCATCACATCACGCTCAGATGACGTATTATGTTTTTATTTAAATTGAGACAAGTTAGCAACATGGCGATTATTTGCTTCTAACTATGGAAGTGTGAGTGCTGTGCCTGAAGTAAGGGATTATATTAAATTACAGTCTTTTATTTGATATCTTGGCACGTCTCAGAGAACTTGAGGAATGATTAGCACCATCTTTGGTTTTGGAGGATGCCAAGTCATGAGACTTAATTATATCTTACGTTTAGTAATGTATTTATCCACACCGATCCAAATTTTTGAGGAATGCCCTGCCCACTCTTAACAATATAGCTAATGGAAGTGAAGGATTAAACCAATAAGTGTCATAAATGTGGTCCTTATGGTTAAATCATGTCCTTTTGGGGAAGTAGCTAGGTAAAAATAGGTTATACTTATGAGGACATAAAAAAAGTGCATTCAAATCACTGTTGGTTTGAGTTGGTACTTTCGCTTTATTAATTACAAAAAATACAGCAAATTAAAATAATGCACATTTTTTGTTTTTAATCAATTTATGAAGCCAATGTAAACTTTATAGTTACATGTTGTATCTTAATTATACAATACTATCATATTTTATATAATCCAGTTTTCCCAGTCATAACTGTGACTTTCAGTTTGTAAAAAAAAATCTTTCTGAACCTAGTAATACAACAGACCAAAATTTAAGTTTAACAGAAACTTTATTATTAACTCTCCTTGGCATGTTCATGAGAGTTGTGTCATCAACAAATCATTTCTCTGAGCTAAATCTTTTTAGAAATCCTAGGATACGGTTCACAAAACTGGTGTGAATCAAAACACACTTGGAATATTGCATGAGTCATTTGAACTTCATTTGTCATGACATGATTTGCACTATTTTGGGTGAACTCATAGAATCATGGGGCACACACACAATAATCAGAATTGACGGAACTCTGAACTTGTTATAGTTCTTCCATGCCTGGTGTTTGAAATGCACAGTTTCCTTTTCCAAGTCCACAGCTAAGAGAAACACACAGAGCTCTAGGGATGGGAATTTGGTCCCTGATGAAAAGAACCACATTGGTTCATCCACCCTATATTATGCATGAAAGCAGCTGTATTTTTATGGAAGGAATGTAACACTGGAATTCATACACTACAACAATTCCTCAAACATTGTGGGCATTCTGGGTGCTATGGGACCTGTTCATCTCAGTGCAATATAATAATGTGGTCTTGTTGTTGTTTTTTTTTTTTTGAAGATTTCTTGACTCCAGAAACATGTGGGGTGGCCATAATGATGGTGACCAGCAAGGTCATGTGAGTGCACGAATGGAGACCAGCTTACCCATGGGTACCACCAGCATTTCTGTTTCCCAGCAACAGACTCCTAAGAAGTTTGCTCCTGTTGTGGCTCCTAAGCCCAAGTTCAACCCCTATAAACAACTTGGGGAGGGAACACACGAGGGATCTGGTAAGATTTATAGCCTTGACTTTTTAATTATTTGCATTTGTGCATATTTGCATATGACCATGATCGGAATGGGTTTGCAAAATGTGTTTTTCCACTGGAGGATCAGAACTGGGAATCCCCGATTGAGTCAAAATGCTGAAAACGGTGCAGAAAACGGAGTTTCACAGACTAAAATGTGTCTTTTATCCCAAAACTCAAGATGCAAAACTCGCTTGAAATATCCAATGATGTTACTGTACCAGGACTGCAGGACACAAGGACTCTTGGTCTATCTTGCATCATACTAAAGTCTTGTCTGGCTCTTTGAAGCTGTCGTCTTGCCAATGACATTTTATTTTGGAGGACAGGTGACCATCTGACCATGAAAGTCCACCACTGGTAGCCATTTATATGCCAGGTCTATCTTAGCACTTTAAAAAAGACATCTGGAAAACACACTCAGACACGTATATATTACACGTATACATCAGACTGTTTGCTCTGGGGTATTTCGACTTTCAATTTCATGCCAGTGCATGAAATTGCAATATAACTGAGACAAAAAAACAACAAAATCTATAGACGAACGGTTATACATAAGCTCCCAAAAGATATGAATCCAAGTTTATAAAATCAAGTTTATAAATCGAATGATCCAGTTCACAAAATAGGTCTTGAATGATTTGTTCATTAAACACGTTGAATTTGTTGTCAAGTTGTGAGTCATATGAACATCTTTTGTCATAAAAGTAACTGCATACAAAACAATAAATTATATAGACTAATTGTTATAAATTGGCTCCCAAAACTATACTATCAATCCAAAATATATGAATATCTTTGCATATTATTTTTAAATATTAAACCAAGTTTATTTTAAAGAAAAATAGCACACGCATATTGTGTGTCAAAAGGGAATGCCGTAAACTTCATTTCATTGGTTCTGTGGACCAGTGGACTTACCAATGGCATTTTTTTTTTAAACTTGATTGGCAAATTAATAAAGGAAAGCAATTGGCAATTTAAAAGTCATTTTTAAAATGATTATACATTTAACTACCATTAATTAAATTCAGTTTGAAATAAGTCTATCCGTTTATTTGTCAATTTGAAATATGATTTATTAATTTATTCTTTTATTGTAATATTTGATTGCGCATTTGAACCGTTTTAAATGTTTATTCATTTGTCAATTTGAAGTGATTTGTCCATTTATTTTCAAAATAATCAATTGATAATTAATGAATTCATTTGATTTTTAAGTGGCAATGAATTTATACTTTTTGACTTGTGTCGAAATACTTTGCCCACTGTACAAAATTATTTGAAAAGTTTGTTTGGTTCAGCATCAATGACCAAAATCACCAAGCCAAGCTATGATCATTTACATTAGTGCTTCATCAGTGAGTCTGTTGGCGGGGAATGTGTGGGGGTTGTTCGGGTGTAATCGCCTCACATGAAGTCTAGGACTCAGTACTATGTGAGAAGGTCTATGTTGGAGACGTGCATGTTTATGGGACTGTTTATGGGACTCATTGTTGGCTTATGTCCAGGTGTTCGGTAGCATGTGATGTTCACATTCAGTGGAGGTCTTGGGTGACACATTCCATTAGAGCAACATGGCCCTAGTGTCACTGTTCAGTCCCTGATGGGTGGCAGGTGCCAAGAATGTGTCCATCTTCTGTGCCAACTCCCTCCTCCTGTCATCTTTCTTATGCCCCGCTTCTCAGACTGTTAATGTTCCTCTCATTGTCCCTGTCTCTGATGATATTCCTGGAAAAGAAACTGTGATTATGATGTATAAGTTTGTTTGAATGTCACTGCTAGTTATTGTTATTGTCCCTTACATAAAAAGTTAATTAGTTACATAGCAGGGTACCGAATTATTGCTATATTTGTATTACCATTAGGGATGTGGTAATCTCTAAAAATGATCTCTAAAAAGTAATTCAAATACCATTACTTGGCTGCAATTTAAATTCAAATTTCTGCGTTAATTGATGTAAAAAAAATGTTGTTGTATCTTTATTAAATTTTCTTGATAAATTCGGAAAGTAAGCAGTGGATTTCTAGTTCCCTACATGCTTTGCATAGGACTGGATAAGGAGTATACATGTTGAATTGAAGTATTTTATTTGTTTGTTCAAAGAAAAGACCTGTTAGTGTTTAATGCTGTTATGTTTGACATTTAGAGTTTATGTAATGTTGAAGTTTTTGTGGTTACCATTGTGCTGAAGAGTATGAAGTTAAACACCACATTGTCTCCTTCTAAGCTAATGCCATTGACAAGTAATATTTTTCTTGTTCATTAAATATACATGCTAAATAAGTTACATTTAAGCACAGCTCTTTAAACAACATGGATAAGGTTAATTGTTTCTAGGGTTACAACTGGAGCGACTTAATTTTTCAATTGGACCAGATTTCTATGTTAACACTATTATGCTTTTTGTTTTTATTTGTGGTGAGAAAGTTTTTATTTATTTATTTATTTATTTTTGCAGTAACATATGGGAGCTGTTTTGCATATGTGAAAATGCAAAACTTAAATATAAAAGTTTTGTCAAAGTATGTGAAATCCGTAGAGTACCTGGAGGTTTTCTATCAGTAATTTGTTTATATAAAGTTTAAAAAGTTGCAGCCAGCCAGAAAAATAAATCCAACAAGCCATGAAGCTCATATTTACAAGCATACGTGCAGAGTTGCATGAGTTATTGATTACTGATTACAGACACATTGCTCTTGGGTATTACGTAAATACGGGTGAAACCACATAAATGCTCAAAAGTGTTACTTTGATTCCTTTGCAGTGTCTACCCAGACGGGCATTTTTGTATTCTGTGGACATCAACTAAGTCTTAGCTAACGGCATACCCTTTGGCAATTTGTTAATTTTTTTAAAGGGTATTATTGGGAATTTGTTTCTGCAATAAAAGTGCTCTTTTCTTGCATTAATTGGCTGATAGCAGCTCGGTCAGATAGGGGTTTCCATGGTTACAGTGTGGGCTTTCTGGACCCTAAAAAGCTTTCTGATTAGAAATGTGACTTTAACTTAATCTCTATGGTGAAAATTGTATTAATTAAGTTATTCTATTTTTAAACATTTCACAGGAAAATAAGAAAGATAGAGGACCTTGAGGGCTTATTTTATGCTGTAACCCTTCTCCTCTTTGATGGTGTGAGAGCGACAGAGACCTGCCTTTGTTTCAGATGAAAAGCGGTGATGAGATTATTGGAGGGAGTTCTCACACGTCTGTCCCACTCAAACAGGCAGCTTTAAGCGAGACAGAGTTATCTGAGCTTACTTTGTCCCATTTTAATTTCACCATGCCAGAGTGAACAAAGAGAAACATGCACCAGTGCTATCAACCAATGTGCCGAATTAACACATTTTTCTCGTTTTGAATGTTTACTTCGACGATCAATCTTCTTGATGTAACTAATGCAATAATTAGGGCTGTCAAAGTTAACGCATTATAATATATAAACATAAATTATAGACATTATAACTGGATAAAAAAATCAGATTGACATTGCAAATGCTCCATATTCTGTTCTGTATGGTTTTTAAAAACTGATTGGAACCTTCAGAGCTGATTAAAACTAATCGCAGCCGCAGCGCAAATGTCTCTCTCACACACAAAAAAAGTCCCTACGTACCACCTGTTTCTCAGTAAATGATGGAGAAAGCCTCTCTTTACGGGTAATTTGTTTATAAACCAGACTCATAGGGGACGGTTAACAAAAATTAAAGTCATTTGCATTCTTTATGTGGTGTATTTTAAAGATTATAAAAGTTCACCTACGAGTAAAACATTCATAGAATGAGAGAGGACTGCAGGTAAGAAGCAAAAACATTGCTACACATGAAAGAATATGTCCATAAAGTCCTGGGGAACATTTTTTCAATCTTTTTGCTGTCCGCTATCTGTGCCTTTTGATGCAGTTTAATAATTATAGAACCTGTTCTTTTACTAATAATATGAAACAATAATTAACAAGCTAGGTTGTAATATTGCTGGCACTATTTCATTCCCGTTACACCATATTATAGCCCAATTTTTGCTGATGTTTCTTTTAATCCTGCACTAGTTCATTGAAACAATCTTTTTTTTCTTAACTTTCATTAATCTTACAGTTACACGGCGCTCAGAGAGCTCAGAGGAAGAGTTTGTGCACAGGTCTGTGTCACGCTAGAAGGGCTCTCGTGGGCATTGCGGTTCATACTTCTCCAAATTTTTGGGAGTCTCTATCTAAACAAGGTGCTTGAAAAACAGTATCAGACTTCTATTATCCAATATTTGCCACAGGAAGTGGATGTGTTGTGTAATATCTCCTTTATGCATCTGTGTATTACCGCCAGCTTGCAGCTGCTTATGACAAATGTGAAGTCAAGGCTAAGTAACATAAAAACAAACCAGATGAAATACAGCCATGGCAGATCAAGACTGACAGTGACAAACATGTTTTTTTTATTATTATTATTTGTTTGTCAGGTATTACTTCAGGACATGTTTCTAATGGATTAGTTTAAACAGCAGACAGTTGGTCGGTGTACCCCAATTGTTTACCTTTTGACATGGAGTACGTTTTTTTTGGGTGGATTATGATATTTTGGAATTGTTTTTATGCCACATTCTGTTCAAGGGTGTGTTCAAAGCTGATTGCGTTATTTATTCCGTCAGAAAATGGCAAACCCAGCCTTTTACCTGAATAAAAGTGTTTCTCCAGACACTTTGTCTGTTGCCAATATGGAATTAGTATGCCTCTATACAGATTTACTCATTCCGTTTTATCATTTAGTATCGGCTACACGCGACGTTAAAGAGTGCTGGTGAAGTCTGCCTGTTATCACTGTTCGCCGCCGTCTGTTGTATTCAGTGCTATGACTTCATGTCTGACTAACCTCTTGACTTATTCTGAGCTTCTGTCTGGAACATTTCTAATTGAAGGTTGAAAGGCAGATACAGAACATAAAAGCTGTTTTAGGTCCTGTATCTGCCCATGTGCTATTGTGTGAGAAAATGTGCAGGAAGATAGGGTGAGTTGAGGCCTTGATTCGAGGGCAGTTCATTAGGCCTCTATTACAGAGGATAAGCCCAATTCCTTGGCAAGCTAATTGACTTTTTATTAATGGAGATAAGTGAACGTGTCAATTATCTGAGCAAGGGTACTTTATATTAAGTAAAGAACATCATCGTAGATAAAGCAAATAGTAATAGGGAATCATTGTAAAGGTGTCTCGTCAAAGTGAGAGTTTGTACAGGGCTAATGAGGTTTTTAACGCTGATGTTCACATTAAACTAATCTGATGGGAAATGTGGCTGCTGCAGAAGGTATGAAAACCCTGTGGATTTACCTGGGTTTCTGCATAAATTGGTCCAAAAATTTGACTACATCCTTTAAAAATAAATAAATAAACAAATACATGCTTGTTTAAAGGGTTAGTTCACCCACTAATTCAATTTCTGTCACTAAGTACTCACCCTCATGTTGTCCCAAACGCGAAAGACCTTTGTCTTCGGAACACCAATTAAGATATTTTTGATGAAATCTGAGGGTATCTGATCCACACAATGATACTGCACCTTTTGTGGTCCAGAAAGGTAGTAAAGACATCGATAAAATAGTCCATGTGACTACAGTGGTTCAACCTTAATGTTATGAAGCGACGAGAATACTTTGTGTAAAAATCAAAACAAAAATAACAACGCTATTTCTGTTGCATAGCTTCAGTGTTTACGTCTGAACGGCGGCTCCGTATTATTCGGCTCTGGTTTCATGAGCAGTATGACACATGCGTGTGTTGCTGACGCAGGAGCCGGCCAATTCTGAGTCCGCGTTCAGACGTAAACACTGAAGCTCTGCAATGGAAATAGCGTGACAGTATGGGGACAGACAAATTTGACATCTTAAGTTGAGTTCCGGAGACAAATAAAGGTCTTACGGGTTTGGGACATGAGGGTGAGTAATTAAAGACAGAAATTTCATTTTTGGGTAAACTAACCCAACGTTCTTTAAAGACACGTAAACATGTTTGTGCGTTACTTAATTGAGCAGACCAGTGCGTTAATAAATCAGCCAATCATCTAATAATAATTAGATGTGATTGTTGCTTTATATTTAATCAAGTATAATTTATCTGATTCTGCAAATATAGACAGTCTCACCCCCACCCCCCGAAAAAAAAAAGGAATGACACTTGTTTTGTTGTCCTAACAGTCTGTCTCTCAAACACATTAATCTGTGGTGCTCATGTAGGATGTTTTGAACCTGGTGCCCTTCCGGTACAATCTTGTCCCCTCTTTATTGTCTCTATCAAAAAGTGGCAACAAGCCAGTTTATGACTTCTCTTTAATGTCCTATTTTTATCAGGGGGCATCTATTAGCAGATACCCGTATCTTTAGCCAATATATTGTTCTTGTTTTCTGTACCATGGCACCCTATGATGTGACAAACCTCAAAATTGCCTGTTATGTATATTAGTTTAGAGTTAGCCAACTCAGCGCTCAACAGTTAAACACCTGCATGTCTAATTCACAGCGGAAAGTCAGTAAAAACAGGAACTTGTTCACTCGGTTGTTCAAGAAAGCAAAACCAAACAAAAGAATGAAGGGTGTGTAAGCACCTGCTTTACATAGTTTCCAGACCGTGTTGCTTTTTAGTGACAAGCTTGTGTATTTTCTACTGTATTGAAAGAACAAAGTGTTTTTTGATTGCAATTTTACTAGTGTGAAATCAGTGACCTCAACATCTTATCTACTTATTCTGGGGAAGCCATTAGTTGCTCAACACTTGATGCACAACCTCAAATATACATATACTTGCACACTCAAACTTCAGCACACACACACGTATCTAATTTCTGTGCAAGTGAGTTCACTGTGCTATAAGAAAAATAACATCTGTGCAATGCAGAGAAAGGTCTGTCAGCTTTATTTTTTCAGACTCTGTTTTTAGTAACACTTGGGACCACGTGACAGGGTGAATGGCTAGTGTCAGTTCGCTTCTCCCCTTCCCACTACCAACAAACAAGTTACACTGGGGTGGTTTGGCCACCGAAATGGCAATGAAATGTGGCATATCATTTAGTTGGAAAGGGCAAAAATTCAAACGAAACCTTACACATTTGTTTCCCGCCCATTATGTCCTATAGTTAGTTAGTTGGTTATTATTTTTTTTCCATTTGGATTAGACGGTCTATAACTTTTCTGTAACCCTCACAGGTTGCTTTGTAACTTTTGTTGCTCAAATGTGCTGCTGTGCAAATTGTGTTCCTACTAAATCTGTAAAATACTTATGATAAGTAGGACTTATGGACTTACTTTGCGATGGCTGTGGGCTGCAGTGACCAACACATGCCACCGAGTTTGACATTTACCGTGACCCGCTGTGTCTGCTGTTCTTTACATCATTACATTGCACCACATGTGTACCATGCCAATTTTTGCTGGGGTGAACCCATTGCAGATGGAGGGTTTCAAAGTGATAATTCACCCAAAAATGAAAAATCTTTTGTATGTGGAAAATATTTTGAAGAATATTGCTGACTAAAAAGTCAGCAATTACAACTTTTAAAACCACATATATATATATATATATATATATATATATATATATGGGGGGGGGGGGCATTTTTTAAAATACTATGAACTATGCCTTTAAGAAAGAATTTTTTTTTTTTTTTTTTGAATGAAGGGAGCTGAATTTAAGCAGTCTGTAGGAGTCCTACTCTGGTTTAGGAAGTTGTAATACTTTGCGTTATCTTTTGTACAAGACCCAATCATGATAATCTCGTCTTTGAATTGTCAAACACACTTCAAAACAAACTTTTGTGTCAAAAATGACTGTTTTTGTTTTCCGGAAAACATATGTTTATTACAAATGGAAAACATTGTTTAGTGGAGAAGGTACTTGTGAATAAGCACATAAGATGATAAAAGAATTTGGGTAATGCTCTCTGAGCTGTGTTGTGCAAATATTATTATATCAGTGAATAATGTATGCTGTTGAAGGGTCCAAAAATGCAAATAACATCTGGGTTAAAATAGTAGTTTCTTAATGAAAAATGGATGGTTTGTGTTTGCACGTTTGCCTTTTTTTCACACTGTATTAATGTGTCAAATGTTCTCCCTAAAGTTAAATATGAGTACTTCATATTAAAATCACATAGAGCTTTAGGTTAGATTGCAGTAGGCCTGTAATCCAAAAACTCATTTTGAGAAGTGTAATCCAGACACATCACTGCCGTTTTATCTCTTGTAACTTCATTGTCTCTTTTGATTTAAGAGGATTAAACTACCAAATATTTGGGTGGCCACTTGGAAAATTTACATATAATACAATTTGCATGATAAACAATTTAGCATGAAAGCTATCAAAATTATTCAGGGTATTATCGGACTGTTTTGAATGTGCATCGTAGCTCTTTGTCATTCTCTCAAATATTTAAACCACAATTACCTGAATGGAAAAAAGTCTGTTTATTTACTTGAGAGCACAGGCCATGTTTCCCTCATTTATTTTTAATGTTTTGGACTCAGGATGCTCCAATATTAAAATTTCTGTCAATATGATTGTCACATATGCTGGTCAAATAGCACGATGAATGAGAAATACTAGAAAACACAAACTAGACTTCAGCATGTACATTAACAAGGACTGACAATGGAACAGAATGAAGCACAGGGCTTAAATACATACAACAATAATTAACGTAAAATGCGAACACAATCAAAAATCATACAGACAAACTAAAGAGAAACGAGTAACCAAGGAAACAATGAATGAAATGGGAACAAATGGGAACAGGAGAAAAAATGTTACATTAAATGATCATGCTCTTATTGACGCAAATGCTTTTAAACCATTCACAAGACAACGAGAACGCACAGACAGTGACACACACGACTCAGAGAAAGACGTACGCCAGTATCGAGTTCTCTTTCACGCTTGAACAAACAATAATACAGAATTATGCCAAAATGGCCATTTTGTCGAGTATCCTCATAAGAGCAGTCTTAACTGAGTTAAATAACGTCTTAAATGAACTTAAAGAGTTGTGAGAAAATGAGATGTGCGTCAGACGCGAGTCTTGTTCAGCAGTGGCAGGTTTTAAATTACAGCAGCCCAATGAATGTGATGTGATGTCTGTCATTAATGTTATTCAAATAACAAAGGTAACAGAGGAAATTGTAGCTTTAATGAGGATTAATCTATATTTAATTCATAATTTATGCAGTGAAGACTGTAAAGTGGTTGAGAAATTTATTCAATTTCGGTATATTTCCTTCCTGTTAGACAGGTATTAGAAGGCCACAGGTAAATATGACATTTATTATAATGGGTTTATGTGAAGTTCACCTAATTAAAAGATGTTATTTTTTTAAAAATCCTATTAAATGTTGAAATTGATAGCTTTTAGTTACACTGTAATGTTGAATGTCTATAATTAATTCTTAAAAAAATCAATTTTATAGAGACTTCAGTACCAATATTAGTATCTGTGATACTGTCTTTCATTCATAAAAAGATGGCATTAAACAAATATTTAAAATATAGTATCTTCATGTTGTTTACACATTAATTTGGTAATGTAACTGTGAAATTACTATTCAAAAAACAGTATAAAAATACTAAAAACGCTGTTTTGAATCACGATTAATTACAGTAAAAATGTGTGATTAGTTTTTTTTTTTTATCGATTTGATATGTATATATATATATATATATATATATATATATATATATATGTATGTATGTGTGTATATATATATATGTGTTTGTGTGAAAAAGTGTATACATATATTATACACATGTATACGTGTGTGTGTGTGTATAGTACATCATAAATATATCACATATATATATATATATATATATATATATATATATATAACATATATATAACACACAAATATAGGCTACCATGATTTTTTTTTTTAAGAGGTCAGATCTGTGCTTGTTATTAGAGTATAAGGGCGAGATTATAGCCGTTTACATTGTTTACTTTTTTATACCAATCTAAATGTGGATCTGATATAAAATTGTGGATTAGAATAAATGCAAATGAGGGACTTCACTTATTAGCAAAAGACCCCCAAGGCTCCACCATTTCATTGGGTTGTGGGGTTTGAGCCATCAGAAGCTTTGCATTGAATAGTTGTTTAATTTTGTCAGTTTTCCAGACATGATTCAATTGAAGTATAGAGATGAAAATCACAGCATCTTAAGCTGTAAACTTATGCAGATTCTAGGCAGATTTCTTCCTGCTTGGCAAGTATGTTCCCCATAAAGGGATAGCTCACCCAAAAACGAAATTTCAGTAATTTACTCAACCTTGTGCCATTTCAAACCTGTGAACCTTTAAATATCTTCTTTAAGTTATTTAAAGAACTATCACATTAGGAATGATACCAGAAAGACTCGAAAACAAGCTGATTAAGAAATACTAAAACATTTTTATTTAGTTATACATGATAAAAGAAAGTCCTTTTGGAGCAGGTCCCTGTCTGAGCATTCAGAGGAAGGAAGACGGAAAGCCACCAGAGCCTGTTAGGGGCGAGAGACTACCCCTTAACTCTGACCCAGCCTGTATGCCATAAATTGAGGGTGTCGTCTGGAAGTTTCTTGTAGGACAGGGACCTAGAGTGGTGGGCGTTGGGGTGGTGGTGCGAAGTAAAGAACTTGTGAACTGATAGAACAACATGGCTTTAGTGGGGTTTCAAAGATGAAAGGGACTTTGTGACTGGTTGGAAAAGGGGATGAATAAGTGACTTAATTACTACTAATTACAGATACCTATTTTGTTAATGAGTGACGTAACTGAATGAGTTTTCCTGGCAAAACGAACTATTTTATAACAAATTGTTTTCCTGCTGTTGGAGTAGTTTAAACTTAGGACGTGTTTGTGTGTTCAAAAAACTATATAGGGCACAAATGAATGGATATATTAATTTCTGAAGCCTCTGTCTATTAAATGATTTACTCATTTGCCAAAACTTATCTTCTTTTAGTGACTTTCCTCAGCAAATATTGATTTGCGAATAATTATGATTAATGTATAAATAATTGGATTCGTTTGATTTATTAATCAGCCTCTCATGTAATTAAGTAAATAAAATATTGCTCTAAAAAAATAATACAGTCAGAAGCAGCAACAGAAAGCCTCACTCCTCGCTGTAAATGTGACTTTCTTGGAAGGTTCAAGTAAACACTTGAGCGTTCTCCAAGAATCCTAATGCGACTGTGTTGATCTCTGCTGTTTCATGCAGCTGCCTTCATCAATCACTTCATATCCCATTATACCTTTTTTGCCCTTCTCTCATGTCTCCATTGAGTGCAGAGAATTCTGAACACCACACAGATCAAAGGTCATCCTCCTCATGCGGGCCGCTGGGAGAAACATTTGTGGTTGGACTTATTATAGCTCCAACAATGCTGTGAGTTCTGTCATCACATAGCCAACAACCATGGCTTTCACATAGCGGAGACCAAATAAGCTGTTATGTTTGGATGACAAAGGAAAGTGGCAGCCGTACACATCTGTCTTTTATTGTGCCACATGTGATTAGGGCAGTAAATTCTAAATTATTTAGTCAAGCCTTTGATGTTCGCAGGACTTTTTGTTTTGTTTTATTTTAATTTTTTTTATTGTTTTTGAATGTATGAACAAAATCTGTTGAAACATTCTTTAAAATATCATCTTTTGTGTTCTGCAGGAGGGAGAAAGTCAAACAGGTTTGGAACGACATGAGAAATTGTAAATACAAAGCATGTAAACTTTTAAATGAATAAAATGTAAGTCATCTCTGTGACAAAACCTCCCCCACAACATTATTAAGGCCTGGGCCCTGCGAAAATTGCTTGTTTATCTTGTGTAACATGCTGCTGGATTCTTTCATTTTTCTGGTTGAAAGTTATCATCCAGTAGTCCACCCAGTCTGAACCATGTCCTAATTATACTGTCACTCCTTCAGATTTTAAAAAGAATGAGGTTTGTGGTTATGCAGGAGTGACTGTCACCCTGTGTGGGTCAGATTCTTATCCTCTATTATAAGTTTAAATATGCTGCACACAGTAATCAAACTGTTTAATAGACCTTATGCGCCAGAGAAACAAGCGCACAGCCACCTTTAGCATTTTGTGCTTACGTTTTTGCATTAGCTCTGTATATTTCTTTGACATCGCTGTCGAAGAATAATTATCTGGTGAAGTGGATTTACTTGTAGAGTTGTAGAGTTACTTGCTGAATAACTAGATATTATATTACATATAGTCATGATAAATGGAAACTAAACTAATTATGGGACAGCTGCCCTCTCTGTTCAAATTGCTTTTGAGAAAGTTTTTTTCTAGAAGAGAACATGGTATGTAATGGTCGTTTCTTTTTTTTTCTTGGGGTAATGAGCGAATGGAGTTCACCTGAGGGGCACTGCGGATGTGACGGGGAGCTGTTTATGTCCTGACAGCCTTAGTTCACCTCCTCGTTAATTAGAAGGTTGAAGGAATGGTCATTGGCAGGAGCGTGAACGATCTGAAAAGTGGGGAGGACTCATTATAGACATTTTTTAGCCTGACTCATGAATATTAATTAGGTGACGTAACGTTTGCCCAGGGGTCTAATTTACTCAAAGTTTGGGAAATGGGGTAAGCCATAGATTACCTCTTTGTTGTTCGTACAGTCCACTGCTAGACGTATGCTTGGTGTTAAAGTTGTCATTTACCTGGTCGCTAAAGATTTCATTTTTCTTTGCACATCAGCCAAGCAATGATTATTTTAAACTAAAAAATATTATTAAGTTTATATTTTCTGATACACATTTTTCAAATCCTTATATTTTAATTTCCTTTGGCTACACTACCTTTCAAAAGTTTGGGATCTGTAAGTCTTTGATCTTTCTCATTATGGTTGCATTTATTTGAAAAAAAAAAAATACAGCAAAAACAGTAATATTGTGAAATATTATTTCAATTTAAATAACTGTTTTGTATTTTAATATGTTTTAAAATGCTATTTATTTCTGTGATGGTAAAGCTAAAATTTATCAGCATCATTACTCCAGTCTTCAATGTCACATGATCCTTCAAAAATCATTTTTATGTGCTTATTGGTGCTCAAGAAACATTTATTATTATTAATATTATTATGTTTCATGTTTAATATTTGATAATTGATATTGGCAACCATGGTGCATGTTTTTTTTCAGGATTCTTTGATTAAAAGAAAGTTGAAAAGAACAGTATTTCTTTTAAATATATATATTTTTGTGTTCTTGCGGTGATCAATTTAGAATGTTTCTTTAAATTGACCCCTACTGATCCCAAACTTTTGTAATCCATGTATTTATTTGTCATATATTATTGGTCACTTTTTATTAGGCATTCATTTATTTATATATTTAACTGTCCTTTTTTTGTGTGCGTGCCAACTAAAACTCACATCTCATTCTGTTCCAGTTTAATGCAAACTGACACACGTTTTTCAAATTCCTACATCTTAATTTCTTTTGACTAATCTGTGCTTTCATTTTTCAGAATTGATTTCTGTTATGTCGATAAGCCTCGGAAAATACATAGCTGAATTTCATATTTGCATTTGCAATACATGCTAGTTGGAGGTTTATGAAAAATTAGGCCAAATCAAACTTCAGTTTCATTGGTGACAATCTCATTTGGCTCCTTATGTTCTTGCTTGGCTCGACTGAGACACGAAACTCCAAGCAGTGGTCTGAATTAAGCTGACTAAAAGCTGTCATGTCTTTAAGATGCATGTCATATGTTCATTTTCCATCTTTAAAACAGGGTCAATCATCAGCCTGTCACTGGAAATGATATGTCATATTATTTAGTTTAGTTCCTATTGGCATCAGACCCGGAGATTATTGTATTAAGGCATCTGTAAAGTTCGTGACATGTCCCTTAAGTACTGCTAAGAGGATGTGCCTCTAATTCTTGTACAAAATTCAACTTATGTTTCAGTTAGAGACATTTATTCAGTTTCTAGGTGGTAAGTGGCTTAAAGTGCTGTTTTCACGTTGTCTACTATGCTGTCTAGCCAACGATTATCATAAGGCAGGATTATCTGTCGGTGATGAAATGAATGGAAACACTTGAAAGTGTTGGAAACACTGACAAGTCTTTCCTTCAAAACTAGAGGACGTTGAGTAGCGGTTGAGAATCTTTCCTCCAGAAACAGAACGGCGACTTCGAGAAGCTGATGAGAAACAACTTGCAGATGAATTTTATTTTCTCGTAATGTTTTTGTTCTGTTTTCTTTTTCCCCTATCAGATTTTTATTATTTGTTTTGAAATATTTCTGTCTCTCTCCCTCTACATTTGGCTGGTCATCAGCTAACTGACTACCGGCTGTTATGTCAGACTCCTCACATAAGTCTCTCTGTAGCAATTTGACAAGAAAGCCACAAATGAGAATCTTAACATTCCCCTGGAAACCACAGACATATGCTGCTTACTTTGACAAAAAGTTATGCCGACAGCTCACATACTTAAATGTTTTATTGTTAATCCTGTCCATTCCTCCCATGCAACGTTTTCAAATACATTTTCTTCTGTTCTTCATTGAACATTAGAATGTTGCTCATACTTTTTGGAAAATCCATGTGACCTTCTTACGATTAAGTTTTTTATATTTCCCACAATGTTATATTAACTATGCCATTTTTTAAATTTGATTTTCGGTTTATTTCTCTGAATGTAAACATAATTCAGTCACAGGCACATTGCAGTCTATAACATTGTTTGATGCCAAAAGTCAAGTCATGTAATCTCATTCAAAGCAGCTTTACAGTGATAAACAGCATAATAACGATTCAATTGGATGCAAACGGAATTCAATTCTGCTATAAAGCAGGTCTTAAAAGGTGGAACTAAATAGTCATTATTCGGTTGAAATCAGTTCAGTGTTGATTCATTTCAGTTCAACGACTGTGTAAAGTATATCAATTATAAAATGAGTTAAATTCAGCTATAAAACAGCTGTGATGTCATCATCTAGCTAAGTTGAGCTTCATCCAATATAGTGTCAGTGTAGTCAAATCAGTAATATTGCTGAATATTAAGTGTCCCCAACTAAGCAAGCCAGGGGTAACAGTGGCAAGGAACCTACTCTCCATCAGGTGACAGAAATGGAGGAAAAAACCTTGGGAGAAACCAGGCTCAGTTGGGGGACCAGTCCTCCTCTGGCCAACAAATGAACACTGTGTGATTATTATTCAGGCTGCATCGCAAGTCATAAGTCATAAGTGAGATTGTGGATCGGAAGCATTCAAAATATTTCATTCAGTTCCTTCTCCTGGAACAAAAATATGATGATCCTTATGTGAGGGAACACCTTGCTAAAAATTTAAAGCATATAAAGGTGTATATATATAGGTATATTCATGTATAAATACTATTTTTCCCCACACTCAACATACAGGTAAATAAGTAAGTGTGATTATACATTTTTTATGACCGCATTCAGTTTCCAAAATGTAATGATTAGCATAATTCTGTCATTGTACTAAAGCCAAAACAAATGAATAAAATATTATCTGGAAAATATTTGATACATGATGCACATGTAGAAAAATAAACTTGCCCCCACCCCATAAACCATGCCCCCCCCCTCCATTTCTGTCTATCAAATATATTTTGTATTTGATTCAAAATACAATTTTTTTTTGTGCTCTACGATAACTCAAAATTGCTTTGTTTTGCCTTTGCACTGCACATTTCTATGTAGATGTATGCCGTTGGTTTTGAAATCAGTATCCAAAGTCTGAAAACTAAGAACATGTTATTGTAGTACAGTACTGCTAGCATATGTACCCTCCATAAACCGTGTTGTTTTGCAACTGCACAAACATTCAAGGCCCAATACAAATTCCGAGCGAATCAGAGACCATGTATACCCAGTTTAATTTGGCACCCGTTTGGGTTGTGTGTCCTTGCGTGTCCTCACATGAACCTTTTAGCCCCTCTTTAACTACCATGTGACCTGCCTCCCTTAAATTACGTAGCGAATTCCAGCCTCTTGGTACGAACCCCTCGTTCTCATTCAGCTTACATTCCTCTTTTATTTTCAACCATTGGACTGCACTGCTCTCTAATGATACCTTCAGCAATTTTGCACTGATGTTTCATTTTTCATCTCAGTCTGTATACTTTCACTGAAACCTCCATTTTGTCTGTTGCACTTTGTACAGAAGCCCCGTGGTTCTGGACCGAAACATCGTCTTGGAACATGTCCACCTGCAGATTTACAAGATCCATCCTTGCATGTGAATTAAATATACATGGCTACACAATGAGTTTCCGTTTGCCTCTCTAAATCAAACTTATTCTCATTTACGTTCCTGATAGTTTTCATTTAACACATATTTTTTTCAGAGCTCTCACTTTTCAGTAGTAGTGCAGAAATTGTTCATCACGGTGCTTTTGAGGTCCTTTTTATTGAAGATCACACTGCTGGGATTGTGGATTTGAGGGCATCACCTCTTCATTTTACTTGTTCCATTTTGCTCCCGCACAATATTTTAATCCCCCTTTTATGTCTCTAAATTTCTAAACTATTTTCTGTCCCTCTTGAATTCCTCTCAGATCTCCACAAACCAGCATTGTCGGCTCCTCTATGCTTCGAGAAGGACATCTCCAAAAACCTCAAACCCAGAGTGGCCTTTTCAGCCAAATGAAGCCATAAATCAGTCTGTTGTATATTATAGCTAATTAAGAGCAGGACTAAACCTCAGAGCTGCAGCGGATGCTAGAGAGAATACGGACGGATAATTACAGATAAAATAATGCATTTAGCACGTCTCCCTGCTGTAGGACATTTTGAGAGCTTCTCCGCAAAGTTAAACCATTGGAAATGTCACATTTGTAATTATATCACTTTATTCTTCTAGGACTCTGAAGGGTTATAGATGGTCTTTTTATTATTTTATTTATTTTATATTTTATTACTTCAGTAATTTTAGTTTCTCTTAAATACTACTTAATTATGTTCTAAAGCATTTTAATGATAAAAAAGACTATTAATATCAGCAAAATAAAAGGTAAACATGAGTGCCTTCTTTTACAGTTTATAATTTGGTGTCATCAACCAGCACATTTTTTGTTCATTTTGTTTGTGGTATTATTGGATAAAGATGTTAATATAGTGGATGGACTAGATGTTTGCACGCTTTGACGCTTCCCAGACGAGTTTCATGCCAGTGATACGACTAAACTGGAGATCCTCGCTGCCAAATGCACCCAGCCATTCATTTTGTTTACTGCGGTGTGTTTAAATGCCGGTGCAAAGATGCTTCTGCTTGAACTTCTGCTGTAAATCAAATTCATTGGGGAATTTGGAGTGCAGACAAAAATGTCAATGGAACTAAATATGTACCAAATAAACATGTGACGTCCTGTACGGATTACAAAAGTGACATTCCACAGAAAGCTCTTCTGGGTTTACGACTGAATCTGTCAATGTGGAGATTTTCATCCCATAAACAGTATAAGAATAGATGCTCCTTTGAAACGCTATCGTTGTCAGTTGCTTCTGTGTCAGTATTAATGCCAGATGGACAGAGGTTGCGTTGAGTTCAAACAGAGATTTGTGTATTTCAAAATTAAGTTCCTCTTGTTCAATTTCAGCCTCACATAACTTCTGTGAATTTAAACAAATACAAAGAAACCTGTTGAATTTGCGGAATGACAAGATTATAGTCATTATTATACTGTACGGATTCTAATTATACATATTACATTAGTTCTAGTTCTTAAACTTTTCAGGCCAAGTAGCTTTGATACATCTAGGTTTTGGTTGATCAATGTTCCCTTTTCAAATTGGGGTCTGGATACACCTAAAGGTACTGAGAAGGGCTAATAGAACGTTTAGTAAAAGTTTTAGAAAGTTTAGTAAGTTTTTTTTTTTCTTTTCTTCAAAGATCTAAATTTTAAGGCTGTAAAATTTCTCTTTTTACAAAGTTTTCCTTACCAATGTTGTTTCCAAATGGCACTGTACAGCCTCCAATTAGGAATATAAAAAGACATGTAGTTTTTATAATATAAATCTTAATGATGTTTTTTGATATATATATATATATATATATATATAATTCAGTAATATTCAGTAATATATTTATAATAATATTCAGACCCCCTTAAATCTTTCACTCTTTGTTATATTGTAGCCATTTGCTAAAATCATTTAAGATAATTTTTTTCCTCATTAATGTACACACAGCACCCCATATTGACAGAAAAACACAGAATTCTTGACATTTTTGCTGATTTATTAAAAAAGAAAAACTGAAATATCACATGCTCCTAAGTATTCAGACCCTTTGCTGTGACACTCATATATTTAACTCAGGTGCTGTCCATTTCTTCTGATCATCCTTCATTTGAGTCCAACTGTACTTGATTTTACTGATTGGACTTGATTAGGAAAGCCACACACCTGTCTATATAAGACCTTACAGCTCACAGTGCATGTCAGAGCAAATGAGAATCAAGAGGTCAAAGGAACTGCCTGAAGAGCTCAGAGACAGAATTGTGGCAAGGCACAGATCTGGCCAAGGTTACAAAAAAATTTCTGCTGCACTGCACGGTTCCTAAGAGCACAGTGGCCTCCATAATCCTTAAATGCAAGACGTTTGGGACGACCAGAACCCTTCCTAGAGCTGGCCGTCCGGCCAAACTGAGCTATTAGGGGAGAAGAGCCTTGGTGAGAGAGGTAAAGAAGAACCCAAAGATCACTGTGGCTGAGCTCCAGAGATGTAGACGGGAGATGGGAGAAAGTTGTAGAAAGTCAACCATCACTGCAGCCCTCCTCCAGTCGGGGCTTTATGGCAGAGTGACCCGACGGAATCCTCTCCTCAGTGCAAGACACATGAAACCCCACATGGAGTTTGCTTGAAAAACGCCTGAAGGACTCCAAGATTTGTGAGAAATAAGATTCTCTGGTCTGATGAGACCAAGATATAACTTAATTCTAAGCGGTATGTGTGGAGAAAACCAGGCACTGCTCATCACCTGTCCAAAACAGTCCCAACAGTGAAGCATGGTAGTGGCAGAATCATGCTGTGGGGGTGTTTTTCAGCTGCAGGGACAGGATGAATGGTTGCAATTTGAGGGAAAGATGAATGCAGCAAAGTACAGGGATTTCCTGGATGAAAACCTTCTCCAGAGTGCTCAGGACCTCAGACTGGGCCAAAGGTTTACCTTCCAACAAGACAATGACCCTAAGCACACAGCTAAAATAATGAAGGAGTGGCTTCACAACAACTCCGTGACTGTTCTGAATGTCCTAGCCCTGACTTAAACCCAATTGAGCATCTCTGGAGAGACCTAAAAATGGCTGTCCACCAACGTTTACCATCCAACCTGACAGAACTGGAGAGAATCTGCAAGGAGGAATGGCAGAGGATCCCCAAATCCAGGTGTGAAAAACTTGTTGCATCTTTCCCAAAAAGACTCATGAATTCTGAACCGAATTCTCATGAACAGAATTCTGTTTTTCTGTCAATATGGGGTGCTGTGTGTACATTAACTTGACCTTATTTTAGCAAATGGCTGCAATAGAACAAAGAGTGAAAAATTAAAGAGGGTCTGAATACTTTCCGTACCCACTGTATGCATGTATGTATGTATGTATGTATGTGTGTGTATATATTTTTATATATACACATGTGACCAAATTTCATGCTATATATATATATATATATATATATATATATATATATATATATAGCATGAAATTTGGTCACATGTGAGTTATTTACTTGCAATCTAGAATGTTGAATATGTTCCTTTTGCAGTCCATTTCAAACACTTTAATATTACATAGATTTAGGAATTTGATTTCTAAACTTCTCTCATCTGTCTAGGAGCAATTAGAACTACTTTGCCAGTCTGATTACCTTAGAAAACTGAGTATATAGCCGGGCACTCTTAAAGTTAGAATTCATTGAATCGAGCAACAGGATGCTTATTTTGAGGGCGAATGGAAAATCTTGACTTCCTTGTCAATCGTCATTCTTTTCAATGCAGAGAGTAAAATTGTGTTGCAGGCTGTGTTATAAAGTGAGCATTTACTGTACTCAAATACATAATACATTTGCATAAGCACATGATTGGATTGAAATAAAGCCTTTTTTTACGGGTCACATCTGAGAAATGCACACATAATTGTCCCGTTACAGGAAGTGTATTTCATCTCTGCTCTTACGCTCCACTGGTTTCATCTAAAGCCTGTTTTTCTTTTTCCTTTTTTTTTTTTTTTTTTTTAAACTCAACCCTTAACAACATTCATGTTCCTGATTACCAATTATACCTCTCATGGTCCTTTCAAATAACTTTAATTACTGATTAGAATTCGGCTCTCACAAAGCCGGTACTTGAGTGTAATTGCTCAATAAAGAGTTGAGTGGAAATGTGTGGTAATAAGTAGGTGTTCCTGCTGCTTGTCTCATTAGCGAGTAAGCACTGCCTTTGCTTCCCGGTCTGCATAAATGGAGCCTCTCTCATTCATGGCACAGGGGCCCCCTGGTTCCTCCATAGCCGAACCAGCAACCGGTTAACATGTCCCAAACTCGCTGACCTCACACCACAGACACCTTACTGAAAACACATATATAATGTCTGTACTTGTTTTCGTAACACTGTGTCAGAAAGCAGAGACCTATTTTGCATTGGCTGTGAATGACGTAAACCTCAAAGTTGTCAGGCACAATTTGCTCATTATGTGATGTTACATGTTCTGCTCATGAAGTTGACTTGATGATTCATCAGAGCCCCTGCAAGTATTACTGTTTGTTCTTATGTGTGAGAAGAAAACGACAGCTATTAACTCTGTTCCAATACTTGAGCTGCCTTGCCATATCTGCCTACATAGACAATTGCCTTCCCTAATTGAAATGAAACCTCATAAGTGATTTATGAAGCACACTATAGGGAACTCTGTGCTTCAAACGAAGGATGCACTCTAATGAAACCAAACAAATGGATAAAATTTATTTATAATTAAACTCCCCCTGAAATCATAATTTAAGCTTTTAGTATGAATATGTTAGCCTTAAGGTTATGATTAAGCTGGTGTGTTCCAAAACTCACATTTAGGAGATAGTATCCAAAACTTAGTCTCTCGCTCCCGCTATGGTTCACGGATTTTCATGACATCACTGTAGACTTTAGCTTCTCTTCAGATCTTCTGTCCAGTCAAATGTTCTCTAGAATCTAAAGCATCTCACCCCCTACATTATAAGTCAACCTGTGGCTAAAATCAGTCACTTTTTCACATATGTATTTTCTACATGGTGAATGGCACATAGTGCACTATACAGGGGAACGGTTAAGACAGTGTAAATATGCTTTCCATTGAGGCGAATGAAGGCTGGTTTCAAGTTAGTGTAACGCGAACCGCAGCGCACATAGTCTACTCAGTACGGAGACGTGATATTTATATACCACATTTATTTGTAATATCACTGTAAAAGGCTTTAATCTGACTTTTAATAGTTAATTACTATAAAATATTAATTACTATAAAAAACTTGCTGACTTCAACTTTTCGAACAGTAGTATGCATTTCTCTTATCCACCATTTTTCTCTTCACCAAGCACGTTGCAATTGCATTATGGATTTGACTTCTCTGTAAAATATATATGTAATTCTACCCTATAATGTGGCCAAATCAATATGAAATTTATATCAACCTTCACAATGGGAAGGCTGCATCTCCTAAGTACTGTAGGCAGCTCACTAGGTATTGGAACAAAGCTATTATTAGTATTATCAGGTCACCTCCGTTAAGTTTGTTTTGTGTGAAAATGACTGTTAACTGTCGTTGAGAGGTTATAGACTGCTGGCATTAAAATAGCTCAGTCTAACTGGTCATTATGTACTTAGTAATTTACTGTACATTTTTTGGACCTTCACGCTTAGAATTTTTTTCTAAAAGTCTTATGTTTTCGTATCAATGATATTGTACAAATTCATATGGATTTGACTCCAAAATAAAAATAGAAAAAAAAAAAAAACGTAAAATAGATGCATATTTTCTCAAGATCGGGCTGATAATATCCGGTCTCAATGTGTGTTCTTAGCCACGTTTTTTTAAAGACTAACTTCCTCTTTCAGTTTGCTCTGCAATTCAAGGCACTGTCCCACACCTCCCTCTCTTGGTCTCTTTTTGCCCCGTTCTTCCAGGCCTCCTCAATAAATCATGCCATCTTTGAAACATTTACATCTCTCATGTTGCCCTGAATTGAGAAATCCAAACATCATTGGATGTTGGAGAGACATAAGATATTAAGGATCTTAAGATATTAATTTTGTGTCAACTTGCAACTTACAAGTGACTTTAGGATGTAAGCTGAGGCAGAGAAAAGTACAAATAAAGATCACAGGAGAAGGAGAAAGGGGGATGTAAGACTCTTTTCCTTTTTTATTTTGATTGCAGTGCTTGAGTTTTCACAGAGGTCACAAGGTTATTACATAAACGGTTCACGTAAAGTGCTCTTGTGCCTTTGGGGAATGTTTGATGCCATGTTCACAGCAATTTTATGTTGTACAAAAATTAGGCATGTGACATTTTCTGAGTACATTCACATTTCAGGATTTTAGTCGTTTCAAGACCAGTTAATTAAATCGGCCAGTAGACTTGGATAAACAAAATTTCAATATCAATTAGATCCAAATGACAGATAAAAATAGTGAAAAAATAAACAAGGCTAAAAAAAAAAGTACATTAAAAGTCTATTCAAAGACTCATGATACAGCAGTGAATTCCTATTGCCTCCCCTAAAATGCTGTCATTTGGAAAGCTCGTTTGTGGATTGGTACTTAGACGGTCAAATGATTCAGTCCAAAATTGGATGCCAAGCGCAGCCAAATCAGAATATAATTTGGCAAGCAGATTTTGATCCTGCCTGAAACATGCAGTGGAACCCAATCCCTGGATTAGCCGTGGACTTTACAACTCTGTGATTGGCTTATTGCCACACACTTGGCTGGACAAATGTCCCATCTAACTTGTTTTGAGCACAGTACTTAGATTTTCAATCTGTACAAACACCTACTTACTACAGCTTAGACCATCTTAGTTAACCAAATAGTTGCTGTTAAATGTACAGTAATATCCGTGACAATATGGTAAGTGTGTGTAAGCCTCCCTTCCTTTCAATTTCTTCACTCTCTAACACTTTTAAGTACTTACACAGGCCAACAATTTGTTGGAAGCTGTAGATATAAACAAAATGTAATTAATCATCATGTTATGTGAAAGTATTATATTCCCTAAAGCTTTCATCTGGCATTCTTTGTGACATGTAGGTGTGTCGGATTTATGTCAGCTTGATTTATCAGATTTTACAAAAGTTTTCCACCCACTCTGACCTTTTGTGGATTGATTCATCCCTGAGGAAGAGAGTTTATCAGTCACTTATTGGTGTCTTGTCTTTAAACATGTTTTATTGATTGAAATTTGTCTTACTGTGTCTCATTTTTTATTTATTTATGTTTTTTAAGGGGACTATCCTCCACCTCCTCCACCTGCCATTGACACCAGCGGGCTCCCTTCCAGCTTCCCACCTCCTCCGCCCATGGATGAGACCTCCATTGGCTTTCAGGTGAGATTTGCTAAACCAGTCATCGCAATATACAGTATACACAAAATGGCAAATGACCCCCAGTAGAGACCAAAAGTCCACTTTAAGAAAATGTGTTTGTGAAAAAAATCATATTGACAGCATTAATGAAAATAGGGAAAAAACATTTTACTAACAGCATTTATTATGGACTTAATTTTCAGTATTTAGAATGCCCCCCTTTTTCTTTAATTACATCATGCACTCGGGCTGGCATGAACTGCACAAGCTTTTGTAAAACAAACATGATCTGTGAGTGTTCCAAATCATGTGCTTCAGCGGAAGCAAAGAAATCTGACTTTTTGTTCAAAGTTCACACAGTGAACTAATTTGCTTATTTAATTAGTGACCTCAAATGCGTAGTCTTAAACATAATTTATTTGTATTATTTTGTGTTTTTATTATTATTTTGTTTGTTGTTGTCAAAATCCCAGAACTTTCCAGTTTTAGATCAGATTTCGAATCCTTGATTTTCGTAGATTTTTAAACCTCAATATAAATATAATGGCACTTGCTTGGTCTCTGTACTTTGTGGTCATTTGAATTCATACTTAAAATTAGAAATGACAAACTGGGTCATTCTGTGTCAACTCAACCAGAGGTCCCCCGCTCAAATTTTAGATTTTATCTGTTTATTTATCTTTTCACCTATGATTTGGAGCCAATTTACAGGTTTGCATGATGGCAGTCCAGCCAGAAGATCATTGCAGTAATCAAGCCTAGAAATGACGAGACGAGAAGTTGTGTTGCATGCTCTGTTAGAAAAAGCCTGAACTTCCTGATGTTGTCTAGTGCAGATCTGCATGACCGAGCTGTCTTTACAATGTGTTCTTTGAAAGTCAGTTGGTCATCAAAGGTTACTCCACGATTCCTGGCCAACCTTGATGGGGTAATCGATGATGTATCATGTTATTTCCATAAAAACATGAGCCAACTGGAATGTAGAACGTGATCAGTGTGATTGATATTCAAAATGGAAAGCAAGCACTGCTTTGTTCACGGTTTGGGTTCAGTACAGAAGATGGGGAGGATTAGTCAGATGAAAGGGGTTCATGTACTTTTGCATCCATTCATGTTTCCATGCGAATCAAATATTAAAGCCATGAACTCTTTTTTTCTAAATTCTAGTTATTCTGTTTCTTAAACAGAGAGAAAAAAAATGACTTGAATGTACACTAACCTTGCTTTAATACTTACAGCAAACTTTAGATCCCTTTTCATGTGTGTTAAAGACAAACAGACAAAAGGCCAGCCAAGTCTGCTACTCTTTTTGTGGCTGTTTACCAGGCGTGTGCCCTAGTTGTTTATATTTCTCTTTAGTTCATTTGGCACCCATTTGGAAATGAGCGAGGGCACAGAGAAGGCTGACACCTATTGGTTCACCTCGGTCATTTTCCCCTCCAGGGAGTCAGTCCCCCCTTAGAACCAAACACTCATTGTCCAGCCATTAAACTACAGCCTTAAAATTGTTTCTGACTAATATCCATTGGAATTACGCATGTTGAGTGTTTAATTATTTAACACAAACTGTCTGTATTCCTCATATGAAACCATGGACTGATTAAATAATGTGAATAGTTTTTTGTACACATTTTTGTTTAAAGGCCTACTGCTACAATAGTGCAGAATGAGAGAGTTTTTATTGTCCATCATTGTTTTTGCTTCGGCCTGTTGATAATGTGTCCGTGTATTTGCAATTTGACCAGATTTGCTGCAGGACAGGATTTAGTCACTGATGGGCGATAGCGAGACGCCACTGTTTATTTTTGTGAGACGCTTGTAAAGTCTTCATCAGTGGTTCAGCATTTTTTTTTTTTAATCTGTTGCTCAGTATGTGACTACAGGCATGTTCTCTGCTCTAATAAAACCCTCCACTGGATCGCTTTCCCACGAACGCTGCTCTGCAAGGGAGGAAGCCTGTCCAGGGGGAATCGGCGCGTTTGTTGATCTAGCTCTATGGAGTCAGCGTACGGCAGACGGTGTTATTGGCGGATAATTAGGCTAGTACAGAAAAGACATCATACTGTAGAGGCGAGGATCGCGATTCCTCTGTAGAAATGAATGGCATACCGGAGTCAGTTTAACCGGCTTTATATCTCAGACGAGAGGAGATCAGTGACAGCAGATGGTTTGTGACATAGAAAAGAATCCACAGCAAAGCACATTTTGTAGTATTCATCACACTGTTCCCCGGAAGACCTTTAGCTCTTGATTCTGATAACAGTACTTGTGCGTTCATGTGCGTGTGAGTACTTTACCGAAAACGAGCGGCAATCCGTTCGACCCACAGCTTTCCCTAATTCCAGTTTTCTACATCTTTCATGAATGAAAAAGGGGATGTTGAATTATTTCTGCATCTAAGCAGAACTAACAAGAGGAAGAGGCCGGAGTGCCGCGGTGAACATGAATAATCAAATGATACTTGGCCTAAATTATTTTGTTTCCCGTAACAGAACACGTAGCAACACATGCAGTCTTTATTTAACTTCACTTATCTGTCTCTGTGGTTTTTCATTAAACTCAGCACTTAAATCAGCTTCCTCTCTTCAAACGGTGCTTACCAGAATGCAAAAGGATGGCTTACATAACCAATGGAAGTGCTTCATTAGATCGCTATGCCTTTTCTTTCATAACACTATGTCCTTCTATTGAACTGACTGTCCAGTCCTCCTAATGGAATTAAGATAATTCACCTAAAACATCTCACAAAAATAGGGGCTGAAAGGAAAATGCTCACATGCTTGTGTAGGTGTGCATTTTCCAATGGCTCTATGGGCTTTTACATTTTTTTTTTTTCTTTCTGCAAATTGTTGTTGATCTTTTTGTGGCGTGTGCACGACTCAATCTTGGTTGCTATAGGAACCTGCCTAAAAAAAATAAAACGTCTTGATCCTTTTATAAATTGCAGCACGCAGTATAATTAATAATGAAACAATACGGGGAATTGCACTGTGGAAATTGTGTTTATCTCCCTTATTTACCTAAACTGTTCTGAAACAGTTCTACATCAATTCACAACACATTCGCGCAACATGTGCTGAAATAGTGCTACGGCATGTGTATTTACTCTAGTTATTTACATTTAACTGTTGCCATATTTGTTTTGCTATTACTGTAAGCTAATTTCGATGTTGGTGTACATTGTCTCTCGATCATGACAGCATTTGTTCCTCATGTTTACATTTGAAAGATGCTTTTATAATCCAATTCGGGTTTTGTATAGTCCAAGTAAAGTATGTGAAATTGCTACCTAGAATTCAGAACAAACCCGGAAAATCAGGAATTGAGCCAGCAGCATTCAGCATTGTATCCATGTTTGTACTATGCTTTATGCTTTGCATTATTTATTCAGTAGCGCTAAACAACACAAACAGCAGGTGCAATTCATTCTTAATTAGCCCCCCAGCCCCCTCCCCTCTTTTTAGATCAAGTTTAAGTTCATCTTAGTTCAGGACCTTAGCATTAATGATGCAAATCTCTGTTTGCCCTTTCCCCTGATTGTTTGAGAAGCTTTTTAGGGCCTGCTCTGCTCCAAGTGGTGGCATGTTAGGGTTATAATAGGTTGTGACAGGTAATCCAAACAGATAAGTTTCAGTAAGAGTCAGTCACTGATCCTGGCCTATGAGCTTAGTGCCTCAAGCAATCCTGAGACTGCCTCTCCTCTCCTCTCCTCTCCTCTCCTCTCCTCTCCTCTCCTCTCCTCTCCTCTCCTCTCCTCTCCTCTCCTCTCCTCTCCTCATGCTGTATAGAGCCAAAGAACCAATCAGTACAGAGTAATATTCCTTAGAACTGTACAGAAAGCAGCATAGTAAGTAGTAAGTGTAGTGTGTGTGTGTGTGGGTGGGTGTATAGATAGATAGATATACATACACACACACGCACACAGTGGTGTGAAAAAGTGTTTGCCTCCTTCCTGATTTCTTTTTTTTTTTTTTGCATGTTTGCCACGCTTAAATGTTTCAGATCATCAAATTTAAATATTAGTCAAAGATAACACAAGTAAACAAAAAGTGCAGTTTTTAAATGAAGGTTGTTATTATTAAGGGAAAACAAAATCCAAACCTACATGGCCCTGTGTGAAAAAGTATTTGCCCCACCTTTTAAAACATAACTGTGGTTTATCACACCCGAGTTCAATTTCTCTAGCCACACCCAGGACTGATTACTGCCACATCTGTTCTCAATCAAGAAATCACTTAAATAGGACCTGCCTGACAAAGTGAAGTAGACCAAAAGATCTTCAAAAGCTAGACATCATGCAGAGATCCAAAGAAATTCAGGAACAAATGAGAAAGTAAGTAATTGAGATCTATCAGTCTGGAAAAGGTTATAAAGCCATTTCTAAAGCTTTGGGACTCCGGCGAACCACAATGAGAGCCACTATCCACAAATGGCAAAAACATGAAACAGTGGTGAACCTTGCCAGGAGTGGCCGGCTGACCAAAATTACCCCAAGAGCGCAGCGACGACTCATCCAAGAGGTCACAAAAGACCCCACAACAACATTCAAAGAACTGCAGGCCTCACTTGCCTCAGTTAAGGTCAGTGTAGAGACTAGGGAAAAATGGCCTGCACGGCAGAGTTCCAAGATGAAAACCACTGCTGAGCAAAAAGAACATTTAAGGTCTAATTTTTGCCAGAAAACATCTTGATGATCCCCAAGACTTTTGGGAAAATACTCTGTGGACTGACGAGACACTTTTTGGAAGGTGTGTGTCCCATTACATCTGGCGTGAAAGTAACACCGCATTTCAGAAAAAGAACATCACACCAACAGTAAAATATGGTCATGGTAGTGTGATGGTCTGGGGATGTTTTGCTGCTTCAGGACCTGGAAGACTTGCTAAGATAAGTGGAAACATGAATTCTGCTGTCTACAAAAAAATCCAGAAGGAGAATGTCCAGCCATCTGTTGACCTCAAGCTAAAGTGAACTTAAGCCCTGTAGCAGGACAATGATCCAAAACACACCAGCAAGTCCACCTCTGATTGGCTTAAGAAAATCAAAATGAAGACTTTGTTGTGGCCTAGTCAAAGTCCTGAACTGAATACTATTGAGATACTGTGGCATGACCTTAAAAAGGCAGTTCATGCTCAAAAACTCTCCAATGTGGCTGAATTACAACAATTCTGCTAAGATGAGTGGGCTAAAATTCCTCCACAGCACTATAAAAGACTCATTATCACAAACGCTTGATTGCAGTTGTTGCTGCTAAGGGTGGCCCAACCAGTTATTAGGTTTAGGGGGCAATCACTTTTTCACAGAGGGCCATGTAGATTTGGATTTTATTTTCCTTAATAATAACAACCTTCATTTAAAAACTGCATTTTGTGTTTACTTGTGTTAAAAAAAAAGAAATCAGGTGTATATGTGTATATATATATATATATATATATGTGTGTGTATATATGTGTGTGTAAATAGACACTCCGTATTAAAATCTAAATTTAATACGGAGTGTCTATTTACATATAGAATTCAATGTCTTCAGTGGCGCAACAGTAGCAAGTAAGGCTTGCAGACCTGGGTTTGAATCTGACTTCTGACAAGCTCAAATTTATTTTCAAAGAAAGTGAAAATAATGTTGTAAAAGAGGAAATAAACTGCGAACGAGTGTTTAATAATATTAAAAGTGTTTAATGGGTTGGGTTAGGGGAAGGTGTAGGAAGAGTTTTTATTCTTCCAATCAAGCAGCATCCATTTAATAATTTTAATAAATATAATCATTTACACTCTATGATATTATCGCATCCTGTTAATGTACAAAAATACTGAGGTACATAGTATCTTCCAATATAAGTATAGATAACATCGAATTACTAATTACAGTTATTGCAAAGAACTGATACTTTCACAATAGAATCTATCGTATACCATATTTATAAACATATTGGGGGTGTCACCCTCATTCTGTATGCACAAATTATTAATATTATTTTTAAAATTTGCTTATTTCAAAACCACAATTTATGTCACGGCCACCGTGTTGAATGCTCATTCACTAAAACTACTCGCAAAAACCGTCAATTCACATAAAGGGCCTTTGTTTATCTAGTGTCATGTAAAGATGAGGGAAAAGAAAAAAGCCACAGAGGACAAGAAGAAATATCAGTGTCCTTCAGCCGTGAGGGGAGAAGGGTGTTGTGCCCCCTTTGATGAGGAGTGAGAACGCTGTCAAAGTCTGCCCCTCACACCTTCTTTTTTTTTGTCACATGGCTACCATTCCTCAAATGCCTTTGATAATTTTGTTCTTTTCTCCCTCTCCGACATAAAGGACTGGAGTCAGTGATTTCAGATGTATTGCTCATCCAAGACTTAGACTTTAGGGTCTATTGTTATAAATATATATAGAGAGTTTTTGCTTGACAGTTGCAAAGACCTTAGTTTGCCTTATATTGCATTGTATTAGAAACCAAAGTCAGAGTAGTTTGTCAATTTACTAAACAGTTGTGCCACACTGCCTAAGTATATTGCACTGAATAAATGAACCTATTCATTTGTATACATAAAATTAGGGCTGCCCCCAACTACAGATTTTCTTGTCAACTAGTAGTCTTCATTTAAGCCATTAGTCGACTAATCACACGTTCATATTAATTTAATTACTTCAATATACCGGGAACAGATTATGTCCCTTGTGCTCAAGTGCACGCATAAAGCTTACCCCAAAAGTAATGATTATGAATGTGTCGTTATAAATATCTTTATTATTATAAAATATCATTTTAATTGTTTATTAATAATAAACAAGTCAGTGTCAGCTGCAAAACATTTCATTGTTATTGTGAGTTTACACAAATAAAAGTACACTTTCAGAATGATGTATTAATCTTATCTGTATGACAAAAAATTTGAAGTTTGCATTTGAAAAAATGCAAGTGTTAACGATCTGCCCCTCAAGGACTGCGTGACTTCGTAGAGTTACATTCAAGCTATTTTAAAGCTTTATGGTTACAAAATTATTTTTACAGTAAAACTAAACATTTAAATATGTCATTTTGGTGATCAAAGGTGATTTTTAAGGGATAAAATAATTGAATACTGGGGGTCTTTAAATTAAATCTTAATTTGATATATATATATATATATATATCAACACACATTTGATCCAGCTTTATTTTGGAGTCTCGTATTGCTGGAATACTTAACTTCACTACATTGTTATGCTTTGTATAATTTATAATGCAAATAATACTCTGTATTCTCATACAAAAGATATTGTGTGCTTACCTGGTTACTTGGTACAAACACTCTGCACTACACATGAATCAAGTGAGACCCAATATTTAGATTAAGTGAGGTGGGATATTTATTTATGGATGTGCCATGCTACCTCAGTGTAAGCATCTTAAAAAGAAACCTGCAACTGGAGTGTGAATAAAACTTTGTGTGAGTGAGGCTTTGTTATTGTCAGTTTGGGAGACAGTGAAACTTTTAAGTAGAGTGAAAACAGATAAAGCGGACAGAGAGAGAGAGGGAGAGAGAGCTAAGGGGTGATTCAATTAATATGAGATGAGTTGTCTCACCAACAAAGCGTTATTTGTTGTTTTTTTTTCTTTCACATCATTAAGATTTTCTCCTAAAGACTTTCTCCCAGACAATAATGTCTTATTGTTACAGTTGTTCACTTTCAGTCAATTGTCTGAGGCCACGATTAATTTTAATGAACATGTAAAGATAAAACACAAAGACAAAAAAAACCATTTCCAATTGCTCTAATGCTTAAGGTATTGTGTAAAAGTAGCCCACAGTGGAAGATGAGCTGTATTTGAACATTAAATTGTCTTTCTTTGTGTATGATATTTAGCTATTTTTCTTTTATTTTAGCTTGCATGTTCAACTGTGATTAAGTGGGTTAGCTGATGTAGAGCAACCCTCCTTCAAAAAGACCTAATTTCATTACAGGTTAGTGTGTCTGTGTGTTTCAGATAAAAGGACCTGAGAAAACTCTAGAAGAGAGACGTTCCAGTCTGGATGCTGAGATCGACTCCCTGACCAGCATCCTTGCCGATCTAGAGAGCAGCTCACCATACAAACCACGCACCCCACAGGTACCTTCATTACAAATATCACACATCACCTTCACCTCCAACATTATCCGACCATGTATGATGTGAAACCCTGAAATAGATTCATAGATTTAGAAATTGTTGCATTTTTAATCATTTATACAACTGCTCTGTAAACATGAAGTTAATATTGAGTAGCTAACATTTTAAACATAAAATTGCCAGATACTCTCCTCCTCCAATGATATTATATATTATATATTATATTAATATTTGCAAACTAAATAAAATGTCTCACCGAGCAGCACTCAGTAGAAAAGTTTAGTTCTTGAACAAATCAGTGTATTTGAACAAATTGGTTGAGTGAATTCAACGACTCCTAGTCTCCTACTGAAACCATGTGTCCTGCCTACAATCAAATTTGAGGACCAAAACTATAAGTTCAAATATCAGATTATTCTTAAAATTTAATGTGGTTCACAGCAAATTTTTCCTTTATAGTGGAGAAAGAAATATTTTATGCAATGAATATTCACTACAAATATTCATGCTTGGTGTAAATATGGTCTTTGGAGAAATACAGAATATCATCCATCCACAGTGTCATCTATAATTTTGTGGAAGTTGCAGACTTGTTCCTGTGAAAAATAACTTAAAATCTCTTATTTATTTTTATTTCTATCTTATTTATTAGCCTTTATATCAGTCCTGCAGTGAATCGATTTAAATGTGGAGGCCCTTCTTAAAAAGAAAGAAAGAAAGAAAAAAACATGCTGGGAACCTGTTATCACACACACACAAAAAAAAGATTAACCAATTTAGGTTGCACATCGAGACAGATGAAAAGCAAATCAAAACGTGTAAGTGTACCAGTCATTTCTCATTTTTGGAAAGTGTTATAGTCTAAAATTATAATGACCCATATCATTAATAGATATCAAATGAAGTTAAGAGCAGACACTCAAGTTGAGCCCTAGGGCACTTTACTAAATAGTTCAACACACAATGAATGTAGGCCAGTGCATTCGGAGTCAATGCTGTCGCATTTGGAGCAACCACAAGTCCCTCCTGTTGGCAAACAGCACCACAGATAGAGCTCGCCTTATTACATGGCCAAAGCTTAATAATGGAGAGTGCTGTCTCTGAACTAGAAACACCCTGCTTTTGGCAAGCGGTCTGTATTCCTCTTTTCTTCTCTGGGGTCGGTCTATTCCATTTGCTGATCTCTAGAGTCCGCAACAGGCACTCTTTTAAAATTATTATTGAGAATAAAGTCTGCACAAACACAACTCTGCACCCAAAAAAATGAAACTAGAAAACTCTTAAGCTTGATTGGAGGTCTTGGAAGTATTTGCGATGCGTCGATAGCTAATGTCTGTTCATATCCATTTGTTGATATTTTGCATGGAGAGGAAATAATTATACCTGCAGTCAAATTCGCACCAGTGCAACTATTATCTAGAAAAGGTCAATTTGAAAACAAAAACTGAAATGTTGACTTGACAAAAGTCAACTCGGTTCCTGTCTGGGTGTTGTTTGCCTACTGTATCATGAATACTTAGCGTTTGGACGTCCTATTCATTTGATATGCTGCCTTTTACATTCTGTGTAACGAAGTACATTTATCAGAGGCAGAGAGAGTCTGTGAATCTGAGACATAGACATGTTTCCTAAGACACATAGTCGTGATGGAGCAACGCTGCAGAAATTCCTGAGGGAAACAGAGTGATGAGGGGTCAAGAGGTCACATATCAGTGTCTGTGCCAAAAGCTCTGTTTTTATTCAGAGCGAAACAGGCTTTGACCTCAGTTCCGGCAAGCGCAGAGGCCAGTGGTGTACAGTATGCTGAGGAAACATTAATGTTGCTCTCAGCAAAGTGAGGCTAGTTTGGTAACAAGTACTGCAAATATGCACATACACACACGCACACACACTGAGAAATATGCACATTCATTTAATGCACACAAACATCTACACACACTGACAGGCGCACATTTTTAAAGGTCATGCACCTGCACACTTTTGAAGTGGCAGGTAAGTTTTTCCTAAATAAAATATAGTCTAAGTGCAGATCTTTGTAAAAGTACTTTGTGAGAGCTACAAGTAACAGAAAGGAGTCTGAAAGCTTTTGTCAGTAGACTTGAAAAATTTATACAAGCAGAGAAAACACAGTGTTAGAGAGAAAACAGCCTGAGTAGTTTCTGGTATCGGGGTTAAATCTCAGGATCAGCCTCAGTTGCTCTGATATCTGTCTGCTCATTTGGCCATTTATGACAGCGTTTATCTACCAGAGCATGGAGTATAAGATTTTGGTGTTTCCAGTGTTTCCCAGACTTTTTCAATGGCATATCAAGCGATGGTGAATTTACTGTTATTGTAGAAATATTTATTTTTTAAATTAATATTGTAATTATATGAAACGCGAGGTGTTAAATTTTTCTGGTTTACACGAGGTGTCTTGAAATATTTGTGCTATCGTGAGTAATTTATTTCTCACTGGAAAAGATTTAAAATTTTTCACTTTGAATTACCAATTGACAGGCTATCATACACATATACTGTTTGAAATGTCAGCATAGAAATTTATATTTATTTTGTATTTTATCATAATAAATTAACCTTCATTATATGAAACATAATAAAAGAAACTTTGCAGAATGTTCAACGCTTTTCAAACTTTTTAACAAGTACCATATCTGATCAAATTACCAGACACTGTTTACGTAAAATTGGTAAATTATGTTTTATAAATATCATAATGTATTTTAACATTAAACATTGTTTTTTATAATGTATTGGTAACACTTTACAATAAGGTTTCATTAGTTGACATTAGTTAACTAACATTACTTAACTACATTAGTTAACATGAACTAATGATGAACTGCACTTCTACAGCATTTATTCATCTTTGTTAATGTTAATTTTAATATTTACTAATACATTATTAAAATCTTGTTAACATTAGTTAATGCACTGAGAACTAACACGAACAAATAATGAACAACTGGATTTTCATTAACTAATATTAACAAATATTAGTAAATGCAGTAACAAATGTATTGTATGTTAGTTAACACTTTAACTAATGTTTAACTAATGAACCTTATTGTAAAGTGTTACCAAATTATTTATACTGTAATATATAATATAAATTATAATGCTCACAACATTATTATATATAACAGTGTGGTGAAAAAAATAATAAACATCATAGTGTGGATTTACAGATTTGGGGGCCCCAGGCAAAATACAGGAATGGGGCCCTAATTGCACACATGTAAACTTGAGGTTTTTTCACTGTTGTGATGGTTGCTGCTGCATGCTGCCATGTCCCACAGTTGTGTCCTTTTTTTTTTTTTTTTTTACATGTACATGTTATATGTGCTTTCTTCATATTGTAGATCCCTTGTTTACATGTAAACGGGTTATAACAGTGTTAGAGTAGGTTGGACACTAGGTGAAATACACTTTTGGGGTAATTTTCACTGCACAATTGTTTACACAACGCAGGGCTGTCTAATTCTAAACTTTAATATATAAATAAATACATTTTATATATATATATATATATATATATATATATATATATATATATATATATATATATATATAATATGCATTTTAGGAGGCCCTTGGCTTTCGGGGGCCCAAGGCAGACGCCTACCTTTGCCTAATGGTTAAGTTCGCCCCTGATAGTGTTAATTATTTCAACTGAAGCAAACAGTTTTATTTATTATAGTTATATGAAAACAATGTGGTGAAATAATTAAACAATAATTATTATGTTAATTATTTTGACTGTAGCGAACTCACAATTTACAGAAAAATGAATGTATTTTGATATAGCTAAGTACAAATATGCATAATTACTGTGAATTAATGCTAATTATTTCTGTGTTGGTGTAAAATTTAGATTTCCAAGTTTTATGGGGACTTTTATACTGATTTTTATCTCCTAACCGTAAACATACTCCTACCCCTAAATCACACAAAAGTTTCTGTATTTTTAGATTTTCAAAGACCATCATCTGGTATGATTTATAATCCGTTTTCTTAATTGGGACCCAAAAAGGGGCGGGGCGGGGGGGGGGTACCTGAATCACACACACACACACACACACACACACACAGGCATAATGGTTTTTATACTGTACAAACTGTACATTTTATCCCCCTACACTAGCCCTATCCACCATAGAAAACATTCTGCATTTTTTCATTTTTAATAAAACATTGTTTAGTATGTTTTTGAAGCTAATTTAAATATTAGGACACGTGAAATGTCCTCATATTTCATGTTTATGTCGTAATACCAGTGTAATACCCATGTCATTATACAAATTTGTGTCCTCATAAATCACAAAACACACACACACACACACACACACACATTCTGATATACATTCCAGCTAATGTTGCTTCTGGCTGATTAACTTGATTTGACCTTTTTATCCATCCAGCAGATCTGTCGGGCCTTTATTTCCCCCTCTGTTTATCTTATATGAATTATTTGTTAGAATGACTCTGGGCTTGTTTAATGTGCCAGGTTTTATAGCTAAGGCCACTGGCACAGCTGCTCTCTCTGTAATCTTCCACTTGTACAAGCACAGAGTAACGGCGTCCTCAGTTCACAGTGCTCCCAAATCACAGAGCCTTCTCTCAGAAATCAATAGAAGTGCTCTTCCCCTCGTCCCTGCTTTGAGCTTTAAGGAAAGGGACTTTATCCCTGTGTGCATTGAAATCTGTAGTAAAGGGACCTGCTTTGTGGTCTTTATTGACTTCTGTGTGTGAAATTGCAGCTGAATTTGTTTTGCTGCTTTGACTCAACCTGATGCTTTCCAACCTATCAAAACAGTTCTCTTTGCCTTAGTTGGTGCTCGGGGGTGTAACAAGATAAAATGAAATGTGATCATTATATAAACCCCCATTTGCTTCCATCATTCATTTCTTCAGCCATACCCCTGTCCCTGCAAATGGACTCGCACAAACACTCACAGTAGGATCCATCCAAGAGCCAGCTCTGAGTTTGGCATAGATTGGCATAGACGTTTCACCTTTCACACCCACAGTGTTGAATCAGAAATACTCTTTATTGGAATGTAATTAATTGTTCTCTGGGGAGGACATCTCCTTTTACAATAACAATTTTTACAGGAGAATTAAATGCTGAAGTTATATAGGAAAAGGTTATGTTTACAGATATTGGGAAAAATCGGTCAACAAGTATTGTATTTGAAAATCAAAAATTTAAAATAAAATTTGAATTATTTCTAGATTGCCGTATAGGCATGACTACAGTCAGTGATGTTTTTTTTTTTTTTTTTTCAAAAATGGACACTGCCTGTAGAAAATAGTGCTTTCTTACTAGATTATTTAACTTGTCCAATAGTACATATACATATATCACCAGAGAATATACTTTCCTTTTCTTTTTCTTTTTTCTAAAAGTAATGAAAATTCCCACCACAGGGTCATGTCTGACACATCTCAGATTGTTAAATTTAACCTTTTAATGCACACCTCTGGTCCGACCCGGGGCATCATTTACTACCTTCCCACTCATTCATTCATCAAGTTGAATGTCAACCTTCTTAATATTCCTCAATCTATTCATTATGAACAGTAAAACGTGGCCTAATGGTGAGGGAGTTGGGCTTGTAACGTGAAGGTTGCCGGTTCGATTCCCACGCCGACAGGAATTGAAGGTGGGGATTGTGAATAAACAACACTCTCTCCACCTTCGATACCACAACAAAGGTGCCCTTGAGCAAGGCACCTAACCCCTAATTGCTCCCCGGGCGCTGTCGCAATAGCTGCCCACTGCTCCGGGTGTGTGTTCACTGTGTGTGTGTGTGTGTTCACTACTCACTGCTGTGTGTGTGCACTTGGGATGGGTTAAATGCAGAGCACCAATTTCGAGTATGGGTCACCATACTTGACAACACGTCACGACTTTCACTTTCACTAAAACGAGAAAAAAAAATACTTATAAAAGAATGTCTGTTTTCTTAATACTTTTTTGCAAAAAGGCTCTATTACATACTAGTGTATGTAATAGTGTAAATATACATTTTTTGTGCACAGCAACAATCTCTGATGACTGTGCAATTCACGTTTATTCCTCAGGGTGGCAATATCTGAATGAATGAATGAATGAATGAATGAATGTCTGAATGAATGAATGAATGAATTAATTAATGTCTGAATGAATGAATGAATGAATGAGGACATGATGTTTTACTCATAATTACTGCAGTCATAAAACAAAAGAATACACAAGTATCATCAGCGAAACTTGAAATGGCTCAGCGATTTACTGCATGAGCAAACACTGTGTGCAATCAAATATTAGTGTCAGTCACTTGATGGTGGATCTGGTGAAGAAGCTGTCTACACTAGCTGTTAACACTAATATTTATACGGGTCGCTAAAGACCCGAATATGTAATAATGATTGGTGAAATATTTGAGCATTTAAGGGTTACTAATATTCTGTGAATTGGTAGTTTTATCATTTTTGGAATAAAATGCTTGACTTTGTCTAATTTCACAGCTAGCTAAAAATTTTATTATGAGCAAAATTTAGCAGTGTGGTAGAAGTGACGCCACAGCTGTGTCATAATCTCTCATTATTTATATATATATATATATATATATATATATATATATATATATATATATATATATAAAGGTTCAAGTTAGAGTTCATTTGTGTAAGAGTTCATTTGTGTTCATTTGTACATTACCTTCAAATATGGCCTCTTAAATCAGCAAGTCAGCAACTTTTTTTCCCGTATTTTACAGAAGACCTTATAAAACTCTGACCTTGTCAGCAGTTAATGCATGTATTCTCACTGTCATCCCAGAATAGGTAGGGAAATTCTCTGTTGAAATACAAACTAGTAAATGCTAAACTGTGTTTTGTAAGAACTTCTAGATTTAGCTGGTTCCTGTTTAAGATGTTTCAGGTCTGTAATGCTTCCCTACCTTACAGCTAATGAACTGTCCAAGCAAATGAGATCTATTGAAAAAGAGAGATTAAGTGTCAAACGAAGACTGAGTAACTTCTTGAGGTGCAAAGGGATGATCAATGGACTCTGTCGTTATCCAATCAAGTTTCTTCGGTAGCTTCTGCGTTCGGGAAGACAATGACAATATATCTGTACCTTTGTGTGTGTGACCCCACATTTTAGTTTAGATCTTTGGCATGTTACTCTTTTTGGTTATTATACAAGTTTGTCAGTGCATAAAAATATAGACATGCAAATTCAAGTTTTTTCATATTTACTTGGTTTGGGAATGAAACCTTGATGATTTAGCATGTCATAGACCTCTCAGTAGTTGCTTGTTAAGAAATTCCCTTTCCCAAATTTGACCTTTGGTTCAGCGCACTTATAGGATTCATTTAAGAGAAAGTATCTCTTTTGGAATCAACAGTGTAACAGTGGTGGTTGGGCTCATTTTGAAAAACCAAAACATATAAGACTGGCCTGACCTCTCGCACAAGCATGAAAATGTAATGAAATTAAGGCAATAAGGCTGAAAATAAAGTTGCACAGTTGTCTGAACTTTATCAGAGCGCCAGGTTTCAGGTTACTTTGGTTACATTAAAATATCCAACAATAGCATCAGATCCATGCTTATGTGTAAAATCTCTTTACACTTCATAAATTAGAGTAGAAATAAAGTGCTTCTTGTCATGCTCATTGATGTATGTTGCTGTCTCAATGTATTTCAGATCTATTTTTCAAGCATTTAAAGTGATAGTTCACCTAAAAATTTAAAATTTTGTCATAACTTATTCACTCTCATGTTGTTCTAAACATGCATGACATTTTTTTGTCTTCTGTGGAACATAAATGATTTTTTTCCTGTCCATATGGATGTCAATGACCAATTGACCTTTCACCGGCAATTTGATTGACAGGCAATTTGACCAATCATAACCCCGAATCCGCCATTTTGTCGGACAAAGCAGTCAGGGGAGTTAGTAGATTAACGTTGGTGAACTTGAACTTGAAAAATTTTGTGCACTCATGTCTCTCCGGGCTTGAAACAACATTCCTTCAGATGTTCATTCATGTTCATTTGGTGCTATAAATGAACTAGTATGAAGAGATGATCGGTTCACGAGCCGCTTGAAGGACCTACAGCATTCTGTCATGACACATTAAAGAGCCACTATATGGAATTTATTGTTTAAACTTCTTTAAAAAATTACAATGTTTTAAATATGAAACTGTCATATCAAAGTAACCTGCTCTGTCTTGTCTGTCGACACGTTGTCAGTGTCCTCTTTGCTCCAGGATGTATGTTTCACTGTGTGAGAACATGATGTGTGGCGTGAGTGCGCATGACTTGTTGGACATAGCAACAGTAACTAAAGGGGGCGGGTCTTTGCGAAAGGTCAATTGGTAAGGTTAGGGTTAGCAGATGGAATATACAGTTTGTACAGTATAAAAATCATTCTTGTCTATGGAAACTCTCCATTAAAAAAATTAAATTAAACGTGTATTTGTACGTGTTAAACCACAAATATAGCATAGAAATAAATTAATGAAAAGAAAAGACATATGGACATTTAAAGAAAACTGTACAGAACACTCTGTTTTAATAACTGAGGGCTAATTTTAGTAGTGTTCGCAGTTGATATTTAGCACACTGAATTCCATGAAAAAGTTGTGATGTCAATCTGAATTGATTTGTTAAAAATGTGTTATATCTGATTAACTTTTTATGTGTGTAGTTGTCTTTTGACAGCCTCGGTTTTTGTCTGAACAGGCTTTATCTGTGAGTCCTGGCACTTATATCCATTAAACAAGCTGCTTTTATTCCTGCTTATGTTAGAAAGTCCATCAGTCCTCATCCCTTTCAGTCACTCTGGCTTCCCTTTGTCTGCTTTGACCTCAATGCCACCCCTGACCTTCTGGCCATTTACAGCTTAATTTTCTCCTGGTAACCACATTAAGAGGCTGTAAAACTAGCTGTAAATCTTAAGTTGAAGAGCTTTTATGGGCCAGTCTGTTTGATCTGCACTCGGGGAGCAGCTAGGGTACAGTATTCACAATAAAATATTGATGCTTCTCCTCCCACAACCATCAAGATTTGCAGTGTTTTCCAACACTGTTGTCTTCACTCTTCCTCTTTGTTTGAGAGGGAATGTGAGTGTACTTGAAGCTGGTTTCTGCTGCTTGTCATATAGGGCCTGTGGAATGAGGAGTACTGTATATGCGGTACAGGACCCTTATGAGGTTGTAACGGTTTGTTTTTAGCACAGGCTGTATGTGTTTGTTGACTCACGTAGAGCTGAACTCCGCTTGCTAATGTTAATAACACTAGATTAATAACTCAACGACCCTGAAAAAGAGATTTTCTAGAAAATGAAAGTTTCTTGCAAACTTGATTTTGTTCTAGTTCATGTTATCTGCCCTGTTGGATACATGTAATTTTATTTTTTAAATAGATGTGAAACTAGGAGTGGGGAAATTGTTATTTTGAAACATACTGTTAAAATGATAAATTAAGGTTACATCTGTTGCAATTAGTATTGCATCAGGTGTCATGAACTCAGTATTTTAGTAAAAACCTTCACAATAATATTTTTAAAAAGGAGATTCAGTTATAGATCGCTAGGTCCCTGTAGATTCCAATCCCAAGTTGGCACTCAGCTAAAAGGATCTGAAGTGAAGAGTAGTCTCAGTCACAAAATCTTTCTCTGTTTCCATCTTTGACACTTTGTTTGTTTACAAATTTTTGTCGGAGAGGAAGACATTAGGCCTGAAGGAGCCATCTCAAGTCATGTGAGCCCAATGCCCCTGCATTATTGAAGTCTTCCACACAGTTTAGCACAAGTTGAGTGCTTCCTCAGCTGCTGTTGTCCATGTATCATTCCACACGGGCGCTCTGGGGTCATGGCTATACAAGCACACTCAGAGAGAGAGAGAGAGAGAGAGTACATCTGACGTTAGGCTCATGGTCAAAGGGGTCAAATGTTGTTTTGAAACCCCATTGACCTCCATTGTATGGATACAAACAGTTCTTCAAAATGTCTTCTTTTGTGTGTCATCGTATTGGTTTGGAGCTATTTGTCTTAAGCGTTTTCCCTTCTTGATTTGTGTTTGAATGATGTTGTTTGCTTTGAGGAATGGGTGACTGAAGTGTGAATGTGTGCACTGCTCATCGTGTAGAATGTGCCGAACAGGGTGAAAGGTCACACATATGAATTCACAACAGGGCTGCTAACTAGGAGTGTATATTTGTACACGCACTGCCGTTCGGAGTTGGTAAGATTTTTTTTTTTTTTTTTTTATGAGTCATGCTCTCCGAGGCTGCATTTATTGGATCAAAAATACAGTCAAATCTATAATATTGTGAAAAATAAATATTGTTTTTCTGTTTTCTATTATAATATATTTCAAAATGTAAATTATTTCTGTGATGGCAAAGCTGAATTTTCAAGAGCCATTATTCCAGTCTTCAGTGACCGTTAATCCTTCAGAAATCATTTCTAGTATGCTGATTTAGTGCACAAGTAACATTTCTTATTATTATTAATTGTGAAAAGTTGTGCTGCTTAATATTTTTGTGGACACTGTGATACTGTTTTTTCCCCAAGATACTTTGATGAATAGAGATTTCAACATAACAGCTTTTATTTGAAATATAAATCTTTTTTTAACATTATAAATTATTAATTTAATGCATCCTAGCAGATTAAAATGATTATTCAACCAGTTAAAGGCTGGTTGAGCCATTAACTTTGGCTTAATTTTAAATTAATTTCACTTCTGAATGAAAATGTGCTGATAATTTACTCAACTCCATTTCATCCAAGATGTACATATCTTTCTTTCTTCAGCCAGAAAGAAATTGAGGTTTTTGAGGAAAACATTCCAGGGGTTTTCTCTGTATAGTGGACTTCAGTGGGGTTCAATGGGTGAAAGGTCCAAATTGCAGACGAGGAATAAGGATGATCTTATCTAGCTAAACGATTGGTCATTTTCTAAAAATTACAAATTATATACTTTACCACAAACGCTCCTCTTGCACTACCTCTTTTCTTCTTCTTCTTGTCGAATTCCGGGCAGTGTAGACACTGCTAAATGTATTACTGCCCTCCACAGGCCAAAGTCTGAACTAATTTGTATATACTTGCACCAGCATATGTATATGACAATTTAGTTCAAACTTTGACCTGTGGAGGGCAGTAATACACTCAGCAGTGTATACACTGTTGGAATTCTACAAGAAGAAGAAGAAGAGAGCAAGTGCAAGATGAGCATTTGTGGTTAAAAAGTAAATAATTTTTATTTATTTATTTTTTAGAAAATTTGCCTTAATTTAAATAAAACCGGTTCAGAAAGTAAAATTCTAAAAAAAAAAAAAAAATTAAAGCATCTCAGTCACGTAGATGTTTTGGTGGTCTCTTGTTTCTAATTGTGCTTTATTTCTGAGTTAAGACATTATTTCACAGGCTCGTAGGCTGTAGAAGATCGGCAATCTCTGATTTCCTACAGAGAGCTTTTTTTGTGGTTTATCACAGTCTTTTGGGATATTAACGTTGTGCATTGTGGTGCTCACAGTATTGTGAATAATTACCTCACATCTACATTTGACATCATCGAGAGTGCTTACATCAAAGCTGAGCTCTATTCTTTTCAGCCGTATTTGTCTCTGGTGAGCGTCCACTCTGTTCTAGTCCCTATATTGTGTTTATAGAGCGAGTTACATCACTAGCACTCTGTAACAACAATTAAAGTGCTGACACTTCGGCCCACTCCAAGCTCTCCATTCAATTAAATCCTTTCCCATCACTGTCTCTTCTTTGTCTCTTGCTCATAAACCTCTGTCAAGACTCTTCATTTACCAGGCCGCATGAGCTGACGTACTGGATCAGAGACTGTAATATCATGACTTGTCTTTTGTCACTGCTCTGTTTCTTGCTGCCTTTTCTGCCGCCTCGGTGAGAGGAGCCTCTCGGCTGACTTCACACTGCTCATGCTGAAGTATGCTCACGGTCCAAATACAGCTCCTTTCATACATGTCTATGTGGGTGGTGCGGCCCCGCGGGGTCAGGCGGAGGACATGTTACCTGCCCAAGACAGCATGTGTCGTGAATATTTTAATGTTATTTATTGTCAATTCTGGTCTTGAGAGCAATATGATTGGCCACTTTGGAAGGTGTCATATGACTCGATTACTGGAAAACAGTAAAATACTGGAAACAAAAAAATTACTGGAAAGCAAAATACTTCTGAAAGGTCCTGTGGTGTGGCATACTTTATGCTAAACTTAAAAAAAGTTTATTTTCTATCATTCAACAAGACCATTTAAAATGAATTAGCACATTTAAAGTGATGATTAAAAAAAAGGTTTAAGGTTAGGGTATCAAAGGACTTGTCCCTATTTGTTGTAAACGTATAATAGTTTTTAGTTCTGTCACAGCCCTAAACCATGATTTGTTACTTATTTGTCGGTTGCAGGTTGTATTAGGGGGAGGGACTTTCTTATCCCAGAAAGCATTTGATTGGACAAAAATCTGTAGTACATGATGAGTCATCAGTATGTTTGATCTGTTTTCCCAGATAAGAAATGCTGTCAATTTAAATGTGTATATCAGCTAGAAATTCCATTTTATTTATTTATTAATTTTTGTTAAACTTTTAGAAGTATACTAACATACACATGAGCTAAAAAAAAAATCAATGGGGGAAAAAAACAAACAAACAAAAAAAACAGCAGCTGTGGTTGCCAGAACTTCATCAAAAAATCTTGGTTTATCAATGTATGATAAATGAATTATAAGGTGACGTTATTTTTCGCTTCCAAAAAAATAAAATTTGACTGTGTTTTACTATAAAATTACATGAAATGTCCCATTAGATATATTACAGTTTTTCATGGTACTGTACGTGGTAAGAGAATTTACCGCTAACCAAACAACAACTTTAAAATGCATTAATATTAAAACTGCTTTAAATGAAGTGGTTACTAGTCACAACGCCTAAGATGTACACTTTCTCTTTAAACATTTAAAAATGTATATTAAAATACTAAAAATAAAATCTTAATAAAAATAATTCATGGACATGTTATGCATCATTTAACCATTTTTAAATGAACCACCGCATTCTCTGCAGACAGACAGCATGCCATTCCAAACGTGCAGAAGGTCATAGAAGAACAGTCGTCGCCTGCCTTTCATCCTTTCATTCTCCCAATTTCCTCTTATCTCTCCTGTAAATAGAAAGGAGGAGGTGTGCGGCTGCTTAAAGCTATTGTCAGCTTAGTTGACACTCTGAGACATAATCCTGTTGTCCGTCTCCTACTAAGGAGGACGATACCTATTTCACATTACCGCTCAACTGCTACAAAAAATGGCAAAATGTATGATTTCTGTGTGATAACGCTGTTTAAATAACAATCAAATTCATTAATTTGTCAACACTGCCACAGGACAGATATATTGATAGTAAGATGAAATAAGAATATTAATGAATAATCTTCCTCTCATACGGTTGAGACGCAGTAGTTTGCATTCTATCCATAACCATCATATTTAGGCACTCAGCATTTCTTTTATGTATTCAAAGAACAACATTGGTCATTTAGATTGTTAGAGAGTAAAATGCATAACATGTTGTTGAAATCATTATTTAGTGTTATTATTGAAAATTGTTATTTGGTACTCAGAAATGAGCAGCATTGCTCTCTTATTACAAAAACTAGCTGTTAAGAAACAGTTCCAGCTCATTATTCCAGTGTTCCTCATAAAACATCTCAGACAGAACAGACACGATCAATGCTAATCAATATCTGACAGGTGTTAAGAGGAGAAGGAATGGCTTTTCATGTTGTTGTTTTTTTCCATTTACTGAAGTTTTTCCTCATTTTTCCTCACTTTCATGTTGTTTCTAACCTATAACATTTCATAGGACTTAAAGTTATGGAAGTTGAAGAATATCCAGGCTGCTCTTTTCCAAACAATATAAGTGATTTGCAGCTATGCCTTAAATTTTCTTAAAATTTCATAAAAATAGTCCATACACAGTAGTCTTCTTTAGGGTGTGTTCACACTAGTTCAGTTCGCTTGGTTGGTTTGGTCCGGACCAAAAAAAAAAAAAAAAAAAAAAAACACATTTAGACCTGGTCCGTTTAGAGTTCAGATTTGCATTTTTATCACTGAACTTAAAAGCACAGGAGTACGTTCACAATGATTGGTCTGCGTTTATGATGTATTGTCTATTTTGAGACTGAACCTCCCGAACATCCAGAACAATGCTGTGTGCTGGGCTAAATGCGCTCATTGTATGTGTGTAGCCTGCTTACGATGGTATTTTGACCAGCTGAGAATTCGTGAAGAGCTTATAAAATGTGTAAAGGAGTCAAAACAGCGGAAAAAATCCCTCCGTCACACACACAAACAATCTGCTGCGAGGAGACCCGGTTTTGACACCTGTACCGAACTGTGATGGGCAACATCACGACTATGATGATATGTGTGAGCATTCTGTCCTTTTTGGGATCTTATCTTCCTGTTTTTGGTTCGTGTACATGTCTTTGGTCCGTGTTGCGTTCATATATCATTCAAACCGCACCAGAGTTCGTTTGGAAGCGGGCCGAGACCCATCTTTTCAGCGGTCTCTGTTCGCTTGTTTGGTGCGCACTAGGGTTCACATTCATTCAAATGAACCCCACTAACAGAGCAATCGCACCAGCGTTCGTTTTAATCGAACGAAACATGCTAAGTGTGAACGCACCCTTAGTCATCTGAAGCGGTATGATCGCTTTGTGCGAGGAACAGGCTAAAGTTGACAAAACAAACTAAAGTTGCTATTCACTGAAAATATTCCCGCCTTCTTCCTCTATCACTTCAACTGCACTGTTACCACCGGTATGCAAGCCTCAAAGTTCTTGTGTGTTTTTTACATAGAAATTTCAGTGAATGTGAATAACAACTTATATTTCGGTCTGCTCCTTACATAAAGCTATCGGATGGATGGCTTCAGAAGACTTGGAACATAGTGCATGAGTCATAATGAACTATTTTTATGGTGCCTTTCTACCTTTTTTTGGAACTTGACAGCCCCTGTTCCTATTCGCTTTCATTTTATGGCAAAAAACGTTGTGTGTTTCGAAACAATATGAAGGTGAGTAGATAATGACAGAATTTTCATTTTTGCCTCTAATTAACTGGAGTCATGGAGTTTTAAACCGTTTGCAAATGTGTTGAACGCTCTATCTAAGACTGAACAGGCTGCAGCCAGCAAGACGAAGGAGATTGAAGGAGACAAGAAAAAAACGCAGTGGGAGACCGAGATAGGGATAAAAGTGTAGGAGGGGGCCAGTGGGAATTCAGTGCCCAACTGCCTGTGGCAGTCATTGACCTTAAGGTCAACATGGTAGCAGGTTCAGAGTTTTGACAGGAGCAGCCAACTGTGGAGAGAGAAGCGTGCCCGCTGGCACTCCATGTAACCAGTCACTGTGGGTTAGTCTAATAAACTGCATACTATCGCCTGTATGTCTGTTTTACACACATCCGGCCAATTGCGTAGCCTGACTGTTGGTCGAAGATGCTGAAGCCGTCTTTGGGACCTGCCTTTTTACATTATAATGTTTGCCCTCTGAGTAACACGCTAAACAGCTCACCCTCAAAAGCTCTGTCACCAAACATTAGTGAGAACTCAACCTCCTCCTCCCACAGAGACAAGAGAGCACTGATTGGCCACTGCAAAATCTGATGACTTGGTGAGAAACATGTTTGACCTGGACATGACCTCTCGGACTGGGTATCAAAAGTGTGCATCCATACGTCAGTGATAGCTAGGAGTATTTGAAACGCACATCTGCAAAAATTCAGCTATTCAATCAGTATTTGTCTTGTTTTCCAGTAAAATTAAATTTAAAAACCCATAAAACAATATACATTTCCTAGAGAAGAAAAATATTTCTCTGAAAATATATTAAATAATATAAAAAAATATGACATTTTTTTTTCTATTAAAAATCCTGTTTTTTTTTAAATTAAATAATCCTATAAATAAACGTTGTCTTTTTTCCAGTAAAAATATATTTTTATATCTTTCCTTTGTTTAGTATTATTATTTTTAGCCCTTAGGCTAAAGGCTATTTTTAGGCTATTTTATTAGCATTCGCTTGTTTTCCAGTAAAATGAGTTATGTATATAATAGACATGTGACCAGTGAAAAATGAACATTTGTGTCACAATTTTGTCCCTTTTATGTTGTTTAAAATCTGTAACATTTCATAGAACTTTAAAGAAGTTGCAGAAGTTGAAGAATATCCAGGCAGCTCTTTTCCAAATTGTGTAATTTAAGTAAGTAATAAACTTAAATTATAAAAATAAACTTCTCTAAAACTAAACCTTTTTGCTAAAATAACCTTTGGCTATTTTATTAGCATGCCTTGTCTTGTTTTCCCGTAAAATGATGTATATAAATGTATATACTAAACATTCTCTGGAGAATAAAATATTTTCAGAGAATGCATGTCAAATTAAGTTTATTTATTTATTTATTTTAGATGTTCTGTTATTATTTTTAACAGTTTTCCTTCTAAAGTAAAGGTATTTATTTTTGTCTAGATAAAAAACAACAACAACAAAAAAGGACATAAATACTGATTATGAAAATGATTTAAATGAATGTGAATCCAATGAGCCTTCCAGCGTGTTCTGTGTGGATGAGAAACATAAGGCAGGTTCTCTCTGATATTTTATTGTGGCTGTTGAAACAAGATAATCCATGGCTGTGGGTGCGCTGTGTATTTAATGGGTGAATTAACGCATAAGATAGACATGGTAGTCATAACATATGGGCCCTGAAGGACTGTTCAAAAAGGGTTGCATGAAGTACAGAGTTGACTCAACATGGTGACACTCATGATTGTTGTCATTAACTCTGGGGAATTCAAAATATATACTGCTCATTGAATATTACATTCTCATTCAAGACTGAGTATCTCGAACCATAAACCAGGCAGCAGTTAGCAGTGGTGATATCAGCATTATTAGTTTTAGTATTAGTAATATTTCCCTGAAATCTTTGGTTGGTGGGTAAATGTGTATCATATTCAAATGCGATCCTCCTCGTTGCTTTGCTTTGACATCTTTGATGTCTTCGAATCATGGTCACGCATAAACCCTCTGAAGAATACCTTTTTTTCTGTCTGTAGTTTCTGTGAAACTTGAAGAAAATGATTAGGCGAGGAACGAAAGCTCATAATGAAACAGAAGAGGAGAGATGAAAGCCACCTATGTGGAATTTCAAAAAAACAAACTCCCACTCAAATCATGTAAATGAAAGTTTTTCTGAGAACAGTGTCTTTGATGGACAGTTTTGTGATTGATATTGTACATGTTTCAGTCACTATTATAGCTTCCTGGTAATACCTTCACTTGACTTATCTGATTTAGAGCAGTCACAATCGTTGAGAATAAAGATGACGACAGATTCAGATCTAAAGTTTTTTCATGTTTGGGTACAACAAAAAATCACTTTATTGACTTACAGTATTTAAAAAAAACTTAATTGGTTAACTGTAAGTTTAATTTACCATATATGGTGAAAATTGTAAATTTTATTGCTTAATTTTACAGTAAAACTTACATTAAAAACGGTAAAACGCATTCACAGAAGTCTCTGCATGACACATCACCTTTGATAATGTTTAATATAGATAATTTTGTTTCATCTCCATTAACAGTAATGTACATTAGGGGTGTTTTCTGTTATTTTCTCTTGTTAAATGCATTATGTTACTGACTCATTGATCATGTGCTTTCTATTGTACCGCCTGCATTATTATGGTTGGTATCAGTACATTTTAATGTACAAATTAGATTTTGGTAGTTCAAGTACATATACATACATCATGTAACTTAATGCTATATAGGTAATAAGATGTAAAATACACAGGCATCAATATGCCATCCCGTAATAGCGGAAATATTGTGACCATAGTTTTTACAGTAAATTTCTGGCAACCACAGTTTCAGGTTTTTTTTTAAATGTAAATTTAACAGGATATTGTTTACAGTGCAACTATGAAAATGAGCACATTGAAAAAGACAACAACACGCCACATCTAGTAGGCCTACACAACATTAAATATGCAATACAGTGTTCAGAAGGCATTTTATCTGTATTTGTATCTATATATTTGATCCATAATCTGTCTCTACTTAAAGTACATGTTTTTGGCTTGTTAAGCATAATCAATGGAAGATGTAAGCATCTAAACACACTTCATATATGACGATCGGGTTCTACTTAAACCTTTTATAACCTTTCAATACAGTTTAAGACATTTACTTGACCTTACAGACTGTTCTTCAGGTTGTTAGGAATAATCCGTTTAAGATTGTGTTTGTGAGTGTGGCCAGTGATTATGAAACTGTCCTAGTTCTGCGGCGAGTCCATTTCCTCTCAGACTCGAAGGGAAACTAATATTACCTGAGTGGATTCTTTTGTTTCACGTGGTTTTCAGAGCTTGACATTTGATTATTGAAGGAATGTTCTCTTTTCCACCCAAGTGTTTTTTTATATTCAAATGTACAAGAGTTCAAAACAGCTGGAGGCCTTTTGTCAGTGGAACATCTTGAATTATATTTAATATAACGTATCAACCTATTTTCTAAAACGGGTGCCCAGAACTGTAGTTTAGTGAGAAGAGATTGTTTTTTAATGCGTGTGGAAGGAGATAGTCGTATTACTCCATGCCTGATTGCCTTTCATCGTGCGAGTGCATCGGGGTCCCTAAAGAGATGACAATTACTGCGTCTCGACAACTTTGACTGAGACACGGATGAGTGAAGCTGACCAAATGTACAGTAACAAGGGTGGGCAACGCAGACCTGCTCTTGCTGACAGACTTCCTTTGCACTCTGATCCTGCCTGACCCGCAGTCCGGGAGGCCGAAGCGAGACATCTCTCCCGTTTGCTCAGACACAAAGCATGTGTACAGAGCAGAAAAAGGTGGAGAGTGGAACTTCTCTCTTTGTAGCGCTAGGGTTTTCCCCTTTGAAATTTACAATTGCAAGTCCCCCCCTATCGGTTTGAAATGCAAAGTTAACAGATTTACCCAGGCCCTCGAGCCCTGCACGCTCGCTCCTAATCTATTCTAATGTGTCAAAAAGCCTTTCCTTGGAGTTACAGAGAAATTTCACACTTGAGTTGTTTGTAAAAGTCATTCTGAATCATGAGTTTTAGGGGAAAGTAAGTTTCTTAAGTAAGAGAAGCTAGCAGGACTACATGTTCACTTCACACTCAACAGCACATTTGTGACCCTGGACCACAAAATCAGTCACAAGTCACACGGGTATATTTGTAGAAATAGCCAACAATACATTGTATGGGTCAAAATTATCGATTTTTCTTTTATGCCAAAAATCATTAGGGTATTAAGTAAGGATCATGTTCCATAAAGATATTTTGTACATTTCCTACCATAAGTTTTTCAAAAATGTATTTTTGTGAGTGGATATGCACAGCTAAGGACTTCATTTGCAGAACTTTAAAGGCGATTTTCTCAATTTTTAGATTTTTTTTTTTTTTTTTGCACCCTCAGATTCCTGATTTTCAAATAGTTGTATCTCGGCCAAATGTTGTCCTATCCTAATAAGCTTATTTATTCAGCTTTCAGAAGATGTATACATCTCAATTTCAAAAAAACTGTTTTTGTGGTCCTGGGTCACATTTGATTTGGTTTAATTCACTACAAAGCTGGTTTGTTCGTTTACGGTATGTGTGCGATATCCATATGGTCATACAGTATGGTTGGTTAAGCTGTTGGTCATTTACACTGCTTTTGAAACTTTTTATGACCATTTTGTAGGGTAATGTTAATGTTCAGTCATTACTATATGCTGTAGGCCTGCCTGGCGTTTACGTTTTACTTCAAGGGATAGTACACCCAAAACTGAACATTTGATTCCTCATCCAAAACGTAGTTTATTCTGTGGAACACAATATATATATAAGTATTGTTTGTATAAGTAAAACCTGTTTTTGTTTGTAATAGGGCTGTCATGATAGATTTTCTCTACACGTTTATAATGGCCAAAATTCACAATTACGATATTATGGCAATTTCTTTCGAAATTTGAAAAAGATAAGTAGCTATCAGTCAAATTCTTCAATCTTTTGGCCAATGTATCACACTCAAAATAAGAATATTGGAGGCGGGGAGCAGGGGAGTATTAATAACTGTAACTGTACAAAAACGTACAAAAAGAACATAATCGGCACTTCCTGCAGACTGGGATTTTAAAAACTGTTTAGGTTGTATTATTGTATTTTTTTTTCTTTTACATAATCCGAAAATCCCTGCCATTGGTGAGCTTCACCAGTCATCTCCTCCGACAGAATTTTTTGCGGCAGTAGTAGCTACACGCGGCACCATCGTTTTCTTTTTTTTTGATGGAAACCAGTGTTATGGTACAATACCGCCACCTACTGTGTTGGAGTATCAACTGATGGTGTTGGATTATTTACAATATTAGCATATGTGCAGCATGAACACAAAATAAATATATTTTTCAAATTTCCCAGTTATCATCAGTGGCGATATGTTGTGGCACCCCTAGTTTGAAACTGTGAAAATGAACGTATGTCACTGAGTTTAAAAGTCTAAAACACCATTGGATCCCAATAACTTTCATTGTATGGCTCAAAAATCTTGTGGTTACATTGACATAGTTTAAGACTTCCATAAAACAGAACTTTCTTAATTTGTTTGCATAAGGAAATCTGTGATGTGCTATTTCATAGCAATCTTCTCCTACCCATGATTTCCCCCTCAAATAAAGGAGTGATTTCCTCTCCTCTAATCTAATGGGTGTAAAATTTGCCATGACAATATAATTATTTTTAGGGTCCAATTTGCATTTCCAGCCCTCTGCTAAGTAAATGTTAGGGTTTAAGGTCTTTATAGATAAATTAATAATATCAAGTATTTAAAATAGCATGAAACATTTAAATTGAGTAATTTCACTTCCTGAAGGGCACGTTTAGGGTATTTTACATTTGCATGCAGACAGATACATCGGCCCTAATCACTGAGACGCAAAATTGTAGTTAAGAGTGTGAAATATTTCATGAGGCCTTTTTCGGGTCTATCTGACTTTTGTGTCATGACGCCTGAGGTATTATTCTTAAGATAAAATAAGAAAACAAACTCGCCATCATCTATCATATTTCCTCATTTTAATAGCTGCGGCTCAAGCACATAAAGATGAGTCAAATACAGTTTGTCCTTCATTTACACAATCATATCCATGATGATTTCGTCTGTTAAACTAAGGGCAGAACTCTGTAAGATTTTTTTCCCCCTGCTGTTAAATGTAAAGTTGGATCGTGACCAAGAGCTTGAGTTGCCACTCATCTTCATTTGCTCTGTTAGGTTAATAAACCTCTGTGATTGGTTACCTTGATTGGTCATCATGCTCGCCGTGTCACTCAGTCCCCTCCCTGACTATGCAAGAGTGTTTTGAGCCATAATAACAGGCCGCATTTATGTCTTTAAAGAACAAGCCTCTGCCTCAGGCATGTAGGTTCATTCTGCTCATCATGTGATAGAGACAGTAATTGATTTCTCATTCTCTGGCTTAAGGCAGTAACCTAAAAAGAAAAGCATAGGTTAATGACAGCTAGTTTGTAGGTCATTGGAGAATTTAACACTGGTGATCTATTTGAAACAGACTTTGCTATTAAACTTTGATTTTCTAATATGTAATTGTAACTGGCACAGTCACCTTGGAGGAGTCATTTACTTCTCCCCTTTTCAGTTAAAATGTATGTGTATATATATACATATATATATAATGTATATGTATAGTGTATATATGATCAAAGCTGACTGAATATTGTGTTAAGCATTTTTTCAAAAATAAAATTACAATCAATCTTGCATTAAACCTATGTAATAATACATTTTATCTTCGATCTCATTTCATTCAAGGTCAACTGTCTATATAACAGTTGATTTAATAATAATAACTTACTTTTGGCTGCCATCCTTTGTTAATTTGCATGATTAAATTGATTTCAAGTTCAGTTTTAACTTTTTTCTTACATCTTTTGTAAAGATAGTATATTTTACAGTATATTTTGCTACTTTTGTATTGGTTTATTTTTATATATTTTTCATATGACTGTTTCTACTCATCTGCCGTATGGAGAAGCAACATGCATTTTTCTAGATTGTGAAAGAATAATAATTAGAATAATAAATGTTAATTAGAAGATAATGTACTATTGTGCTTTTCCAAGTTACACTTAAAAATGTGTTTTAAAACAAAAACACATTTTAACATTAAAAATGTTTTCTATTGGAACTGCTCACATTGTAGTTTGACTTTTTGCCATTTAAAAGTACGTGACAGCATGTGTCACCACATTTGTAGAACCGGTTGGTTTTAACCATAGATTCCTGGGTTAAAAAACGTCTTTCTGACCCATTTACTTCAGCAAGCTACTTTAACCATGAAACCCATCTAAAGTACATGATGCAACTGTGCCTTTCCCCACACAACCAAACACTTCCTCTCTGAATTCATGAAGAGATGGGCATCACCACAAGATTAAAACATTTTTATAGGCACATTCACTTCACAGACGTGTTTAAAATGTGCAGTTCTGCTTGAGGCAATGATGTGCTATCATGAAGTGTATTACTGAATGTTTCATCATGAAATTACAGTCTCTTTGGTCTTCATTTAGCTGGTTAGTTATGACAGAACAACCTTCTATAGATGAATAAAATCAGCCAAATATTATAGAATGGAAGTATCTCTTTGGTCTTTTAATTCAATCAGACAAAGCACCAAATGCTCTACAGCTAGGATTTATTTTGATCTTTGATGCTTGTCACTGGGGTTGTGCTTATTTTCATTTCCAATAATCTTTTGACATCTAGAGAAATCAAGCCTGTCCTCGGGCTCTGTGACACAGCCATTGTTGGACACTGAATTGACTTCTCTGTGGTGAGCTACAGAGCCGAAGCACTCAGGAATCCAAGGACACAAATCTTTCTGATTTAGACTCCGTCCCATGCGGCCCGCTAGCATCAGCACAATTGTCTCTACTCTCGTCAGGCTGCCCATCACTTCTCTCTCTGCAACAAAACAATTTATAGCCTCATCTTGACTCTAAATCTCAAAGCTTTATTAGCCATAGTTTGAGTGGATGTGGTCTGGACACGACCAACTGATGGTTGTTGCACTTGCCCTGTGGATCGATCTGTAGTAGACAGGCTGTATAATTACTGTACTTGCGCTGTGAGATGCGGGATGGTTAAATTGTGGTGCTATGAAAGTTCTACGCCCCCTGATGTTTACTAGGACCACCTGTCATTGTAACATGTCTGTTCCATCATTAACGACCATTAGCCGGTCGCCAAGCTGTGATGGATAGTAGTTCAGTGGTTTGTGCTGTTGTATAATTTGATGTCGATCAAGATTTGGCGAAGTGCAGAATTTAAAGAATTGGCTCCCTTTAAATGAATGACTTCGAATTTGAATTAAATAGGCCATGCCCCACAAGAAGTGGAACTTGCTGCATTGAGAATGAATGAACAAACGAATGTGTATTGGCATTATGGGAAATTGTTCTTCCATCTTGGTCAGGCTTATAAAACCTTCAGACTTTTAAAACTATTTACTTATTTATTTAAAAACATTCAAAAGGGTTGTCAAGTCAACATAAAACATTGTGTTGATAAACTTTCTTTTTTATGTTATTTATTTTAAAAATATATAGAAAAAAAATCAAAAAAGGCTATAAAGTCAACATTCTTTTTATTTTTCTGTTTATGTATTTATTAATTTATTTAAAATATATATAAATATATTAAAAACTTTTAAAATGCTGCCAACATTCAGTTTTTTTCTGTCATTTCAGTTTGTTTAATTTTTTTGTTTATTTATTTATAAAATATTTAATAGATTAATTTTATTTCTGTTTCCTTAAATTCAAAATGATCTTTCCATCCTGTTTGCTGCATCATTTGAAGTCAAATTCACATTCAGGAATTAAATAGGAATTTAATGAATAGCACACAACCCTTGTGTCAATCCTACAGGAAATAAAACATTTTACTTTTGTCCAGTGGACAATAAAACTTGAGTTTAATGTCTAATTTATTTATTTTATTTTTTATAGAATTCTGCCAGCCCAGCTGCGACAGGCTCCAGCGCCCCTGTTACAGGCTATCGCCGCATGGTCATCCCACCCCAGCCCCCTCTAACGGCCACTAAAAAATCCACTCCGAAAATACAGGCCCCTCCGACTGTCCCAACTCCTGCTTCGTCTTCTCCACGCCCCCAATACCAGCCCGCTCCCCAGCCTGTCCCGGCATCCTACACCACCGCCTCTACTCCAAGCCAGCCAACCTTCAATGTTCAGGTCAGGGCCGCCCAGCCAGGCCCCCAGCAGCAGCCGGTCCGTGGTCCAGCCCAGGTACAGTACATGCCGGCTCAACCCAGAGGCCCCGACTTTGCATACGGGCCTCCGCAGCCAGGATTCTGCCCTGCTCCGTCTGGAGGCTACCATGACCAGCACTATGGTGGAGCTCCTGTTTATGGAGGTCAGAACACATGGAGAGCTGAACCAAGTCACCATGGCCCTCCTCCACCCACCCAAGGGTACCAGTCCGCTCCCCCGAAAAAAACCTACATCACTGATCCTCCTGCCAGCCTGGCACCCTTCGGCGGTGGGCCTTCTGCTCCTCATAAGGTAAGGGCCAAATCTGTATTTCAAATAACAGTAGAACAAACAAAAACAGATGGAAAAACAAATCCATGAAAAGCTCACTTAGAAAAGCATTCAGGCACATAATCAATTCTCTCAATTTATGAAATGATGTTGTCTGCGATATGTGTGTTTTAATGCACTGAAACACAAATTGAATTATTTTAAAATGGCATGCAATCTTTGGCCTTACAACTTAAATAACTTACATTTTATAACTTATATAACTTACATTTTCTGGATAAAAACACATGGATTATTATTCAAGTTTTGAATCTGTAGGCCAAATGGAACAAAAAAACAGATCATTTGAAGAAGTTTAAGGGAAAAAGGCATAAACAATATTCAAGCATTTGTGTCCAACACATCTAGTAATGGGTTCAGGCCTTGAGGGGGTCAGCACTCACCCGTGTGAAAAATAAGTACTCATTAGCATACTTTCAGAAAAGCACTTATTACGTAATATACTTTAAACTAATATAGTTAAATGTGAACTGAATGTAATGTTTTCAAACACTTTATTGCATTGCAATTAAATGAAAATGTATTAGTTTAACTTTATATTGAGCGCAGTTACGGCTTAAAGTACATCTTTATATGTCACATCAGAATTACCTCTATTGTCTTTGAAATATGCTTTATTTTACTGACAAGCATCTCATATCATAAACTAAAATATACATGACTGTAATTTCAATTGAAACTTGTCATGTGATTTTAATTTGATTGGTATCACTTGTATCAATGAAGTTGAATTTAGTCAATTTAAGATAAATTAACTTCAAATCTAATATTAACACACTACAGTTAAACTTACTGTATACAAAATTTCTGTTTTTGTTCAAATAATACCATTTCTGTGCTTTCAAATAAAACACATGAATTTTTATTTTTTATTTGGAATAGTACAATTAGAGCATTGAGTAAGGGTCTGAATATCTTTGGGAAAACACTTCAAACCAGAAAGTTCCGTAAATACACTGCTCATTTTTATCCAATAGCAGGCCATGATGATGGAAAGGTACGCGCTATCACACGGCTGCCCTTATTCTGTGCACAATGAAAAATTCATGAAAATACTTTGAAAGTGTGTATCTGTGTGTGCTGTTTGTGTGTGTATGTATGAATAATACATTTGTGGTAATTAATTATCTGTGTCCATGTCCTATGATTGTGTGTTTAAGCTTGTAGCTTGTGTATTTTTATGATTTATTGATCGAGGGAGTGCATTTTCAAAGGCTGGTTACCACACAAAACATGCTCCTATTTAAAATTAAACCTTGAATCTTTACACAGTCATAACAGCTCATTTAAAGAAACAGCTTGTGTTAACGTCACAAAAACTCACCAAGAAAAGCAACTTGATACAGTAATGTGTGTGCGTGTACGTGTGTTAAAGATCATGAGTGAGTGTAAGTGGCTTATATGTGTGTATACTCCTTTACTTAGTGCTTGTGATTTAATTGCTTCAGATGGCAATACAGCAGGGAGTTTCTTTGCATCCTTCATCGAAATCTTCAGAATAAACAGTTATTTTAACCTTTATGAATTGTTAATGCTGCTTCTCTGTAGGGCTTTACACTTTCTGACTCTATTTGTCTGAATAAAAACAGAATGTTTATTCTAGCCTACCTCACACATTCACATTTCTCTCTCACTTTCACTCTCGTTGCTCTTACTTTCCTACTTGACACCTAGTTCTTACATATTATTTATTGAAAGAGAAAAGAAGCTGCTTTGTCAAAATATGTATTTATATTTGTTTTATGGATTTTTGTCAATTTATCTGAATTCTCTTTAGTTTTAGTCCCATGCTTCAAAGTAAGAAACTAGTAAATGGTTAGATCATGCGATTATTCGTGTTTGGTGATGCCCATTATGCCCATCAGGGTTTTTCAAACTGGGGACCGCAAAAAGGCAGGAAAGGAGCATTTAATAGTTAATGGATTTGTGAAATTTGATTTCTTAATCCACTAACTATTAGACTGGCCAGCAATCATGAAATTTAAATAATTATATACATATTTTTACAATGGTCTGTCTGAATACTAGACTCTGACTGGCTGAAATTCATGCGTTAAAACCATTTAATGCAGAGATCTGTAAGTTTAATCAGCCTTCTAAATAAATATTTGAATAAAAGTAATTCACAACTGCTAAAAAAAGTACGTTCTATGAAGTATGAATGTAAATCGCTTTACTGTCATTCACAAGTCCTCTCCTGTGGCCTCATGGGATAGTAAAGTGTCATATGCACACTTCAGAATCTTGCCAGAAGTAGTACGTCATCTGGGTACTTTTTGCCTACTCTTTTATGAGTACTTTTAATTTGTACTTACTACTTTTGCCACATACTGTTACTGCCTACCATATAATAGGGAAGTGTGTGATTTCAGATGCAGTCAGTCACTCGTATACATCGAGATGATTCCCCACATAGAGATTGCACTTGTATATTAATATAATGTTATCATGCTATTTGATTTTACTTTAAAATTCTAGCCCTAATGACCCATTCATATAATCACTGAAATTAACCATTATTTTTTTATCCGTTCAGTTAAATGTTTGCGCTGCAAATATCATTCTAGCAAGTAGTCATGGTATAAACAGGGGTGTCAAACCTACTTTTGGAGGGGTTCTGTCCTGCAGAGTTTAGCTCCAACCAACCCTAATTAAAATGAGCTGAAGCTAATAATGAAGTGTACTTGTGCACTATTCTATGATGTTTTGTAGGATAAATAGTGCAAGTAGTGTGTTCACACTGAAAATTCCAACTGTAATGATGCACGGATGATGAACTTTATTAACCAAAGAAAATAAAGCTGTCGCATCTTTAATTACGTAGCGGAGGGGGAGGGGCTATCAGAATCCGATGTTGAATTACAAAATAACCTTATAAAAAATAAACACTACACAGTTGAGTATAGTGTGTAAGTGCATAGTGCGTCATTTGGGACACAACTAAAGTCTTCAGACTCACTAGAAACGTCCAGGCAAGTGTGTTGGTGCTGGTTTGAGCTACACTCTGCAAGACAGTTATAGACTTTATACTTTGTTTTATTTTTCGAGAGAGTTTCACTATGAATGTCACACTTTTACATTTCTTACCGAGGGTTCTAAGGTAATATTTTCTGTAAAACTATTTATAACATTACTGTAGTGGATGGATTAAAAAAAAGAGGAAAAAAAAGCCAATTACTTGCATTTGAAAACCTGTTGCCTTTATAATATCACACATTTCTCTCATACAGAATAAATGAGTCTTCTTACACGAAAATATAGCTGCCTTTATGAAGAGGGTCCCTTGCTTATATTTGGGAGCCTGATTTACATATGTAGTACTGTATGTCATTGAATAGTCAGGTTCTTCGGTTGAAAAGCTCCAGACTTTAAAAGCTGTAGTGCACATCTTGACTTTCTGAAATTCAGCCAGGCAAGAGAACATTGGTCAGAACTAGAGAACAAACAAGGTGTTGACACTGAATGAACAGTGAATGCCACATGGCAGTTTCCTGCCTTGTCGCTGGTCTTCCCCCTAGGCAGAACTTCTAGGTCACTACCTTCGAGTCCTCTGCAGGAAGACAGCCAGAGGCGCCTGAGAATCTGTTACTCTTTTTTAAATTTCCAAGAATATCTGGTAATGTCTTTCACAGTCAGCCCAAGGATGTAAAACATCCAGTCCAATTAGAGTAATACAATATACTGTTATTAATATATATTAGTGATGGGATGATAAGTGGCAGGCACTTGAGATGTGTCTTTTTCCTTGTGCCATTGTGGGTCCTTCTTGCTCCACACAGATCCGAATGGCCTTTTAATTAGCAATCATTTCTGAGTCACTGCTTTATTTACTGTGAAGCAGAAAAGATGTCGTGTTTTGCAAAAGAAATGACACTCTCAGTAACTTAAAGCTGTTCAAAAATTCAAAAGGACAAATATTATTATGGAAAAAAGAATTTTTTGGAGTTGCCTCAGAGAGCCATTAAACTGATTCATTTTCTACTGGCTGCTTCATGAAGATGGCTATTGCGGTCTTTGCGTACACTCTCTCCATAGCCACAATCTGGGGAAAAGAACATACCCTTGAGCCCACACTAATTCAAGGATTTTATGCACTAGTACAAACAACTGCAGCCCCAGCCTTTGGGAATAGCTCATCAAGGACTATGTTTAACTAAACACAAAATAAATACCACATTGTCGGGAGCAGCCTCATGTATTAAGAAAACAAATTAACATTATTCGAAACACAAGTACATTACGCTGTGAGATGGCAGCTCTATTCCCAAAATAGTGCATCAGAACAACAAAAGATGATGTTGTACGAGTCTTCGAATTTCTCTTTGATTCCACATCCTCTCCACCCCCACCCAAATTGTCATTCTCTGTATGTTCTGAACATGAATACAGATTTAAGTCAGCAATTTATTCATATGAGAATGTTGGTTCCTAAACACTGACATGAAGAAGAGGATGCTTTAAATGCCACATTATCCACTAGAATCTCATTAGTAAGATATTTTTTTTTATAATTTCATACTTTTTGCAAAGACACTGAAAATGTATGTGCACTATATATTCGGTCTGTATAAAGGGCTGTACCAACAAAATGACTAAATAGGTATTATGTCCAAAAAAAGAGAGATTTTATGCATTTTTGTGTGGCTGAGATTACTCGGCCTTTTCTCTTGTTGGGCTATAATTGTTTTTTTGTTTTTTTTAAGTGTGTGCCCACCATCGACATGTTTTCGAGGGATGCTCCTCACCTTAAACAACAACAACAACAACAACAAAACTGTGAAATCCCATCTTTTTTTACACCTGCCTCAGATAAACTTTCAGTGTTTCTGAGCCATTTGTGCTGGTTTTGAGCTATACCAGAACAGCTGGTGAAGAACCCATTTAAATTAGGTCTTATTAATCTAATTATAAGGGCAGCTCCGCTTTGGATTGAGGTGTTTGAAGCAAAGAAAATTTTGACTGAGTGATGCCATTTCCAGCCCTTATTGTAATTGTGATTTCTTTGAGCTTCATAATACAAGGTCTCTTTAAAAGGAACACTATTACCAGACTCCTCTCATCCAAGCGCAGTCATCAAACATGCAGTCGAACATGGACTCTAAAGAGCTCTAAAACAATCCTTTTCCCCTTGAAAGCAATGCACAGTTAGAAAACATGACAGCGCGGTGACCTCTCTCACTGCACAATACATTTGATCCTGATGTTTTCCAACTCAACTGATTCTGTCGTACTAATGAGAAGCTTTTCCTGCCCTTTTAGCCATAATCTGTTTATTTTCTTTCCGTCTGTATCGCCACACTTTGAACTTAAATCTCTGAACGGAACAGCAGCACAATATAAAAGCCAGATTAGAGTAAAAGCCAAAGCTGTCAACTTTGTCTTTACCGTTGTCAATCTGTCCAGATGTCATGTTGGGACATTTCCATAACCCTCCACACAATGCAAAACCGACTTCGTGAACTAATCTGATGTATAAATAATCTCATATATCAAGCAAATAATAGATGGCTTAAGAGCAACGAGCAATGGCCATTTCCTGGCCGTGGTTCATCGAGAGGTCTGCGCTTACATATTCGCTTCCATCAACGCTATTGCTTTGTGTCCCTTGTCGCAGTGATCATTAGATTTAATTGAGAGCTGTCACGGAGGGTCAACGTCATTATGAGCCTGTAATCACTTCCCGTCCAGTCATCTTCATGGCTGCATGCTGATTGGCTCACCCCCTCAGGATCTCATCTCTGATTGGTTCGCATCTTTGATATTAGAAGTAAGGTGTAAAAGTGAAGGCTTTTCACATCAACACAGCTCAAGGACACTTAATTAAGCAAATCTGCCAGCGAACGTTTGATCTCGTTTTTCGAATGGAGGGGGAATTTCATGGCTGCTGGTTCATTTAGCGATTTCTTCAACTCTCTCCATCTTTTCTGATCTTCCTCTCCTTCTCTTTCTCTTGCCGCGCCTCTCTCTCTAAATTGGGGAAAGGCTAAGCTGGATGATAGCTTGTGTTATTGCTGAGCTTGAGTGACAATTGACAGGGGGAGGATTATTCTCAACTGCTCAACCCCTACAGGCGGCTAAAGCCCCCTAGAAGGTCAATGATGGTTTCAACTGTCAAATATTCAGCTTTCGGATGTTTGACGCTGCGCTCCCCCACCCGTGTCTCCTGTTTTCTGCTTCTGGTGGAGGCCGTTTTTCTCCCTGACTCACATATCAACGTTTGCATGGGACCTCGTCAACACCTGCTCAAAATAACCTCTTCTAGGACATCATTAAGAGGCCCGCTGACCTCACAAACTCGTTATTTAGTCCGCTTTTGGCATTATTCCAATTTTGGCTCATTACCAAAATTTCAGGCCCTTTTTTGTTTTATACATCTAATACATTTCACCTTTAACAACTTTTTAACACAATTAATATTCAAAAATATTTAAAAAGGTTCACGAAAAAGGAAATTAAGTCCCTGTAAGACTTTTATATTGATACAAAAATTATTATCAAATAATCTTGAAATAATGCATCATGGTTTCAACAAAAATATAAGCAGTACAACTGTTTTCAATATCGATAATAACAAGAATTTTTTCTTGAGCATCAAATCAGCATATTAGAATGATTTGGTCATGTGAAACTTTGAGTAATGATGCTGAAAAGTTATTTTGAATCATTTTAATAGAATTTCACAGTATTATTGGTACTTAATTGTTATTTAATGAATTTTAACCAAATAAATGCAGCCGAATGAGGCCAAATTTTTTGAACAGTAGTGTAAATACTGATTAACTGAAGGATAGTTGGTATCGATTTGGTTATGCTGAATATTTGACTGCCGCATGAGTAAATATAACTAGAAAAGGGGCTTTTAGCCCTACAGTGGCCTTGCCTGACCTCTGTCGCGTTCCTCAGACTTGAAGAATAACCCCAGCAGATGGTGATAGCAAGGAATCTTTGTGTCCATTAAAGTGCTTGAGTAGTAGGTTAACTTCAGTGCCAAAAATTCAAAAGAAATCATATGCTTTCACTCTTCTGCTAGAGTTCTGAAATACTTGTGATCACATGCAAGCAATCACAAGTCTTTCTGACACAGAGAATCCTTTGTTTAATCTGTATTTTTGGGTTTTTATAGTAAAAAATCTAGACTTACCCTTTAAACAAGATTTAAACTACATTCCACAGCAAAATTCTTGACTTCATTCAAGAAATATTCTCTTATTATTATTATCTTATGATATATATTACGATTATATTGGATCCACATTACATTATCCAAATTTACTCAGGAAAGCTCAAGGAAATATTTTATTTATTATATACAGTAAATTCATTATATTTTATATACATTTTTAATAGGCCTATTTGTGTGGAAACAATGATAATTTTTTTTCAGGATTCTTTAAATAGAAGGTTCAATGGTTATATATTTTTTTACTGTAATTTTTGATCAATTCAATGCATGCTTGCTGAATAAGAGTATTAATTTCTTTTAAAAAAAGATTTCCTGACCCCCAAACTTTTGAACAGTATATGTCAATTTATATCGGCCTATAATAGTGTTAGTATATAATTTTTTAGAGTTGTATGTATTTTTTAAAATATGTATAATTTATTTTTGCTTTGTAAAACATTTTACATACTGTGTATAGTGTCAATTACGACTGCATTTCCTGTCTGAAAGTAATTTTTTGTTGCACTTTATTTTAAGGTATCTGTATTGTAATTACAGTATAATATAGTGTAATTTTACAGTATAATTAAGAGCAATAACAATTAACTACATGCACGTACTATAGGGTTAGGATTGGGGTTTGGTTTAGGGTTAGTTGCATGTAATTATGCATAATTTATAGTTGTTACTACAGTAACTACAAGTAATATGTGTAACAAGGACACTGTAAAATAATTTTTAACAGTTAACCATGTGATATATCTAGAGAGCTTGTGTCCTTAATAATTGCCCTCTTGCCATAATAAATTGATGTTAATGATTTTTCACTGGGCATGCTTAGTGTTTGTTTGTTTGTTTGTTTGTTTAGAGACACTCACATAATCGATAATTGAGGAACAAAGCATGCTCTGATGACAGACTACATAGCAGGAAGTGAGAACAGAGCAGCCAGTGTTTCAGTTGTTTTACACAAGTGGAGTTCCTCTGCCCTCACACACACACACACACAAGTTTAATCTGTTCCTGGAGAGTAACTTCTCTTGTCAGTGTTAGCCGCCAGCAAACAGCCGAATCAGCTCTCAGCGTTCCAAATAGTGCTGAACTCTCATAGCTCGACTGCCCCTCATCAGGAATCTGGGAGATTTTGTCTGGAACAAAAAGCTGTAATATAAGAAATCGAGGCAGAGTAAGTAGCTAAAGATATACAGGCCCCGTTGACACTCAGTAATATGATTTGTCACCTTCTAGAAACACAGATGTTCTTGGTCTTGCCATGGTTCACTTTGAGCCCTGAAAACACACGGGTCTAGTTCTTGACAATGTCATCCCATACTTGTGACCTTGTTCTTTATTCGCTTGTGAATTTGAAGAGTGACAACCTATTAAACTGATTGACAGCAGGTTCAGTAAAGAGGTTCTGGCTACAGGACAACAACCTTCCCTTCCTACATTTAAGTTCAGTATTAACAGAAAAAAGGAAACATTTAAGCTTAAATATACAGCAGATGCTGGCCATTAAACAATAGATAAGGGTCTCATAAGCGGTGATAAGAGATTTTTTCACTGTGAATTCAGCGATAGCTGTCTAAGGGGCCGTTTACACGACACAGTTTTTTCAACTAAAAACATTTTATGCGTTTTGGCTGTTCATTTACACAACAATGGCGTTTTGGTGGCCTGAAAATGCAAACTTTTGAAAACAGGTTTTAAAGTGCAAGTTTTTGAAAACGCTACTTGCACATGTCTGTGAAAACGGTGATGTCATGCATTTGCGTATTGCGTCTTACGTGTAAGGTGTCTAGCCACCTTATTTGTCATCGCGGAATTAAGGTATTTCTGTAAATGTTCAAGACTTCCTATTTAATAGTTGCTATAAGGAGATAATAATAAGAATATCACAGTGCTGTAAACTATAAAAATAAGGTGAATAGGCATGTGCGTTTGGCATGAGAGCTTCGTAAAAGAATGCGTACGTGCAGGTGTGTAGTCTTTCTTTACAATGCATCGCCAACTACTTGTCTAGCATACGTAATACAGCACTTTAAGTCCTTTTCTAGTATATATATATATAAAGTATATATATATATATATATATATATATATATATATATATATATAATATATATACTTTGTTATTTAAATATTAGTTTTTTTACATTTTAATTCTTCACAAAAACGATTGTCGATCATTTTTTACTATGAATTTTAATATTTGCTAGAAATATTTATATATATTTTTTTTAATATGTTCTTCACATTTTTTCCTTCACAAAAATGATATGATCTTGGAGAGAAATCAGCAGATTTGCATCAACAATGTAAAATACATCAGAGAAAATCAAATGTTAACTAAGTTTGCAAGGCATTTAAATGGATATAAAAGCTTAATCAATGTAAAATTAAGTGGCAATACAACACAGGCCTGAAAGGCAGGCCAACTTTATTGCTGTGTCCTGTAAACAGCTGTGAAAGATTACATGTACTATAATTTATGCATTTGGCCGCCTGCACCGTGCTCTAAATGTGTACACTTTGCCAGTATGTTTTCCCTGGGAATTGAACCCATCACATTTGCGTTGTTGGTATCATGCTCTACATGCATAGTTTAGTATTACATAATGAAAAAAATACAGCATAGACTGTATTTGGTTTACATAATGTAACCATAATCAATGCTGGCCTTTTATCCTTTGGAGCATCATTACAGATGATTAGAGTGTATTCATGCCTGCTTATGCTCTGTATTTAGCAAATGTCATGAAGATAACACACTGCTAACAGTGAGAGTGTGGTCAGACAGTACATCCTGTTGTTTTGTGCTTTGAATCTTAAATCTTTTTTTTTTTTTTTTCCCTAATGGGGGTATTTATGTATACGTGCAACAGTGCTTATCTATTTGTGTTGTACAACCTTTCTAGAAAATGAACACATTGGCCTTGTCATGTTACACTCTTGTGAAATATGTTGTGAATGGATGGATTGTTCAGTACTGGATGTATTCAAGGATTTAAGGAAACTGGGGAAGTTGTTTGGGAACACTTGGGACACTTTGGAACTTCCTGTCTGTTTAGGAACTTGAATCCTACTGGGAAAGAGGTTGAGTTTAAATGTAACTTCTGTGTCTGTTTCACATAATTTGGGGGAGATTTTGTTATTTAAATCCAACTTTCAATGAACTAGAGCTATTTACAGACACTTTGCTGACACCTTCTCACCTTGTCGGTGTTGAGAAAGAATTCCTATGCTCTTATTTAGCTGATCTCTCTGGTTAATGATACTCATACTCAAACCTTGTGACAGCTGATCAATTGCATTTTTTGGCACTGCGTTTGTGAGATCTAAAATTGGTTGGTTATTGATGTAGCTGTGGGCCTCCGCAGTTGGTCTCTGGTTGCTGAGTGTTTGAAAGTGTAAAGGTTAAAGGACCACTTTACAGGGTGCTGTCAGGATGTCAACGAATCAGGTTTCACTTCTACCCCAACTTTCTCGTCTCTCTCTCTCTATCTGGGGTGCTGCTCCCCAGATCCTCAACTCCTCCAGCCCACCCAAGTCCTGTCTGATATAAGGGCACCTTTTTTCCCCTAGTAACACTAAACCATTCACCTTGTAAAAGTTTGCATATCATGTCCTTGTAAATCTCAAGTAACCCTTTTCAGTAATCACCAAAAACATCATAAAGTCGATCACATGTGCCTATATGGTTAAATATACACTATATGGACAGAAGTTTTGGGGAACCTGACCATTACACTAACAGGGACTTTAATGGCATCGCATTCTAAATACATAGACTTTATTATGGAGTTGGTCCCCTCTTTGCAGCTATAACAGCTTCCACTTTTCTGGCAAGATTTTGAAGTGTTTCAGTGGAATTGTTTTTACCCATTCATCCAGTATAGAGCATTTGTGAGGTCAGGCACTGGTGTTGGATGAGAAGGCCTGGTTTACAGGCTCTGTTCCAGTTCATCCCAAAGATGTTCAATGGGGTTGTGGTCAGGGCTCTGTGCAGGCTAGTCAAGTTCTTCCACACCAAGCTCATCCAACCATGTCTTTATGGACCTTGCTTTGTGCACTATGGCACAGTCATGCTGGAATAGAAAAGGTCTTCCTCAAACTGATTCTCATGTTAGAAGCATAGTATTGTCCAAAATGTAAGTAAAACTTTATTTTACAGTGTCCTTGTTTCATTTGTTGCATGTACTTGCTATAGAAATAACAGTAAAAAAAAATTATGCATAATTACAAGCTGCTACCCCAAACCAATCCTTAACCCTAAACCTAATTAGACTCATGTAACTACAGTCACTCTAAAAATCCTGGGTTGTTTCAACCCAAAACTAGGTAAAAAAAAAAAAAAAAAGGACAAACCCCACCATTGGGTTAAAATTTTAACCCAACGGTTGGGTTTCTCCGTATGTACATGGTGTTAATCAATATTACTCAGTACTTAAATGTACAATTACACTGTTAGAAGTACACTGTAACCAAGATTTCCCTTCACTGGAAGTAAGGGGCCTAGCCCAACCCCTGAAAAACAGCCCCATACCATTATCACTCCTCCACCAAACATTACCTTTGGCACAATGCAGTCAGCCAGGTAAAGTTCTCCTGGTATCTGTCAAACCCAGACTCGCCCATTAGACTGCCAAATAGAGAAGTGTGATTTGTCATTTCACAAAACACATTTCTACTGCTCCAGAGTCCAGTGGTGGCATGCTGTACATCACTCCATTCAACACTAGCCATTGTACTTGGTGATGTGAGGCTTGCATGTTGCATGGCTCGGCCATGTAAACCCATTTCATGAAGCTCTCACCACACAGTTTTTGTGCTGATATTAATGCAGTGGAAGTTTGGAGCTCTTCAGCTATGGAGTTAGCAAAGAGTTGGTGACTTTCTAGGTTCTAGATAACCCCGCTCTGTGACTTAAAGTGGTCTTCCACTCCGTGGTTGCTGTGGTTCTTAAATGCTTCCACTTTCCAGTAATGCCACTTAGAGTTTACTGGTAATATTTAGCGGAAATTTCACATACTGACTAATTGCAAAGGTGACATACTATCACAGTACCATGCTTGAATTCACAGAGCTGCAGAACAACCCATTTTTTCCACAAATGTTGGTAAATGCGGACTGCATGGCTAGGTGCTTGATTTTATACAACAGCGCCTGGGAGTCTGATTGAAAAACCTGAATTCAATGCTTGTTCCTGCCTCCCCAATATAACCAGGACAGGTTTTTACATGTCCTGTTTATAACAGACAGTGTGCTTCCCGCATCACACAAAACAGTCATCAAAGAACCCACAAACTATAGAAGCCATCATCGGGTGTAATTATTTTTTTGTTTGAAATTGTTTACACTTACAAAATGAATTCAAATATGTATATATTGTATATAATTTTTTATTTAATTTCAATTTTTTTTTTTCCTTAAAGAAATTAATAGTTTTATTTAACATGGACACATTAAATTGATAAAAATTGATGGTAAAGACTTTTAAAAATTCTATTTAAATAAATTAACTGTCTATTCATTAAAGAATCCTGAAAAAATTATGTTTCCACAAAAATACTAAAGCAGCACAACTGCTTTCAATATTAATAACAATAAGAAATTTTTATTGAGCAGCAAATCTGCATTCGAGAGGGATGTGATACTGAAGACTGGAGTAATGGCTGCTGAAATTTCTGCTTTGCTAACACAGGAATAAATTTTCAAATAAATGAAACGGAACATTTCTTTTAAATGGTAATAATATTTCACAATATTACTATTTTAGTGTATTTTTGATCAAATAAATGCAGTCTTCGTTAGCATGAAAACTTTTTCAGTTCCCTCTTTAACACTTTTATAAACTTAATGTTCTGCTGTGGTTCATTCACCTATCTGTTTCGAGAGAAGGAAACTCCACTCCATATGGGCTCCTCTGAGGGAACTTGAGGTCAGTCTCTGCACTGGCTAAGCATGGATGTTTTGTAGAGGACCCAAACTGCTGACAACAGTACTGCTTGTTTCATTTGTCAGAGTGGGCTCTCTGTATATCAGGCGGGCCGAGCCCTGCGCCGGCCGTTAATAATAAAGCACTGACACTCTGTGCTCCGTGGTCCTAGAGCGAGCACTGCCGGTACAGTAAATTACAGCTCAGATCAATACTTCACCGTCTCGTTCTGAGAGAGAGAACGTTGCTCTGCCAATCAATCTGCATCTATATTGTGTGTTTTGTTTGTCAGCAATTTCGGCATGGACCACAATGAGACTTGTAATCAGTTACATTATTACAGACTGTTTGTTGTAGCCAAAGAAGTCCTCAGAGGAGCCAAAGAATTGCTATTGTTAAATCAAGTTTATATGAGATGTTGGGAAGAGCTTGTTCATTTATTCCTGTCAATCACACCTGGCTTATGGTATACAGTGGAATTTCACAGTTTGAGATCACACTGAAAGTCTGGGAATTAAGAATTTTAGACTTTGTTTTACCCTTAAAATATGAATACCCTGAAAAAGTATTATTACGTAGTAAAATATATAATAATGGTAACCTAAACAACTTGTGTAATAGTCATTATGTAATCATTTCAACAATTTACATATTGCATAATTTCCATCCTAGTCAAATGTTTTGTCAGAAGTTGAAAATAGAAAACAGTGTGAGTGAGGAGCATGCGTATGATAAAATGGGATGTGTGATGTGTAAAGAAAATAAAATATAGCTTGTGTAATTAGACAATTAAATAATATTCTTATTTCTGAAAAATAACTACACTACCATTGAAACGTTTGAGTTCAGTAAGATGTTCTAATGTTTTTGAAAAACATCTCTTAAGCGCACTGTATTAATTTGATTTAAAAAAAAACAGCAATATTGTGAAATCTGATTACAATTTAAAAGAACTGTATTCTGCTTTAATATTTTTAAAATGTCATTTATGTAATTTATTATGATGATGAATTACTCCAGTCTTCAGTGTCGCATGATGCTTCAGAAATCATTCGCAAATGCAGATTTGGTGCTTAAGAAACATTTCTTATTACAATCAATGTTGAAATCGGTGGGGGTGGGGGCTTTGATGTATAGAAAGAAAAACATCATTCATTTACACGTTATAAATGTCTTTACTGTCACTTTTGATCAAATTAAACTAGTGAGAGTGAAAAGGGCGTCTCAAGAAAGTTTACTTTCCACAGGACAAAAAGTGCCCATACTTGAAGAAGCATTATATCCTTTTGGCCTTGTGTGATGAAGATTATTGTGTTTGGGTTAAGTGTACTGTATGCTACTGTACCATCCTCCCTGCATAACAGCGACCCCTGCTGAGCTGCATCTCTTACAGCAGGCTGTCACTTTCGAGCCCTCATCATGCTCTAGTTCCCCTCTGTGCTGCTGGACCGCACTGTTTTAATCCTTAGTCTCTCATCACATTCTGTATGTGTGAGTGTGTGTTTGTGTGTGTGTGTATAGGTGCGTACATGCAGACAGGAAGCATCGAGCTCATGGCTGAGTGTTTTGTCCGTGGAGCAGATAATTTGGCGTGCTGGTGTTTGGACAGGAGATAACCTTCAGACCCTCATTCAAATCATCTGTCATTTGCCTAGAATTTGTTGCCAGTTGATGGGAAGGATTCACCGCACTCTCTTCATGCCGAGCAAATGATAGGGAAGCCAGACCAGAGAATCACAAGGTTGAAGCACACGAGAGAGTCAGGACATTGATTTTTAGGTGTGAACCTGTGTAGATGTTCATTACGCTCCCGCCAGTGTTTAAATATAAATAAATGGCACCTTTACTAAAAGCAAGAACAGCATAACGACCGGCAATTACAGCCACGCTGAAAGAACACGAGAGGATGTGTTCAAAGACGATGTTTAGTGTTTTTTTGTTGTGTGTGTGTGTAATTATAGGTAGAAAAAAAAGAACAGCCAACTGACACTTATGCTCCGCTCTGTGTAGAACCCTCGATGAACATCTCTTATAACCCGTACGCTACCTCACCGTGTCTCTCCCTCTTACTCTAGCTGGCTTTCTTCTTCTAGGGCCGCTCTTAGCACTTCAGATTTGCTCTTATCTGTTAGCACGGAGATGTGTCAGTTCCCAAAACCTGACCTACTTTTGTACACACACACGCTCACCTCCGTCATGCAGCGGGAGAAGCATCATACATTACAAGCTACATACGTCAAGGCGAAACCGATTTTCTCTGAGCGTAGCGTTTTCATATGCTCTTCGTGTCAGTGCAAACTTCCAGTAGTGGAACTTCCTTGATCTTTCTTTTTAATTATTATCAATGCCATGTTTTGGTGTTCATACAGCTCTCCATCATCACAGTTTCTTTCTTCAGACTTGCCTGTTGTGTTTTTCCCTCTTACTTTTTAATTAGAGCTGAAAACAACATGACCCATTTTATGCAGAGGCAAATGTATACTTTCTGCATGTGTTTGTATTTGTGTGTTTGTTGGCTCCTCTCTAGGTGGCCTTGAGCTTGTTTTTGCCTCTGTTGTGTTTTCTTTGCTTTCTCCTGCTCTTCAGTAGCCAACTGTCCTTTGCAGGTGTATTTTATTTTTTCTTATTTTTTACACATATTCACTTAATGCCGCATACCATAGAATGTGAGAGATATTTGTGGTATGTCCACATTCCGCACGACTTCACATTGTCATGTACCCACACAAACAAACTGTACTATGATTCCAAGTAATGCAACTCATTGTAAACAAGGTCTAAAATGGGAGCTAAGATGTTAAAAGAATGCTGTGAAATATGCAAAATTCTCAGTTTAGATGTTATTGTAATGCATTTAAATCTTTGAAGGCATTTATATGCATTTATAAGGAGAATTAACCTATTGTGTGACCATATTAAAAGTGGGCCAATGAAAAGTGTATGTGATCGAGAAAAGAAAAAAACTACTTTAAAACATACACATAAACTACATACTAACATATACATAAACTATATACAATTTTACAAAAAAATGGAATTTAGTACTGAAAATTAAAGTTAAATTAAAGTTTTTTCATTGCACCTCTTAATTTTTTTTTAAAGTAAATTTTATTTTTTCACAAATATCATGTTAAAAATAAATATAATGTAAAAAATAATGAATTATTAATGATGAATTATGCATATGTCATTAATTAATAAATATCATTACGTCATACCATTTCATTCATACCACATGCCATTTTACAACCTTGCCTTCATTAAAAGTTGTAATATATATCTTTATATATATATATATATATATATATATATATATACAGTTGGTACGGAAATTATTCAGACCCCCTTACATTTTTCACTCTTTGTTGTATTGCAGCCATTTGCTAAAATCATTTGTTCATTTTTTTCCTCATTAATGTACACACAGCACCCCATATTGACAGAAAAACACAGAATTCTTGACATTTTTTGCAGATTTATTAAAAAAGAAAAACTGAAATATCACATGGTCCTAAGTATTCAGACCATTTGCTCAGTATTTAGTAGACGCACTCTTTTGATCTAATACAGCCATGAGTCTTTTTGGGAAAGATGCAACAAGTTTTTCTCACCTAGATTTGGGGATCCTCTGCCATTCCTCCTTGCAGATCCTCTCTAGTTCTATCAGGTTGGATGGTAAACATTGGTGGACAGCCATTTTTTAGGTCTCTCCAGAGATGCTCAATTGGGTTTAAGTCAGGGCTCTGGCTGGGCCATTCAAGAACAGTCACGGAGTTGTTGTTAAGCCACTCCTTCGTTATTTTAGCTGTGTGCTTAGGGTCATTGTCTTGTTGGAAGGTAAACCTTTGGCCCAGTCTGAGGTCCTGAGCACTCTGGAGAAGGTTTTCGTCCAGGAAATCCCTGTACTTGGCCGCATTCATCTTTCCCTTGATTGCAACCAGTCGTCCTGTCCCTGCAGCTTAAAAACACCCCCAGAGCGTGATGCTGCCAACACCATGCTTCACTGTTGGACTGTATTGGACAGGTGATGAGCAGTGCCTGGTTTTCTCCACACATACCGCTTAGAATTAAGGCTAAAAAGTTCTGTCTTGGTCTCATTAGACCAGAGAATCATATTTCTCAGCATCTTGGAGTCCTTCAGGTGTTTTTTTTTTTTTTAGCAAACTCCATGAGGGCTTTCATGTGTCTTGCACTGAGGAGAGTCTTCCGTCAGGCCACTCTGCCATAAAACCCCGACTGGTTTCTCCCATCTCCCAACTGCATCTCTGGAGCTCAGCCACAGTGATCTTTGGGTTCTTATTTTACCTCTCTCACCAAGGCTCTTCTCCCCCAATAGCTCTAGGAAGGGTTCTGGTAGTCCCAAACGTCTTCCATTTAAGGATTTTGGAGGCCACTGTGCTGTGTATTTTTGAATACATAACATTAAATTGGATAATTCCTAATATTTAACCATGGTTATGATTCACTATGTTAAACCCTTAAATTTGCTCTCATTGTTTAGTTAATACATGTCCTGGGTCAGTTAAATTGTCAATATACTCCATTTAACAATGTTTTATAACGGCAACAAATTGTTTAATCCTATGTGATCTTAGTTAAAAAGAGCGTGTGTATCTTGCTCATTCTCTCATGCACTGTCTCCCTCTGTCCTATCATCCCATCAATTTCTTATTCAACATCCGTGATCATGTTAAACACCAGGCATGAGCAAACAGAATGGAGGTGGCACCTCTCATTATTGTAAAGGTCCTTCCCTTTTTAATGCTCACACATTTTTCGGCCCTCATCTATCATGACGAACGGGGTAAAATTCATATTTAAGTGTAACATTTGTTTTGTCAAGATATATGCTCAGTATAAGTTTGTGTTAAATTTATTCAATAACTGAAGCCAAGATGTTTCATGTTAGATGTCCACAGAAGAATCTCCCCCTTGACAATTTCTCTAGTGGGTAAATTTCAACACAACCCCAAATACTAACAGAAGGCAAAAAAAAAAAAGCAGGAAGGTAGAATGTTACAAAAAACTTTTTGTTGCATATATTCCTTTCCTGCTTGTAAATATGCTGTCATGGAAAGCTAGGGAATGAGAGATAGGAATTGGGAAATGCAGAAACTGATGTTCAGCAGTGGGTAAAAGCAGTTTGGTGCAGTAGGTGGGGGTTTGGGGTTGGAGTTTAGCCCATGGCCCCATTGAGCATGCTCCCTGTGGGGGGCAGCAGGTGAACACACACCAGCAATGTGGTGTCTAATGGCCCCTGACAGAATGCCGATAACCCAGCGTGAGATCCGAGGTTTATAGCCTCTGACTGAGTCTTCTTCTCATCCTTACCTCCTTTCCTTCACCTGTGCCCCCCTCTGGCACACCAAGTCATTATACGTCCCGTTTCTACTCCTGCTCAAATCCAAACAGCTATTATTGTAGCAGACTCCATCCATTTTGATGGAATTTCCTCACTGAAACATCAAGTAACTGATTACATCTCATTAAAGCGCAGAGAAAAAAAATAAATAAAATTGTTATTATTTACTCACTCTCGAGTTGTTCCAAATCCGTATTATTTTCTTTCTTTTGCAGAACACAAAAGATGATTTTAAAGAAACTTTCAGCTGTACTAGTGTCAATAGTAAAAGTCTCAATAGTAAAAACAGCAATGTTGTAAAATATTATTATAATTTAGAATAAATGTTTTCTGTTTTAATATACTTTAAAATACTTAATATATGATTTTACCTGTATTACTGTGATGGAAAAGCTGAATTCCCAGCAGCTATTACTCCAATCTTCAGTGCCACGTGATCCTTCAGAAATCATTCAATTCTAACATTAAAAGTTTCTTTAACTGACACTTTCGATGAACTTAATGTGAAAAATGTATTAAAAAAAAAAAATCATTCTGACCCCCAAACATTTTAACTGTACTGTAGTGTAAGTGGTCATTCATTCTCAAATCAAATCCAAACTTTAGTCAACTCATGAATACAGAGCCTGAATCAAATATGGCATCACATCAATAATGACAAGCCTCAATGGTTGTTGCATGATAATGTCATGAGATTAGGACATGTGACACACAAACAAATAAGGTTTGATGGTACTGAAAGAGTGAGTAAATAATGACATGAAATTTTTGCTCAATTTTCCTTTAACATAAACTAGGAAGTTGTATTGTCAAGAATATTGCCAGAGTGTACAGAATGTGTTCATACTTCATAATTAAAAAAAAAGATTATAAGTCTGCTCTTACTAATGGGGGGATTAGAGGGTTGCCAACGGAAATATTCATTGAGTATCTCTTTAGATAACAGTGTCCAATGCAAGCCAGGGAAATCACACCTCTCGCAAGCATATGAATATCACAACCATTTGATCCTTTGGGAAGAAAAGGAGGAAATGACTCTTCAAGGAATCATTTTTAGTGAAGAGAACAGTGACCTCATGCTCGCAGAAATGCAGACACTGACCATGTTTTTGAAAGACCAGCTCAGCGCGCTTTGAGCTTGTGAGAGATGTGCTTTTACAATCAAGTCAGTATTTCATCCCACGGCGTAGAGTGGTAGTGCTGTAAGGTTTTATTCAGCAAAAGGTCTGTTTACACATTTCTGGCCACTTACCACCCTCTGTCTTGCACTTCTGTCTTGATTTTGAATGACTCATGCGAATGTGAATTCACTAAACGGTTAAAGTGAGCTTCACTTTTGTGCATAGTACTTAAATGCAAAAACATGGCTTATTCACTAACCACCTGCAATACACTTTTACCAGCCACTAAAGACAATGAGATTGCAGTCGCTGGCCAAAATTACATGCACATCATTTTCTGATCAAATACATATTCTGGTGAAGTCTTTATTCTGAAAAGATGGTTACACAGCTATTGAAATATTCAACATATTTCCTGTAATTTAATTTGCTGCTTTTTAGTGGCCTAATATTAGACAGCGATTGAATCGACTTGTTCATGCATGTCTTTAACAGTAACACAGAAGTGTACTCTAAAAACTCCAAAAGAAATAAATACTTCCACAAAAATATTAAGCAGTACAACTGTTTTCAACTGTGATAATACTCAGAAATAACATATTAGAATGACACCAAAGACTGGTAACTGCAAATTCAGCTGTACCTTCACAGGAATAAGTTATATTTTAAAATATATTAGAATAGAAAACAATTAGTTTAAATTCTAATAATATTTCACAATATCACTGTTTTTACTGTATTTTTTATGAAGTAAATACAACCTTGCTGAGCATAAGAGACTTCTTTCATAGACATTAAAAAGTTTTACCAGCCCTAAACATTTGAACTGTATTGTACTTTTGCACAGAAATAAAATAATTTTGTTCAAGGATTCAAGGATGTTTGAAGGATAACTTGACCCAAAATTTTGATTTAATACTTCACGGTGTCATGGTCATCTGCACCCTTGCATTGAAAACTGCACAGTAGGAAGATGGATCTATATGTTTTTCCACAGTAATTTTCAATAAACTCTCAAAATATGTTTTCTTATTTAATATGAAATATTCTTTTTCTGTTTACAGCAGGGGATTCTTTGATTATAATGTCTTCATTCATTAGAATCACACATGAAAAGGTCAGGATATCCAATATGGTGTAGAAGACTATGCATACTTTTAATTCCTCCTTCCTAAGCAATGTTTTTTCTATTATGCTAATGTTAACATGTGTAAAGAATTATATTATACAAGTCATACATAAGAAGAGATAATTACACACAGCACTCTTTTTAATTAGTTGTTTTTCTTTCCCACAATAATCCACTGTGCCCACTCAGACTGTTAAATTACACGTCAAATTGTCATAAACCACATGGAGCGATTGAGAGACTCAAATGAGAATCCACACACATCATAGTTCTTGAAAACATTGAAGCCCCTCATTCTTTGAAGGGGATCGGGGTCCACCTGGATACTCAGACACAGGTTAACAAATAGATCTGCAGAAAGTTTCCTGAGCACTCCTAAATTGTTTGCATCCATCCACAATGCTCTGTATCCATATACGAGTAATTAACCCCCAACGTAATAATTAGCTGTCTGCAGGAAGTGGAAATATGCTGAATTAAAAGTTTTCTGTGTGGGCTTTCGGCACATGAAAGTTTTCATTAGTTTCCCTCCCTCTGTGTGAGATGCAGTCATCGGCTCTGTACCGTACTGACAGAACGTGTCTCACAGGTCTGACAGCATGCAGATTGGTGCAGGAGCTTGTGACAAGAAATAGAACGGCAGTAGAACTTGCCATAGAGGAAGGAACTGAAGAAGTGAACAACTTCAAGGTTGATAAAGTTGTTATGAGGCAGAACGAGAGTTTTGTGTCTGTTGGTCAGAGGGAGGAAACCAAAGGTTGTGATTTGTGTCTGTAATTGGTGCTTTTATCTGAACCCCTCTCATATTGGGAGATCCTGTGTTAACAACAACACCAGAATCATCCAGACATCTGGCTCCTTTTTATCGTTATCCCCGGTGATTTTCAGAACTGTGTTTTTGTAATTGAACATGCTTGTTGATGTCTTTGTTGGAGTGGTTTCCTGTTTGACCTCACTTTGCACTGGTAAATGGTCATTGTATGATCTTAAATGGTTTTGGATGGAAAATCTCTGACATTTGGTTAAAACTCTTAGTCTGTCTGTCTGTCTGTGGATTACCTGGCTTGATCTTCTCCCTTCCAGGCCAAAGAGGTGGTTTTGAACATCCCTTTTGAAAAAAGAGGCACGATAAATGCGTTGTTTGTATCAGAGCTCAAACTGTAAAATGTAATTTCTCTACTAATAGATCAGATCTTCATGATATCTTCAACAGATGTGATTTTTACTTTTTTACTGTTGCCATTTCTCTCAGACATGCTCAGGCATGAGTAAACTGTATCTCTTAATATATGATATGTGGTTTTATTAATCCTAATTTTAATCCATTGACCCCAAGTGACAGTGTGACTTAGTTTGCTACCTTTTATGAGTCATTATTTTTATAAGTAACATTCTGCAAGACTTTCATTTGTATACTGCAGCCCAACCCACTGCAGGATCTACAAATACAAACAAATGCAACACACAGCACTCCAGCTCAGCTCTTTTGCAAATAACAGTACAGGAACAACCTGTCAATTAAAAATGAGTCGAGGATGAAGTTAATGAAGTTCATCATGATAAGATTCTGGGTGTTTGAGTGCATCAAGAGAGTGTAGTTGTCACAGCCTTCACTTTAACTTCTGAAACCTCAGCAACAGTCTTGAAGTGTACGGTATTTGTTAGACTGATGATCTCGTTAGGATGGTGATCCTTCTAATTAAGAGATGCGTTTGCACATCCATGAAAATCTGTTGCATCAACTCATTTAATTAGCCTGGTGTTATCTTGTTATCATAAATGTCAACATGTTCTGTATAATGTTTGTGAGATTTGTGCTGTTATACATTTTGCCTATAAGCTGATTATTGTGTGATTTGAGTGTATGTAAAACTGTGGTGTGTCTTTGTTGTGTTTTAGGGTCGTCCTGAGGAGGAATTGGACCGCCTGACTAAGAAGATGCTGTATGACATGGACAACCCCCCCTCTGAGGAGTATTTTGGTATGTGACCAGTGCATATGGAGCTTATATTGATTTCTCTGTAAGCTAAACCTCAAAATGATTCTTATTTTTCTGCATTTCAAGTAGACACAAAAAAATAGTTGTCCAAATGAAAAAAACATGTAGTAAAACATGTTCAAAGTTATTGTGATAAACTACACCTGTGGGTACTCTGGTAAGGAACATTTGTGAACTTGAGGAGAACTGACTTTCTTCAGCCTTTAACCTTCTGGTGGTGTTTGGGGCATTGCGTTTTTTGTTTTGTTTTTGTTTTTTAGAATTTTTTACTTCATTGGAATTGTACGAAACTTGGTAAAGGTTTTGGCACATGCTGTGTGAACACACACACACACAATTAATGGACATGATTCCAAAGGTTAAATGGTCCTGGATAAAATAGTCGCACTTGTCCGTGACCCTATTGGAAATGAATGGGAGACAAATTTCATCTATTGGAAATGTATGTAACTGTGCATAAACAAATTCTTACTGAAAGCTAATCTTTTGAGATATCATGCTCAAATTTGGAACACGGCTTGTTTAGATTTATTGCTTTGATTTTCTCAGTTTTAGAGTAAAATGCGTTTTGCAAAATATATATTTCATATAAAAACAGAAAATGTTATTAATGTGTTTTTCATATCAATAAATGTAAGATGTTATAACATTTTTCAAATTCACTTTTTAAAACCTTTTCCAATTCAGCAATAATCTGCGAACTGTTATCTTTAAAAAGAGACCAAACTTATGTCTGTGCTCTAAAGCATTCAAGATGTATGAGCGTTTTAATTGGAAATTTCATTTTCAGGTCCATGTTCAATAAGGGAATAAATGGATTGTAACTACTGCATAAATATAATTTCGTACCATAAATCCCCTAAAAATACAAAATAATAAATAAAAAATATTATCGAACTAAAACATAGTAATATCATTTCATTGAAATAAAAATAATCTGTCATTTTTGACCAATACGCGAGCAGCACCAGAGGGTTAAAGAACGTAGCGAAATTACAAAAATACAGCATATTTTCAAACAACCCTGCAAATTCCCCTTTTGTGCATTGTGCCTCTCCCAACTCAGACATTACAAACAGCTCTTATGGGTGCTTGAAGGCATGTCTCAACAGGTAAAAATAGGCTACTTTCAATAAAAGGTTCCATATTAGGAATACGTTTAAGCTGTGTTGATATTTGTTGTGTAGAGTAAACACAAGCATCTTACATGTCAGCCATCTTACATGTCAACCAGCTAAACTACAGGAGCCACGCCCCAAACTCTCACTATAGGTAGAGCTAGAAAGAGATTGATGGATATGAGAGGACCACTCACAATGTTTACATGGTGCCTGGGGGGCTCGATGTTCACACTTTTGGGGGAGCAGTCAATAAATAATAAACTGGGTTAAAAGAATGTATTTTAACATAAAAATCATACATACTTCACCTTTAAAAAATAACCAGTTGCAATTAATCCATTGCAAAAACTTAAGTGTCCAAATAATTTTAAGGATCACTAAATACTGAAAATATGAGTGGTAAGTTTGTGTGCAGCGTACATGTGTAAAGTCGGTTGTGGCCATTTAGTCATCTTGGCTACATTGACCTTTGCTGTGTCCTTGACGTGAGAACACAAGCAAACTTTATTTCTTGTCTTTCTGGAGATCTATGCTGTGTCCAAAATCACATACTTAATAGGTACATTCGGACATACTACATCTGCCAAGTTGCCACTGTCATGTGACATACTGTATGATGTCAGTTGCATTGCTTCACTTTCCTTCACAAATCCTCTCCCGTGGCCTCATGGGTGAGTAAAGTGTACATCGAATGAGAACTTGAGAATCTCTCCGGAAGTAGTTGATACTTTTCACCTACTGTTTTATGAATACTATGAATACTATCTGACATACTATTCAGCTCACATGCTGTTTTTTTGCCTTCTACTATATAGTATAGAAGCAGGCACTTTTCGGACGCAGCCCTAGCCTCCTGCAGAGTTCAGTTCCAATTCTGCTCCAGCACATCTGTCTGTAATTATCAAGTATTCCTGAAGATCTTAATTAGCTGGTTCAGGTGGATTTGATCAGAACTGGAGCTGAATGTTGCAGGAAGGCAGATTTCTTGGAAAAAGACTGGGCACCCCTGGTGTAGACGATTTATTACTTTGCAGAAGTGCGAATAACCCTAACGTATGTGATGAAGTGTGTGTGTGTGTGTTTTGCTGTATTCACATTCATCTCTCCAACCCCAGCAGTATGAGCTTCCCCTTTTTTACCGTAAGTGGCAGAAAACATTCCCTGCACTTCTTACCATCAGATCTTACTGTCAACTTCTATTTTCACTCTGTAGTGGGGAAACGGAGCTCTGCCTTCCACATCTGCAGTACTACTTCCACTGTCTGAGAGGCCAAATTTTATAATGTGTAAATATAATGTTTTAATATAAATATTATTTTAATAGATATTTAAAGTCAAGTCAACTTTAATTATATATTGCTTTATACAATACAGATTGTTTCAAAGCAGCTTTATAGTGATAAACAGGAAAATAATCATGATTGACGAAAACAGAATTAAATTCTGCTGTAAAGCAGCTCTAAAAAAGACATTATTCAGCTGACATCAGTTCAGTGCTGATTCAGTTTGACTCAAGTTTAAAAAAAAATGGATTAAAAAATTAAATATTGTGAAATACTATTAAAACAATTAATGTTTTCAATCAATTATCAATGTTGAAAACCATTTTTGTGGAAACCATAGGACTTTTTATTTCTAATATTAATCTTATGTAACATTTTAAATGTCTTTACTGTCACCGTTGTTCAATTTAATGCATCACTGACCCAAATTTTTTAATGGTAATATGTATATATGCATATATATTTATAGTGATGATATTAATGTAATATATACATTTAATATAACATATAAAAATGTTTTATTATATAATAAAATACCTTTGTTTTTGTTTTTAAATACAAATACCCTTATCTAATATGATCTAAATGATATATAAATATGATTGTAAATGATTGTCATATTTTCTTTATTGATGTGAAAGCTCCTTACCTCGCAATCCTGACCGGTTTTTAAACTTGGCAACAAAAGCTAAGACATACTATTTCTCTATATTGACACACGCTTTCATTCCAAAGCACTTAGTCCCATGTATGTAAAAATCAGGTTTGCATGATGGCAAGGTTTAAGGGTTAAAAGAAATAAGAGAGAGGGTGGGTTGGCCTAATGTGTCCTGTTTTCATCAGTGCATGTGTCAGCAGAGAGTGGCCCGGAGTAAACGCGTGCCACAAGTGCACATTGCACGGTCGCACTCACACACACATATATGCACAGTGTTTGCAAACTGCCTTAATGGCTAGAGGGAGGTTGAATGCGGGCTAGTCAGCCTGTAAATGGGTCTGCAGTGAACCCAGGTCAGCCAGGCATGCCCAGTCACTGAGAATGTCACACACAGCCACAGCATCTAACCAAGAGCACAGCACTCCGGGGATTAAAGAGGGGCTAAAATAGGAGGAAAGCCAATGGTGTGGTGAGGTTAAAGAAGGTAAGAGAGAGAAAGAGGCTGCATTCAATGTGAATTTCAAAGACCACATGAAATTTTGACTTTTAGTTCATATCTGTTAGCTTAGAGGCCATCTATATTGTAGTGCGCTCCTAAAAGTTGATAAAACAACTTTTAGCAGATGTACAGAATTAAAATCTCTATGGACCACTGCTCTGGCACTTTCTCTTGTATAGTACATACTTTTTGTAAGCATTAGAAGCTCAACAAAAGTTTTGTTTTTAGAAATATTGGATATTTTAAACAAGTGGTTTTCAAACCTGTCCTGAACTTTCCCCAAAACTGCACATTTTGTACAGCCTTGTTCAGACTGCCTGTCCAAATCCAATTTTTCTGCATATCCGATTAGAATCCGATCGGAATCCGATCATATTTAGCAAGTGTGAAAAACAAAAAAAAATCCCATGTAATGCGACTTTTACAATGAGCTACATTCATATGTGGTTTAAAATCCTATTCAAATCGCATATCTGAAAATCTGTTTCAGTCCGTCTGCTCTAATCGGATTTTGCGTGGTTTATGTCACTTTCTCACGCCATTTAAAATGTAAACATGTCAGACATTGTTGTAGGAAACATGCTGAAAGTCCGAAACAAGGTTGCATGTTGCAAATCGTCGGTCGAGCAGAAAATTACAATATAATGGAGACTTGCTGAATTCTGATACTGGCGGAGACAATATTCACGGAATAAAGCTACTAGCCTACTATGTTTCTGATGCTGCTTTGGAAGATGTAGTAGTCCAGCATGGTGGCTATACATTGTCATGTTGAAAATAAGTACTGAATGCACTGAATTTTCGGTTTTTGGCCGAAAGAGAAAAACAGCCGAAAATATATGCTCCCTGCCCCTAAGTGTTCAGCGGTCAGGTTTCATTCTCCTTCTAGTCCTTATTACTGTGCGGTGTGATGCTCCGCTCAATATTCTGCTCTATGCTAGGGATTAAACGGATCATACTTGATCCGTGATCCATGATCCGTGTGGACCAGGCCCTACAGTTTGACATGCATGTGTTTCACAAATTTTTTGCTTAGTTTCACCATCAATTCGGTACTCACACCCTGTTATCTGTGCACACAGAAAGGTACATTTCAGAGCATGGAAAGCGAATTTATTCCACTTTTGCATCTCCATGCGCTTGAACAGACAGAAAATTATGTCAAAATACCAGTCTCAGCAAGTATTCTCGTACATTGAGAGCTGAGAAAGAAATCAGTTGCAATGCATGGAGTGCACAGTCAATAATTTAGATTAAATTCCAGTCCAAAACCGCCCCCTATCCCCTTGAATAGGGCATTATTGATGGGACAGCCATTTGTAGTGGTGTCCAAAACCATAGTGGACGTTATCGAGTAATACCACAATATTACAATATTTATTTTTTTATAATATTACTACTTTTTTAGCTTTAATATGGTTTAATCTACATATAATTTTTATTTCAATTTATGGTTAGTGTGAAGATGCTTTAAATTCACTTAAAATTAAAAATTATTTTTTTAAAGCTTATTAAATGTGAAAAACGATGGCAACAATGGCTAAAATTGAGGAAAAAATCCATTGAGACATCAGTAGCAGCATTGGTATCGGTGATACTGGCTTTCAGCTGGACTAGTGTGTTGTGACTGGTCAACCGCTTCGAGCAAACTCGAGACTGCGATTGAGGCGTTATAAAGAATATCCTCCCTTTGGAGTGGACTTTATGCTTTGTAACTTTGCATTTTTCATGCTCAAATAGCAACACACTAAAGAAATATGTGAAAAAGAAGCAAATTGTCAACTAATTCATGGGGTCAAAAACAAAATTCTATTGCAGAGATAAAGAAATCGCTTTCTTTCTTACCTCTTCCATGTCTGCGTCTCTTATCCCCACACATCTTCTTCCCTTAAGATTTATCTTATGATCCTGCAGGATGTCATCCAGAGCTCCTCTGAAGATCTGGAGCTGAAAGATGAGGAACCCTTTGAGTATAAGAAACTCTGTAATTGCTACCCATCTGATTGCTTGTTCAAGGCCTCCTTCCTTTTAAAGGGCAGGATGGGGGATAGAGCGGGTGTTGTGAGTGACTGCTGAAGTGGAACCCCAAGGCTAATAATTAACTAAATTAATCAGAGTCAATGCCATGATCTCTCCCGGCTGGACGCTTAGCGCTCCCTCAATTGGGGATATTGTAGTTTGTACTGCTGGAACAGAAGACTTGGCTTCTCCAGAGTCAAACATGATTCAGTTTTCTTATGTTTCTCATCCTGAATACAACAACCTTTAAGTCTGAGAAAAGTATGAGGCTAGATACATTAGCGTAATTATTAGCAGAGATTAGTTAGATGGTAATTCAGTCGTACACTATGCTAGAACATAATCCGTCATAAGACAAGGAACACCTAATAGTTTTCACAGTTGGCTGCATTCATCAGAGTTCAAGCCAACACACACAGCCCTTCCTCCATCTATTACGTGGTATTTTCATTTCTAAAGAGCACAAGCGGGACACAGAACTGAATAATGCAGACTTTGAGGCACACTGTATGTGTCATGTAAGTGAATCGCTACTAAAACTGTCTCTGAAGTTTCTGATTAATTGATATTTCTGTCTCACTGTACTCTGCGAGAGTTCCTGTTCTTTTTCGTACTCAGAGAGATTAAGTTTGTGTAACTCATTAGGGAACTCTCAGAAGAGTTTAGATGAGGAGCAATTCCTTAGCTCCACAGTTTGCCTCTCCAAAAACTTCTGGGGTGCAAAAAATGCGTCAGATCAATTTTCAAAGATTTCGAAAAATCAGATTAAAGATTTCGAAAGGCGAATGACTCAACGGTCAACCAAAACTTTTTTTTCTTTGTGCTGTGGTTAGGAGTCGGGAATTGCAGCGTTTTTCTAAAGTCAGCTGGAGATGCTCTCATAATTTATGAGGGATCTTGCCATGAAAACTTGATGAAGAAAGTTGGAAGAGTTTGACATTTTTTGAACACATAGTATGTGAGACCCCAGACGTTGGACTGTAGTAAATGGGTCAAGTGGCATCCAGCTTTGTGTTTCAAACGCAACATTATCAACACTTCTGTAGAAGGCTACAGAGTCCCGAAGTGTATTAATAGAGCTTTCTATCAGAGCATTGTGCATTGTCCTAGATATTCTGGTTGAGCATTTGCATATTACACACTTGCCCTTAGCGAAGTCTCAGGAGTCTACTTTAAAATTCACTCCCACTTGTGTGTGTGTGTGTGTGTGAAAGCAAGGAATTCATGGCATGGTAAAGTGCTGTAACCCTAAAACAGGTCAAGAACTACATTGACTCTCTCACACCAGTGAAGTTTCAGTGTGCAGGCCAACATGTCAGTTTCTGCAGAAATGCTACTATACGACCCATTAAAGTCGCAACTATTCAAAAGCCAGCTTCAGATTTTTTCTATATTTCACATCATGCTTATTATTTTCCTTTAGGGAATTTGTACAGTGGCACTTAAAATCCTATGATAAAGGCTCTGCAATGAAAGTGCATGCTGCTTATCGTCGTCTGTATTTTGTCAGTGCCCAGGAATTATATAAATCAGTGCAACGATACCAACAAAACCGGTGTGGAATGCAATTTGCGTATCACTATTTTAGAGAATTTAGCATCTGGTTAAAGTGGATTATGGGTAATTAATGAATAAAACAGCTTTTTGCACTTAAATACAGCACACAAAAGTGTTACAACTGTTATATTTTATGTTTGCAACATATTTACCTATTAATGTATCATTACATCAAAATCATTACTAACTACAAACACAGGACATAGCTGAAAATATTTCAAGTTTTATTGTCATTTGGAAATTTGTAATGTTTCTCCACAATGGACAGCAAGAATAGTTTTGCCGAACTACAAGAAGCATCCTTTGTTTACATGCTGCCAGTGGGTTCCCACAGTGATGCTGGGGAAAGAAAGCTTGTGTAGAATCAAAAGGAAAAGATCCAGACCTTACCTGCCTTGGGCAATGTAAAGTCTCTGGTTAATAAAATAGACAAGCAACTGACCAAGAGTGAATGAGAATATAAGCAACTTGAAACTTGGCCGAGAGCTGATGCTCTAGACTCCACAGTTGCACTTTGGTTTTTCCTTGTTCATTAGTCAGAGTAAGAAGAGTGATTTTCATGTTGAATTTGAAGAAATGGACAAAGCTGAGAGGGCTTTGCAAATGGGCTATGTTCTGTAAGGCAAATGATAAGAATATCAATTTAGACTTGGAAGACTTTGGAACAGTTAGTAAACACTGGTTTATGTAGAATATATTTACTACATATAAATGTCGAATTACGAATTAACAAAATAGGAAAATAAATATCGGCAACAATCATGTTTTGACCACAAAAATGGAACGCTTACTCATAATGAGATTACTGAGTCCCGAGTTCAAATCCAGGGTGATTAGACAAACGTACTTTGTGATTACATTGTTTGTGGTTGTGTTTATTTGGTTAACTTGTCCCTAATAAACACAAACTCCGTCCCCCTCCACATTTCCCCTTTAGCAGTTGATAAGCTTATGAGCAAACCGCTTAAATGAGCTGGCCTGATCAGAAGAGTCCCCCTCTGGCCTCTTACTAACTCTAACCTCCACTAACTCTTCAACTCCTTGAGAGGTGCAACCTTCACTGAATCCACTGAAGATTACATACATATCATGAAAATCTTTGAATGCCTGGTGCTGATAATGTCCATGTTTTCACCTACTGTGAATCCAGGGCCATATCCACCAATATTCAGATTAGCAGTCAACTGATACATTTTCAATAGTTGTTTTTAAATCATTTGTTTTCTCAATTTGTTCAAAATCCATATGACTTTCTTCTGTGGAACAAAGGAGGAGAAATATTTATATAATAATAATATTGTCATTGCACAGAAGAAAAAGTTGGGTTGGAACAACATGAGGGTGAGTAAATCATGACAGCATTTTCATTTTTAGGTGAACTATTCTGTTAAATAATTAAATTTGGTCCTGAATACATATATATATATATATCCTTGTCTGGATCATGCGATTTTTTTTTTTTGTTTTGTTTTTATTCCAGACACACATAAGTGACGTCTGTTTTTTTTTTTTGCCTTTTTTATTCTTTTATGGCGTGTTTGTTTCAGCTCTTCAGGACCAAGGACGCACTGCTTTCTAGTCTCACATCAGAGTGTGGCGTTCCACTTAAATCTGTCTCTCCTTTTTCATTTTCTCTCTTGCTCTTTTTCCCAGCAATCGTTCTCTCTCCTCTCCCGGCTCCTACCTCAGATGGTCAGGGAGGGCCTGTTTTCCGCGATAGTTCATATGAGGTGATATCATCTAACACGAACCTTCATTGTCGGAGAGCGCGGATCGGCGATTGTGCCTCGTTGAGACAGCTCCACTGAGGCTTGCAAGATTGTCTGCATTGCAGGCCTAGTTTAAGGAGCTGGAGGGCTTACAATGAATCATGTTGCTAGATTTCATTCGTGGGTGAGCGTTTGACCCCAAAAAAGAATGTTTTGTGCCACACGAACATGCAGTCCAACACATTCACTCACCTCCATGCTCCAACCCTCTTCTTTATCTCGCTTTCTCACGTTTTTTCTGGTCACTCTGCCTGTTTACACCCTGGCACCTGTCCATATCACGGTTCCCACCTACTTCCAGGACATGTAACCCATGCGTTTACCCCACACCCTCTTTGTCATCTGCACGCTGCCCTGCAGGCCCGACACACTGAGAGGTAATGCATTGTGGCATGTAAACCCCCCCCCCCCCCTTTCCCTTTTTCCCCCTGCTCCAGAGTCACATCCCATTCTACCTCATCATCATTTGTTGATATGGGAATGAGATTAGAGGGGGTTATGGGTAAGGGGCATTGAGAGATTGAAGCACATTGGTGACACCCATTCCTTTTGAAACCAGCTACGTAGAAGGCCTTTGAAATGAATGCACACAGAAAAAACAGAAGTAAATAGGGAAGACACAAGAAGAAATTTCAAAACAATACTAAGAAGTGTAAATTTGAAACTTTTAGTGAAGTTGTTGAAAACCTTTTAGCGCTTCGTTATGACATGCTGTATAAGAATGTCCACAATAAAGAAAATGAAAAAATTTTAATAATGTATTTTAAAATTTTTACAAATGTGTTATTAGAAATATTGTAATAATGTTAATATTGCCATTACAAATATTGCATTTATGCTGGCTCATTTAGTTTTGATAAAAACATTTATTCCATTTTCCAGAAAATTATCATTTGAATGACTAAAAATGTCATGTTGTGAACCCTCAAGTAAAAAGTTAATAACATATTTTCCTACACCTTGAATATTTTTTCTTTAATACAAATATTATTAATGTAAATAAATTTTAAATATATAAAAGTTACTGTTTTACTTATATTCATTCATTAATATTATATTCATATTCACAATATTAATTCATAAATATTACATCTCTTGGGAGTCAAAAGGATTTTTTTTTTTTTTTTTTTAGAAATTAAAAGGCAGTGAAGAATTTTTCCTCCCATAATAATAGTAATAATAATAATGCAATAATGCATAATAATTTCAAGTATTTCATTCTTTTAAATATTTCTTCATCTGGACATTTGCCTCCTTAAAAAAAAAAAGAATTAATCTTAGAACAGAGGTTATTCATGCTCATAAAAGAGGTGTATTAAACTCATTGTATGTGTGATTTTTTTTCTGTATTTTGAGTAAATGAATGGATATGACAAATAAATGAGCATCGCATTGACTCCATAATGTTTGTTTGCAATCTATAATATATAAACATTTTGCATGAGTTTGTGAACAAAGAAAGAAAAAAGATACAGAGTCTGTCACAACAGATTTATTTTTTCCTCCCCAGCATTTGTGTGGGGGAAAAAAGCAACAAAAAAAAAACAAAGCCTGTGTTTGGTAACATTGCTCTGTAATAAATTTGTGAATTAGAGCAGCATAATTTGCTGGAGCGGAATTCACTGTTGAAACAGATGTTTTTTAAATCATTTCATTTTTTCACTCCAGCTGCAGGAATGTGTTGTTTGCTATTGTTCCTAAAAAACAAGATGAATTCCATCTGTGGGAATCTGTGTTGCATTATTGCTACTATTTCTGTCTAATAACGCTCTGTTGTTTACACCGCAAAATATTCTTTCTGAAGAAACAAAGTTCTTGCAAGCCCAGAATATGTGTTGTGGATCTGTTGTGTTTATTTGTTTACACGCGCGTCGTCGCAATGTGCTTTGTCTGAGAAGGCTGCGCTTCCTCCTTAAAGAATCACACCTTCTTTTCTCAGCGAGTCAGGAAAGTTTGGCCTTCCACAAAAAAAGTTCTTTGCGTTCCCTCTTTACACGCATGATCTTTGATTTCCGGCGATGTAAGATCAAAATTGCTGCTCGCGCTCGCGCCGCCTTTCATGCACCTCTCTTGCATCGCAGCATGAAAAAACAAAGAGCGGCGAGACGGAGATGTGCAGGAAATCTTAGCAGGCCTGCCACTCAAAACATCCACCATCGCCAAACAACAGCATCTGCCTGCCACCACAAATACATTAGAAATCAATTATTTATGGAACGCAGTCAAGAACTCTTTAATCTTCTCCTTTTATCCAATTAAAATGCCTAACCGCTTTAAGCCTTTCACAAGGCTTGTGAGCAACACACTCGGCCTCTTTCTTCTTCCTTCATTCCATCCTTATTATTCCTCTTTTTTTCTGAGGTTGCATATAATGGAGGCTTCATAGGGATGGTGAAGACAGAAGAGAAAGTGTATAAAGTGTAAATGAACTCTTCCACTCCTACCCCTTCTGGTTACAAAAGAACTATTTGAAGTTTTAATATGAAGACTCGCCTTCCATTCCCAGAGCAGGGGACACAAGGGAAAGCGAAGGCTCTTTCATGAGCTTTCTCTGCCCAGTTTTGGGGGGAGGGGGGTGTTCAAAAGCAGTTGAGTTGGATAGAGATGTACATTTATTATGCAGGAATCGGGTTGTGGCCTTTTATTACAAATATGTTAAAGCTGTGCTCCAGAATCACTAATGTATGACAATTCGTTTTTTCTTTTTTAATCGCAGAATCCAAAATGGTTTTCCCATAAGCATTTTACATACCTTTTTTAAGTACTGTACCTGTGCATTTTGACTAATTCATATATAGCATAGAATTGGAGACCTTTGTGACCTTTAGTTTTGAGGTCATCAACATGCTGCTGTATTTCAGCAGAAAAACACATTTAAAATGCAGTCGTCTTCTTCCAGGAAACTCAAGAATGTCATTCCCCTTAATACCACCTGCAACTAGCAAGTATAACAAGGTCCAAGTCTTTTAGGAGCCTGTTAGGGGACTGTCCCTCCGTTATGTCCAGCCCACGCAAGAAAGAAAACTGCGTTCATCTAGTGATTTAACAGGGTTACATGATTCTTACATGATGACTCTGTGATTGTACAGTTGCAGAATAGCTGGTAGTAAAAATGTGGTAATTTATAAACTGAAAAATAAACTTCTCTCTGAAGTAAATAAACTTTTCTATCAAAGTGACACTGAGTCACCAGAGATGTTTGCATCTACAAATGAGTCAAACAACAATTAGGCCCCACATTTACAGAGACAGCTGTGATCATGTGACTCGCTGATCTCCTGCCTGCACAGATTAGGCTTCACATAATATATTTGTGTGACTGTTTGTGTGTCTGTAAAGATTTCTTTGCAGCTGCTGATGTAATTTATGTGGCTCCTTTAACTGTAATCCCCAACGACTTCAATGTTGAGAGAAACGTGACTTATAGCCTGTGGAAACAGAATGACTGCTAAATAACAATGACAAAACACATCTACAGACAAGTGTTGCTGAATCATCTGTAATCACATGTCCACCTAAGACTACTGTACTAAAGCCAAAACCTACTCTACAGTAAAAATAATTATTCTTCTTTTACTGACTGATCTGCAGCTATCTATCCCCATACACAAACTGCGATGCACTGTGTATTCTGACAACTTTCTATCAGCATTAACTTATTGAGCAATTTGAGCTACACTAGCTTGTCTGTTGGATCGAACCACAGGGGTCAGCCTTGGCCGCCCATGACGCTGTCACCGGTTCACCACTGTTTGAAAGATATAACACTGATCAGTCATATATACATATATATGTTTGTGTGTGTGTGTGTCAATAAAATCAAATAATTGTGATTTAATTTCTGTATTTCTAACCATAATAAAGCAGAAAAATAGTAATATGAAATTAGCTAATAAATATAAAAATCTGTGTATTTAGCACTGAATGGATATCTTAAGATAATACAGTAACTTTGACAGGGCTAAAACTACACACACACACAAAAGAACATTCCTCAAATTCTATTCAGATCCTCTATAGAACCCCTTCCTCTGAACCGTTTGAAAAGCGGTAACATTAAAAAAATTTGACTAATTAATCATGTGTTACTGATTAAAGTTATCTGTGATAATTGTAAAGTCTATAATTTGTCATAAAGTGTTTGTTGACATAAGCTTGTAGTCTAATGTTTTACTTAGCAAATATTCAGCTCATTTAGCTTTCTAAGTCTAGTTTTCAACTTAATTATGGCAAAGTTATGTATCTGCAAAAGTGAGGCAGTTTTTAAGATATAGGGTATAAGGATAGTTAGTACACTACTTAAAACTGTAGGTAATTGTTTTGAGGTTATGGAGGTAGTTACCACCAGATCTGAGTGTTAGGTGGTCCGGTTTTTCTGTTGAACTGGTCCTTCACCTGACAAAAGTGAACTTATATCCTCTAAAGGCATTTGAGGATTTCCTTGTAGATCCGGAGAGTCCAATGCATTCCCACGAAGGGTAATGGGGATTTCTGAACGGTTTCCTCCGCTCAGGCTTTGAGGATGACCTGCGCTCATCCCTTGGCTGTATTTCCCACTCTCGCTTTCTCTCTTCTCTTTTTCTGTGCTTGTCTCTCTCACACACTTGCTTGGCTCAGAGGGGCCTGTGATCCAGAGCCACTCTTGTTTCAGCCCATCTGAAATGATTACCTTTGCCTGGGATTCCACCCACCCCCACAGGTCCCCTGGGGAGCTGCGGCAGGCAGACGGCTCCACTTTATTTCCTCCGCCTGCTCTGTGCTGTTCCTCAGTGGAACCCTGCTGCAGGTACAGCTCAGCGGGGATGGAGTGGAAATTATCTAAAGATCAGCGTCAGTGAAGTAGCTCACATTAGTTTTAGTGACAGTTCAACATGGGGCACACAACATAGAGCTAAGTAGTAATTATTAATCAACATGACATTCATTTTTTATGCTGTTGTTTCGTAGACAGGTGTGACAGTTCATGGAAACCTTGTGTCGGATCATTTCACTGTGCCTTTAATTGAAGTAATGGTCTGTATGGCTGTTATTCCGCTACCTACAGAATCAATCACAAAGCGCTTTTGTCTTCGCACACTGCAAACTATAATATAATATAATAATAAAAAAATAATCTTAAAACAAGATACACTGCCGATCAAATGTTTGGGGTTGGTAAGATTTTTTTTACAAATGTTAAAAAGTTTCTTATGCTCATCAAGACTGCATGTATTTGATCCAAAATAATAGTAATAACATTACACTTTGAAATAACGGTTTTCTATTTTAATATGTTCAGCATGTTTACAGTGGTGAGATCTTAATTCAAAATTTTGCATCTTAAGTAAATTTATCTTATGTTTAGATTAGTTTTACTGTATGGAAAGCAAGATAAAAGTACTGTTTTATGCAATGCATCGATCGAACCGAACAGAAATCCCCGTGTTAATCCACACGCACGAGGAGAATTATCTACGATTAAAACTTTGTTGAGAAGAGGTGCTCATATTCAGCTCAGCTTTGATATCTAATCTGAAGAGCGGAAAAGTTCAGTCTGTTTTGTTGATGCCGCCGACAGCTTCAGCAGTGAAAATGGGAGCGTGTCTGATATTTCTCCTGCTCACTGCCTCGCCTTTTGTCTGTGACAAGCTTGAACTCTGGCTCTCATTGCAGTCAGAGAGTGTATCATTTCTAAAAACAGGCTTAAATGAAGCACAAAAGAAAGAGAAAAGAAAAATGAGGAACTACAGAACTAAAGTTAAGTAAATTAATTCATAATATCTCACATTCTCTCTTTTTTTGAGATCGTATCTGTCCTCAGATGTGTAAAAAGGAAAACACCACAAGATACGGCTCTAAAGCGCATTATTTCCTGATACTGCTAATTAAACTGCTAGCGTCATTAATTGGTTTGAAGATATCTTTGCATTGAGTTGGAGACATCTTAAGCTCAATTAAAGATAGCTTCAACTCAATTACAGATATCCAAATGCCGTGTCACACAATATGCAATCAGGATCTTTTTTCGGTGCTATACCAGATGCCCTATAACACAAAGATTGTGCTCTTTCCACTTCCAAAGTTTCGTTTTATCATAAAAAGATTCTGTGTGTGTGTGTGTGTGTGTGTGTCAATGTGCTGCTTAATCCTATTCTCATTTCAGTGGAGATATTGTATGTGGCTATTAGAGGAAGGTTGGTCTGAAGAGAGGTGCGATGGAATTTAATAGTGATTGGTTTTGAATATGAGCTATCCCTGCTCTTTACGCATCTGACATCGTCTGAGTGATAAGTTGCATGTGTTTTAGCATGTTGTGACGGGTGAGTTGACAGATGGTGGGTGGTATTTGCGCAAGCGATGATGCATTGATCTTCATTCTCTTCACAAAGAGAAAAAAATCAGCTCAGTCTCTATTAAATGACTGACCTTATTAAGCGCCTTAGATTTCTACAATTGTAGGGCAACCGATCACTTTGCCCTTTTTAAAAAGGAAAAAAAAAAATCCAAACACTTTAAAGGGGTAAATTCCCTGGAGATGGTATCCACCTAACTTTAGAAATACTCTTCATATTCTGTTTCTTTTGACATTGACTCTTTTAATTCTTTTTATCCACAAGACTTGCAATTACTCAGTAGAGTAGATTGTTATCATTGGTTGTACCACCAAGAAGAGTTGGCTTGAAAGAGGTGACAGACACACTGTTTATTCAAGATTATCTCTGAGCTTGAAAGCTGAAGTGTTAGACTGCTTTATAGTTGAAACATCTTTTAAAAAAAATGTACACAGAAACCTTGTGGTTTGGAGGAGAGCAAAGGGTGAATAATCCATATCTCCACTTGAATAGCTATTGTTAATTGGAATTTTTTTTATGAAAGTGGCAAATGATGCTGTTTACACTGTGTATTATCCATTTAAGTCAAGTAAACATTATTTATATAGCGCTTTTTTACAATGCAAATTGTCAAAGCAGCTTTACAGTAATAATTTGCAAATAATTTTTGGCTGCACAGCAGCTCTTAAAGAAAATTGTGTCATTGTCCAGCTTAAATAAATTCAGTATCGATTCATTCTGTTGTAAAAATCAATAGTTATTAATTTAGTTAATTTATAAAATTATTATACATTGTGTCAATTTATGGTGTCAAAGCAGGCAGATCAAAAACATTGTTGAATATTAAGTCAAGTGTCCCCAACTAAGCAAGCCAATGGCGACAGTGGCAAGGAACCCAAACCAAAACTGACAAAAATGGAGAAAACACTTTGGGAGAAACCAGGCTCAGTCGGGGGGCCAGTTCTCCTCTGGCCAACAGTGAACAGTGCTTGATTGATTCAGACAGAGTTACGGGCCATAAGTCCGATTTGGGATTGCAAAAGTCAAAATATTTAATCCAGTTTCATCTAGTTTAACCTTCATTTAACCTTCACCTCTAGAGTCTTTCTTGAAATCTCTCTCACAATGTTATTTTTTTTAATATTTCTTAATGTTTGTTATAGTTTATATAATTTGCATTCGTACAATAAATCCAGTGCTGTATTTTGCAGGTCGGTGTGCAAGCTGTGGGGAGAATGTGGTCGGTGAGGGGACAGGTTGTACCGCCATGGACCAGGTCTTCCACGTGGACTGCTTCATCTGCATGACCTGTGGCTCCAAGCTCAGAGGGAAGCCCTTTTATGCCGTGGAAAAGAAGGCTTACTGCGAACCCTGCTATATCGTGAGTGTGGTCTGCTGCACGCTCTTTATGCATATACTGGGTCTCGTACACTAATAGTTGAGATTAAGTTCTTCTTAGTCATGCAAAATATCTACTAGGTTCACAACAGATGCATACGTAATTATTTATTTTTAATGTTGATGATGTTGGTGTGAGTTTTTTTTTATGGCTGCATTAGATAGGATGAAGCAGATTTGACAGAATTCTTTTTTTTTCATCTGAAACATGACCCAGACAGGACTCAAACGTTTATGTTCTGACGAAAAACTTTGCATTTACTTATTTTGCAAGCAAACACAGTTTCTTGGGGGAACACAAAACATTTGCGAGAAAATGCAAAAGCATTGACTTATTATTTTTCCTTCCATCTCATTTTTTCCTCCACTGTGTCCCTTTAGGGGTTCTGTAGGAAACCTTGTATCTCAAACATTTTCAAGAAATGGAAAAAATACTTTAAATAATTAAACATTGCATAGTCAATGTTGATATTGTGGCTTTATATATAGCTAGACACTTGCATGTTTCATTATATTAACATTTTACCAAAATCAAGCTTCAAATGGAGTTACAAGGTTTTTGACTTGCGGATTTTTGAGAATTTTGGACATACGTGTTACAAAGTGCAAAGTCTTACAAAGTGCATCCCATTACATTTTTATCAACTTACAGGTTATAAAGTTTACTGTAGCTGTATGGTCAATCAGTTTTTTCATTAATTTGGCCAAAATCTCATGTTATTAAAGACAAAACTGCTATGCATAGGCTGTTTAAAACAATATTAGTAATGACTGGACGACAAATGCTAGACTAAGATAAGTGTAATATACATGTATGTACTATATAGGGGCTGGTCATATAATTAGAATATCGTCAAAAAGTTGATTTTTTTTTCACTAATTCCATTCAAAAAGTGAAACTTGTTTATATATTCATTCATTACACACAGACTGATATATTTCAAATGTTTATTTCTTTTAATTTTGATGATTATAACTGACAACTAAGGAAAATCCCAAATTCAGTATCTCAGAAAATTAGAATATTGTGAAAAGGTTCAATATTGAAGACACTTGGTGCTAAAAAATGGTCTTTCAGTCTAGTTCTGTAGGCTACACAATCATGGGGAAGACTGCTGACTTGACAATTGTCCAAAAGACGACCATTGACACTTTGCACAAGGAGGGCAAGACACAAAAGGTCATTGCAAAAGAGGCTGGCTGTTCACAGAGCTCTGTGTCCAAGCACATTAATAGAGAGGCGAAGGGAAGGAAAAGATGTGGTAGAAAAAAGTGTACAAGCAATAGGGATAACCGCACCCTGGAGAGGATTGTGAAACAAAACCCATTCAAAAATGTGGGGGAGATTCACAAAGAGTGGACTGCAGCTGGAGTCAGTGCTTCAAGAACCACTACGCACAGACGCATGCAAGACATGGGTTTCAGCTGTCGCATTCCTCGTGTCAAGCCACTCTTGAACAACAGACAGCATCAGAAGCATCTCGCCTGGGCTAAAGACAAAAAGGACTGGACTGCTGCTGAGTGGTCCAAAGTTATGTTCTCTGATGAAAGTAAATTTTGCATTTCCTTTGGAAATCAGGGTCCCAGAGTCTGGAGGAAGAGAGGAGGGGCACACAATCCACAATGCTTGAGGTCCAGTGTAAAGTTTCTACTGTCAGTGATAGTTTGGGGTGCCATGACATCTGCTGGTGTTGGTCCACTGTGTTTTCTGAGGTCCAAGGTCAACACAGTCGTACGCCAGGAAGTTTTAGAGCACTTCATGCTTCATACTGCTGACCAACTTTATGAAGATGCAGATTTCATTTTCCAACAGAACTTGGCATCTGCACACAGTGCCAAAGCAACCAGTACCTGGTTTAAGGACCATGGTATCCCTGTTCTTAATTGGCCAGCAAACTCGCTTGACCTTAACCCCATAGAAAATCTATGGGGTATTGTGAAGAGTAATATGCGATATGCCAGACCCAACAATGCAGAAGAGCTGAAGGCCACTATCAGAGCAACCTGGGCTCTCATAACACCTGAGCAGTGCCACAGATTGATCGACTCCATGCCACGCCGCATTGCTGCAGTAATTCAGGCAAAAGGAGCCCCAACTAAGTATTGAGTGCTGTACACGCTCATACTTTTCATGTTCGTACTTTTCAGTTGGCCAAGATTTCTAAAAATCCTTTCTTTATATTGGTCTTAAGTAATATTCAAATTTTCTGAGATACTGAATTTGGGATTTTTCTTAGTTGTCAGTTATAATCATCAAAATTAAAAGAAATAAACATTTGAAATGTATCAGTCTGTGTGTAATGAATGAATATAATATAAAAGTTTCACTTTTTGAATGGAATTAGTGAATTAAATCAACTTTTTGATGATATTCTAATTATATGACAAGCACCTGCATATAGTGTTTCAAACAAGTAGAGACGGTCCAACAGCATGTGGCACTTCATTCATGATAGAAGCGAGTTACTCTTTGACTGACAGTTTGAGGATCCTATGGAGTTATGAGGTTTCGTTTTTGCAAAACCCACAGAAAAATGTTAAGGCTGACCAAAAGTAATGGTTTAAGAAATTCCGACATATGGAGATGCAAGGTTTCTGCCCAACAGTGATTATATATAAAAAAGATAATAAATCTTACCGACTCCAAACTTTTAAAAAAAGGTAGTGTACATAAACATTTAAAAAATAATTAATAATAATTATATATATATATATATATATACACCATGACACATTGCAAGCTCATCTGTTGATCATACTGTTAGTTTACTCGTCGCTCTGCACATTTCTACACGCATATCTAAGAGGAAATATTTCAGCAGCACTAGTTTGCATGCTCTTTGAAGCTCGTGCTTCCTTGTCTTCATATGAAGCTAGCTTCAGCTCTCATTAGCTCCATGTTTTGAGGACTTGTCTAAGATCTGCCAGGAGCATCTGGCTCTGTGTAAAACCTGGATTTAGGTTCTTTCAGAAATGTTACCCAAACCGTTGCTCTTTTCATAATCATTCACCTATTCCTGTCATACTGCTCATTCTTCCCTGATGAGCTGCTTCACACTTGTTAGCTCTGTAGTCAAATCCATAAGAGGCATAAAGATTAGACAAACAGTGGCCTCGCATGCAAAGGACCAAGCGTCACGTTCAACTCCATCTCATACATCTGATAAGCATTCACACGGGCAAATCACACTTGAGATGTAACATGAGTATTAAAATCACATTAGACAGCCAGATAGGATTACTTTCCTTTGTAGATTGGAAAGCAAATCAGGGCCTCCTTTTTCACCCTCCATCGTCCACCTTCCCTTTTTTTTTGCTTTTTTGCTAAAAATATCTGCTGGAAATTCTCTAATTTCTTCAGGCGAAAAGAGAAGAAAATTAGTAACATTTCTCATTGAACTTGAAGTTAGGAGTTTCTTATAAACAGCTCACAAACTTTCTGGGCGTGTTTTCCTACATTTGAGTGTTGTGCAACATCCATTAAAAGTTCAAGGACCATACTTTTTTTTGTCATTATTACAAAACTTTTTTTTTTATTCATGTTTTGAAATGCACACTTTTGAAGTACTCTGTGTGTGAAACGAAAAGGGATTACGTGAAGATTATTACATTTAGTAAGCAGTTCTGAGTAGAGCTCCATAATGAATGGTCTAAGCTGGCTATTAGCATTCCCATTCGAATTTTGTACACAGCTAATTTTGCAATGGCCATCAATGGAGAAAGATGCTTTTTCGAACAGATGGTGTAGTTCTACCCAGACTTTGACTCATTGGTAGGGTCCAGAAAGATCCACAAATGAATTTTTAATAAATACCATTACAAAGTGTTAAAGGCTGTAATGTCACAAACTCTTTCACACCTTTATGACGATCACATATTTGGAAGACCTGTCAATCAAATCAGTTCACACTCAGCCACTAATAACCTGGTCTGACCTTTCTGAACCATGGCTCTTTATATGTAATAGAGCAGGCTCTGTTTAAAAAAAAAAAAAAAAAAAAAAAAAAGCATATACTGTTATAAAAGATTTCTTTATTTGATTATGGTGTTTATATACATAGGATGGACAACATACTGACCCACTTCTAAGTTGACAAAAGCAAAAGTGTTTGATCAGTCTTTACGGTAAGTATAACATTTTTGAAACCCTGAGTCGGTAAGCACTAAAAATAATTATTAGCCCAACTCACAAAGAAACCAGGCCATTTCTCAAACTGCCTTTTATTTCATCATTGTTTCCCGTTTGTACTTGTGTTATTTCCATTTCCACAGGCACGTGTAGCCTACTTACAATTCTGTTGTGGCCACAGTGTTTCCCTATTTCCCTTTTAAAAAAACCACTGTATTACTGAGACAGCACTTTCTTTAGTGTTATTTTCTTTTATATATAATGCAAATTTCAAAGAAACCAGAATATTGTTAATATTGTTCAGATTTGTTTAACAAATTAAATGGTCTAAATCCAACTATATATACTGCATTAATATTTACATTTTTAAAATCAAATTTGCTTAGTGAATTCGCTACATTTCAATTAAAAATAATTTTAAAAAATGTTAAAACAAATAGGAAATTAAGATATGCTTCAATGGCATGTTTTGTTTTCTTCTTCAGTTCCCTCCTCCTTGTGACATGGCATGGCGGGCCAAATTAAAGGTTATCACACAGGCCCTGGTTTGGGTACTTCTGGTCTAAACAAATGCTTGACAATGTTTCTGATGATTGATGAGCACTGAATACACTTCAAGACAAATGCAATTGCCAAAGTGTCATGTATATTGATTTATTAGACAGCTTTCTGAAATACTTGATTCTGATTGGCTATTTGCGGCATTCAGCTGTCAAATATTTCTTAATAATGACCATTGACCAGGGCAACAGTGAATGAACAATTTTATAATTAACTTAATATTCCATATTCCATGTCCATGAATTAATTTAATTGGAAGTAGCCATGTAATCAGTGGGTTAATGTACCCTGATTGAATAAACCCTGATTGGTTGATCAGGACCCCGACACAAAGCTTCGGTCTGACTGTACATTATCCCTTACAAATATGAAATATGCCAATTCATAAATCTAACATGTAACTTTCTACCACACACTGGCTTTATGTCAGCCATTTCAGGAAAAACAAATGTTATGCTTTTTCATATTTTGGGTGATGAAGTTTATTTGGACTATATGAGGGCTTATGTCATTATAACCACTAGTCCTAACACTGAGGTTTCACTGACTTTCTTGGTTGCCCACTGCTCAAGAATGGATTAGAGAATTTCCAGGACTGTCACCAAAGCCAAAACCACCTTTACCACTCCCTACAGCTTTTCAGTAAACCGTTACTAAATCATCTACACTTACCGCTGCAACTGGGGCACGGTGCCAGCCTGGAGTTCAATAGAGGGCACAGTTTCACAGCATCATCACTGAATATTCAGGGGCGCCTAGGCAAATTGAAAATAATAAATCTTTAATAATACATTTCAAGACCGTAGCAGTGCAGCATTTTTTTTTTTTGACTGCTGCTGTTTTTTCCAGATATTAAAGGGATAGTTCATCAAAAAATGCAAACCTCATCCAAATCTGTTTTTGTTGTTGTTGTTGTTTTTCACTGTGGAACACAAAATAAAAAAATGTTTAGAATTTTTTTGCCACTTTCATTGTATTGGAATTTTTCAAAATCTCTTTTTTGAAATGTAATTTTATAATGCCATGAAGGTGAGTTGATAGTATTTTCATTTTTGGGGTGAACTGTCTCTTTATGGTCACTGAATGACTGACGCCTGTGTTCTCTCCCTGTACTCCAAGCCACAATGCACTATAGTGAGAGAGAGAGACACTGAGTTAGTTCATATGTTTGATTTAGTTGCTCTGTTCCGCTGAATTTCAAAATGATAGAAAATGGGCAGCAAAGCAATAGTTAACCTTTGTTCCAAAGAACAGCATCAGACTATTATGTCTGTCTGTGTACTTCTTCAACAGATGAATCACTTGAACAGTTGAAGTATCGGTGACTCAGGCCATCTCTTGAATCACCCCCACTACACTGATCAGCTCTCAGAATGATTGTACTTGCTTCCTCTGGAAGTTTTCCAACTTGGATCCATGCGCTAAAGAGAGCTGGGATAATTTAAGAACTTTATTTATGCATTTCATCAGCATAAATGTTCTTCTGGCACAAGATCAAAAGGATGAAAGAAATCTGAATTTCTTAATGAAAGTAATTTCTTCTTCTTTTCTCCTCATCCTCAGGGTCATACGCCTCTGTGCGATTAGAGAATGAGCATGAGACTTTGGTCTCTATAGAGACATGGCAGTCCCCCAGTGAGCTGGGGGGAAACTTCAAATGAGGCCAGCGAGTCAGTCTAGGAATCTTTTAAAATAGGAAGAATGCACATTGTACATTATTTATCAGTTTATTTATCTGCAGAGACAGGATCATAGCATTCATATTTTCATTGTTCTTATATAAACATCTCATTTACTGCTCTGTTTGCCACTAGGGAGCAGACTGGGGGCGGGGGGGGACACACCTGTTATGTATCTAATGTCATTTCTTCCAAAGAAAAGAGCCTAAATTTATTGAAAACATCTTTTCAACCTTTTTTTTAAACTGGTCACATCTTACTTAACATCTGGATTTCTTTCTATAAATACCTTTGATGTAAGACTGTCAGAGTACGTTCAAAGTGTTTTTAATATAATTTTCATTTTAACCTGTTGGATCCTAAGTTAGAATTATAATTGATCATAATGCCCATAGCTTCATTACAGGATTTCAGCTCTTCGTTGTAGCATTTAAAATTTAGATTCTTCTCGACTTCAAAAGTCATCTTGACATCAAAAGATATCCTGACAGCATTCAGCAGACTAATTTCTCTCCTTAATTTAAGAGGAGCAAATTTCACCACTGATTCTGTTGGAAATCTGTTACATTTCATTTATAATTATAAAATTATAATTGAGTATTTTTATTATGTGAAGTTTCCCTTATGGTTGATGCACTTTCTGCCTCAGATGTGGCCCTTATGGTTGACAGCTTCAATTTGTAGTTACTAATCAAGGCTTAGTTTTATGTGTAACATATATATATATATATATATATATATATATATATATACACACACACACACACACTACCATTCAGAAGTTTGGGGTCAGTAACTGAAAAGACAACAACAAAAGGGACAGTAAAAACCTGTATTCATTTTTGCCATCACATAAATACATTACATTTTGAAATATATTAAAATGGAAAAGATTTGTTTTAAATTGTAATATTTCACAAGATGTTTTACTTAAATTAATTCAGCAGAAGAAACTTCTTTCAAAAACATTACAAAAACTTACAGACCCCAAACATTTGAATGGTCGTATAATTATTTACATATAGGAAGTAAATATGTTCATTTCAAAACGGAAGCTTAAGCGGCGACCAGTATTGTTCAGTTCTATTTCGTTTGGGAATAAAGGCTATCACACAGTGACATCCAGTAATCTTTCTCTATAGCATCAAACAGGAAATACGAAGCCATTGTTCAAATCTCTTATTTTGCATATTCTTTGGAACAGCACTGATAGCGTTAGCATGTTTCCGCCTCTGGGCAATAGACAACACAGAACTTTTGAACAGTGCAACTAGATATCATTCATTCCTTTCAGTAATAGACAGGAAGGCTGCCTGCTGGAGATTCTCTGTTATCTCTCATCTGCTTCCTGCTCTCCCGTCGTCTTATCACTCATATGCTCTCAGCATCACAACTGGCCCACAAATCACAGAGGCAATAATCAGCCTTTGTGCACTGGCTTTCCCTGGCTCCACCCATCACTGACTTATCATTGCTTGTTTGAATGTGGTACAATACAGATAAACTTATTCACAGCTCAATTAATCCCCCTTTTTGCATGAAGTGGTCTCTAATCCTGTTAATGTGACATCGGTGGCTTGTCTGTTGTTTTCACTTCTTACCCTGATGTGTTGTACAACAGCAGCTGTGGTATGCATCTGGTACCCGCTCTTGGACCTTTTTCGTTTTCAAACACCTAATGTAATCAAGGCTGCACATGCTCACCGAGTCTCAAACATACTCCACGATCTCAGTGTTATCTTGCACAGTGGGAACAGTTTTCATGCACAGTCAACAGCACATTATTCAGTTAGAGCACTGATGTTTGTGGAGGATTTACAGTACATTCAGTCAGCTGACGCATGTTTTTAAGTCACTTCAAAGTTTATAGACACTTTCACAGTGGTTCTGCAATGAAATGCAGAGCCACCAAATCATTTTCCTCTTCCTTTAGTCTTTTGTTAATTCGGTCTATGGGGTTTTGACAGGGATTTTGAGGGATAAGTTCAGTGCTTGAGGCTTCTCTGTGGAGCTGTGTGATTAGTAGTGTTAGAGACAAATGTTCCTGAAAACTGCTATAGCGTAAAACACCGGAAGGAAAATGGCACTACTTTGGAGTGAACAGAAGTGTTTCACTGGCGAATGGGAGTTAGTTCCTTGGTGTGGGCTGAGCGTTGTGTTTGTATGCAAATAGACCTCTCTGTGTGTAAAGCTAGTTACCTTGCGCAACACCAGCAGAATGTAGGCGGTAAATAGAATTTAATTCAAAAGAGGTGTTTGTGTACATGGGTTAATGACATATGTAAGAAATGTTTTTTAAAACTTACTTTAAAATACACATTCCAAGTTCTTAAGAATCTAAATGTTGTATATGTGGTGGTTTCGTGTAGTTTCTAAAAAAGTCATGTGGTGTAACTATCAAGCAATAATATAGCATTTCCTCACACCTTGAATGCATGTGTATATGTGTACACATCTTAATCATTTTTAGTAATGTGAAAGTTATGAAGTGAAATAAACTAATTATGAACACTAATAATGTGAAAATACACTACTGTTCAGAAGTTTGGGGTTGGTAAGATTTTTTAAACCTTTTTGAAAGAAACCTCTTATGCGCACCAAGGTCATTTTACTTGATGAAAAACACAATAAAAAGAGAAGTATGTTAAATTATTATAATGTTAAAATTTAAAATATCATGTAATTTATTCCTGTGATGGAAAAGTCGTTTTTTCAGCAGCCATTGCTCCTGTCATCAGTGTCACTCTAATATGCTGATTTGGTGCTTAAAAACATTTCTTATTAGTATCAGTTTTTTAAAACAGTTCTGTTGCTTAATTATTTTTATAGAAACTGAGGTACATTTCTTTTAGGATTCTTTGATAAATTTAAAGTTCAAAAGAATAGCATTTATTTGTTATAGAAATTATTGGTAAGAATGTAAAAATCTTTACTTTTGATCAAATGTTTTTTAAAAAACTTTTGGAAATAGTGTATAAGTAAGGTAAATGTATTATTTTTTATATTGCTGTTTAAATATTTAAATTAAATAATAAATATCATTTATTTTGTGGGGAGTCACACTACATGAAAACTAATGTGGGTGTCACATCATTGACCCAAATTTTCTGTTTAACAGTTATTCATCAGTGGATACAGTTAAGTGTACACATACTGTTTTGTGCACATTTTGTGATTTGTTTCACGTGCCTTAGATTGCAGTTATGGAGAAGTGATGTAAAAATCACACATGGTCTACTACGTCCACCAAAACCTAGCACTCGAACAGGCCCACAAATACCTGATTTACATTACTCCTGTAGTTATCTGGGTGCTAACGTAAGGCCTAGTGTGCAAATATACACCTCTGTCAGTGGGCAGAATCCATTCTCTGAATTCCCCTTTAAGAACTTTTGTAATGGTGACACAGGTCATACCTTCCCATGGTTTATGAACACACAGTACAGAAGACTGCACAGCTGAGGCTAAATTTATGTGTCCTCTCTCTGAGTGAGTTTGTAGGATGATGCACATTATCATAAATTAAGAGCTTTGTACAGAGAGCTCTGGTGGGGGAAGTGCAGCTTGTGGCTCTTTCCCCCAGTGCAAGATCAGCTTTGACATGTGTTTACTCCTCTACATAAATATTTAGGAACACAAAAATTCTCTCTGGCTCAAATCTTTTGCTTAACTCTTTGGTCAAGTCCCCCATGGGCCAGTGTCTATGTCACAAATTGTTATTCATATTTTTCCGGTTCAGCCCGATTACTTATTTTGGCCTTCCAGCTTCTGTTTTGGATTGATCTGCTGTTTCACAGGCACAAATGGAGTGGTAAATAGTCAGACTGCAACTGAAATTATGGAGCTGTGACTACAAGTGAAAGTGAACCACTGTGAGAGGTCATAATGTATAGAGTAAGTCTCAGCTTAATATGAAGGGGAAAAAAATAAAATTTAGTTTAAAACAAAAATGGCAAGTTCTTAAGTGTGTTGGTTTCATATAGTTTTAATATGGTTTTGAAAAACTTTAAACCACTTTTTACCATTTTTAAAAGAACTTAGTTGCCTATGTGGTAGAAAGGCGAAAAATGAAATCAGTGCTACCTGACTAGAAAAAGAAAACTGAGAAAGGGGGCTGTTGTTTTCCCCTTTGCCAAATAGGTAGGAACTTCAACACCCATAATGCACTGGGCATGTTGCCGTCCAAGGCCACTCCCAGTCTGCTCCTATTGGATAGGCCTGACCAGATTCAAATACCGCCCTGCGTGAGCAGGAAATTCTCTTGGCAAACTTATATCCACAAAGGTGTCGACTTATATTGTTCCCAGATGCAAGAATTCAAATAGTAAATGTCTCCCGGATGTCACAGAATGCTTTTGCTGACAAATAAATGGAAATTTCTTGTTCCAGGTAACATGGAGAAAGAGTAAACATTGTTCATTTACATATACTACCGACACTGTAACAATACAAAGCAAAAAAATCTGCAAACTTACACTTGAAGAAAAAAGAATTTTCCCTACACCTTAAATACATGCGAGTGTACTGATGTTAACCTTTATTTTCAAAATACAAAGTTTACACAAACGTTTGATGTCTGGTAAGATTTTTTTTTATGTTTTTGAAATATGTCTCTTATGCTCACCAAGGATGCATTTATTTTATCAATGTGAGTAATTAATGTTAACAATTGAACTTTTGGAGCTGTATGTACTACCAGTGATTGAAAGTGAACTGCCGTGAGAAATTATAAAGTATGGAGTTTTGACTTAATTTGAGATTTGATCAGATTTGCCAAATTAAGGGTTAAGAAGATCGCTCTTGACCTTATTCACTCAACTAATCCTTAACCGTGATGTTAAATACACAACAACATTTTCACGGCCAATAAATTAGTTCTTAATCCAGGATCAGTGGAGGAAATGGCCACCCTGCTGAGCAACAAGAGGTAAAAAGCCATTTTGTTCCATGTAAGTTGCCCACTGCTGATCAGCTCAACAAGACTAATGGCTGAGACTGCTTTCATTTGCGAGATAGAGTTTTTTGGGGGTTTTTTTTTTAAGCAAGTGGACTGCGGGGCTGAATGGCATTGGGGTTAATTATGTTAGTAAGGTGTTATGTTTGTGGGACCCTGCTGATCTCTTCCCTGTCGAAACTGCTCTCTTCCTGCCAGCTGCCTCGCGTTACTACTGTCAGAACACTTAATTGCCTGGAGCACTTAATTAATTGGAGAACATAATTTCTGGTAATCGGGCATGTTTAACGTGGTCCCCCTTCCCTATCTTTCCTGATGGACTTTTACTGCATGATTATTCAGATCCATACAACTTGTTGGAAGGAGGCTGGTTTAGATAAATGGCCAGGTCCCTATGGTCTGCTTCATTACTGCCTGATTTACTGCACACTCTCTCATATAAAATATGGGGAGAAATGCAATCACCGTTATGAGATTGCGCATTCTAGAGAGTTTGATTTTATTATTTGGGTCAGTGACAAATATGAGTGCCAACAAGTCAGGAAAATAGTTTAAACAGTGTAAAACACATGTGCCAAGTTAGAGATGTACTATTTGCATTCATGTTAGTTTTTATATGGTAATGAAGTGTGTGTGTGTGTGTGTGTGTGTGTGTGTGTGTGTGTGTGTGTGTGTGTGTATATGGCACACTAAATGGCTAAAAGCTCAAATTATCTGATTTAAGTTTTATTGACCTTGAGACCAACATACATAAAATATTACTGAATAAATCCATGCATTTTTTGAATAATGCTGTTGTGATACATTGCATATTTAATGCAATATTTTACTTTTAGTGGTCCTAAGTATAAGAACCTGCGATTTTCCAGCAGAGACCTGTGTGCTAATATAATGGTGTACTGTATAATGGAAACACAATGTCCAGGTTCCAGGCTGTGCCGAGACATTTACCCAGGGTGGCCCAATAAGGGTACATTTTGCCATGTGCAGCAGAAGCTTCTGGTAATGGATGTCCTCTGTTGTATGATACCCACATCCCGTCGGCCAGACAGTGCCACAGTGCAAGTTTTCACCCACTCGGCTGGGCCAACAGCCATGTCCGTCATTGCTTTGGAGGAAGGTGATGACACACTAGAGTTTGCAAACAAAGCTCCTCAGCAACAATTACACGTGCATACAAATAAAGTATAAGCATGCTTTATTGACCACAAGCTTCAGCCAAGTCAATTTTTAGCTTTCTTTTATACTGATTTATATCTGCCCAGTGTGATTGCAAGTGACATTGCTTCCTACCTTGCCTTCAGCCCAAGCTAATAGATGTAAAGTGTAAGGAAAAAGCAGCAACTCACACCAACACCTTTCTGAAGCTGCCCTCACACCGGCGCGGCTGCCGTACGTCTTGAAAGAGTTTGCATTGCCCACGCTCTGCTATCACACTGAAGTACAGAGGGTGATGAAGACAGGTGAATCCACCCTGCTTGTTTTGCTTGATGTTAGAAGTACAGCAGCAAAGCATGCGTTCGAGGCTTTCTGCTGTCTTCTTCTATGAAATATTCATATCTGTCTGCATTAGCATTAGCAAGCTACTAATTGAGTTCTGTGTATTCAGACATGATTAACTGGCTGGCATTCCTCAAAGGAGAGACCCAATTAGATAGCACTTGCATGAATTGCCTTGCAACTTCCCTCTTCGCGCTGTTATCCCTGTTTGTGTGTGTGCTTGTGTTGCATGTGTGTATCTTCTGAGCTGGTTACAGCACTTGATTTTTATTACTTGCGTGCTGCTCTAGTAATATAGGTGTAACCAGGCAGAAAACATGACTGTTTGAAGCCTGTTTGGTAGCTTCTTTCTTTCAGTCAAACTTGCATCACTTCCTTCAAGGGAAGAGGAAAATATGTCACCCCAAACTGACCTGATGGAGTGTTACTTCAAGTGCTGCCTGCTGCATTTTGGCTCTGTTATTAGATGGATCTAGAGCCATTTGTCCAGAGCGACCAAATTCTGCTTCCAAGCTGATGTTAAGGCACGCGGACAACATGTGGAAAGTTTATGAGGACAAAGCAAGGGAGCAGGCAAGGTTCAGGATCAATGACAACTCTTTTTTTTTTTTGTCCAGAACAATTAATTTGTTCAAAAAAACATATGAAACCAACATGAATACATGTACATTTCTAAGAACCTGGCATGCGTTTTAGATCATATGTAATAAAATAATTTTCCTTTTCTTTATCAAGGACATTGCCTCTAAATCAGAATCTTTTACTTACATTTACTCTGATAAATGGATGAATAGACATGCAAGTACGGATTTTAAATTAGATTGATTTTAAAATGAATTCCACACAAAAAAGATGTTTAAGAAATGCTGGGATATTCTACAGCTACACCGAAACCTTCTGAGGTAACTGCCATAGTGAAGTCAGTACAGGAATGTCTCAGAAATGTAATGGCGGGGTGATGTCTTGGGAAAAGACGTTGAGAGTTCTTGGCTCAGTGCCTCTGCATTCATATCCAATCCCCTGTAGCTCTCTTTCCTTTAACTCTCTTTATTTAAGTAGCTCAAAAGATTGTTTCCCTGAACGCCTCACACTCCCAGGGATCCAAAGCAGCAGTTTGGTTTTACTCTGGTTTTCAGTCCGCTCAATTCTAAGGACCTTCTGTCGACCCATTACCATTTGTCAAGACCAGTTAATGCTAGAGCCTCAAAGCTGTCCTCATTCTCTTAAACCATGTATCTATAGTCTGTACTGTTATTTTTTTAATAATGATATAAAATTTTGCATTTATTCGTGTCTCCTGACCTGTATTTTAAGGCCAAGCCACATTTACCGAGATGTCTGTGCGTTAAGTATATTAAGCAGTTAATTTAAATCATTTTTTTTTCTTTAAATGACAGCCCTAGTAATATTACCTATACAGGCTGTTCATCTGAAAGAATGTGAGTTCTTTAGTCAATGATTCATCTATTCAGAGTATCCAACCTGACCTATGACCTCTCAGCTACAGTAAGAAATGTCTTGGTTTTCTTTCTTTTCTTTCTGATCTTGATCCTCACAATCCTCTGAGTGGTTTAGTTTGGGCGTCTGTATATTATCATATTGAAGAGTGGTGCTGAAGTGAAGTTGTCATATGTACATAAATAAATACATAATTTTGGTGCCGACAGACAATCAAGAAGTTATATGTGAAATACTAATATCATATATTTATGATGACAGGGGCATTCCTCAAGAATTAAGTATAAAAGTACTATTTAGTTTTAAAATTATTTAGATTTCAGAAGCTACTCGAATGATGTTTCTAAGGTAAATGCAGTTGGCAGAGTGACATTGAAGGGTATACAGGTGTTTTAATATTCTGTGCAAAACAAATCCATGCCACCAAGCTAACTGAGAATAATGTAAAATTGATAAAGCCTCCTATCAAAGAGTGTTTTGCTTAAATTCACATTGAGCACTGTGAATTGGCAGTTGATGGTTACAGTATACACAGACCTTGTGATTTACCTCCATAAATATCGGTTTTAGTTCCTCATATTTCACCTTGTTTCATTCAATGCAGACAGTTTGGTTTCTGTTTTATTTAGACCAGTTTTCAAACGAGTATTATCATTTGTGAAATGCAAGGCTGACTGTGTCACTTTTTAGTCATTCTTCTGGACAGAAGGTCTGCTCCACATTGTTGTCCAGCACTATGAGAAGTTCTCCTGCTCCAGAATTGTGTTGTGTTTGCACCCACAAAAAGAAAGAGAGAGTGTTGGAGCACTTTGTCAGGAAATTGAAAAAGCAACAAGAGAAAGAAGAGGCTACAATTGACTTCAGTGCTCTCCACTCACCCTTTCGTTCAGAAAGAGGCTGTCTGACCTAAATTCATTTTACCTCATCTGCCTAGACGTTTGTTTAGCCTTCTGGGCAAACACTTAGAGAAATGTATGAAGCTGAAAAAAAGGAATATATGTGAATATATTACATTCTAACAGGAGAAGAGTAAACTGAGAGCATGAATAGACGTCTAGTGCCCTCTTGTGGCTCTCCGAGCCATTATTCTTCCACCAGTGAAGCCATTAGTGGTGCTCTGCGCAGATTTTCCTAAACCATCTTTGAAAGTTATTACCGGACAGTAAATCCACAGCATGTAAATCAAAACTGCTTTGACGTCAACATAAAAGCTGCATAAAAATGAAAAGCTGTGCCGGGGAAGAGAGGTCTGACTGACCCAGACTTCACTGTCACAGGGTTCCTACGATGACTCTGGAAACAACATATTGTGTGAAATCAGCTCTGAAGTGTGAAAACAGACTGTTTTTGAATGTTTCTTCAGAAAACTGTAAGAAGCAGGGATTCAGACGCTTGTTCAAGTCCTTTAGAAAAGCGCAAAGACTCAGGTTAAACATTTGACTGTGTACCTTAAAGGCTATATATACAGGCTGCCTGTCTTTCTATATTTTTTCCCTTCCCCCTCTTCCTTGCCTCAGAGTTATGAGACAAGCCTCGAGGGTTCTCAGCAGCAAGCTTATTAAAGGCTTTATCCGTTTCCAGGATTTGCAGAGGATTGTGGCACGGACATTGTTTGTACACAAGTGTTGCTCTGGGAAATGATGTTAATTTCTGTTATACTCAGAAGAAATGAGACAAATTAGACACTGGTGTACCTATGGCCTTTTTGAGCCTTGACGATCCCTCAGCAGTCAGTCTTCTCTGACACTGTGATCTAAAGCCAAGTTGATCTAAGAATGATTAGCGGAACGTAGAAGCTAAGGGCCAAGTCCTTTGACCCCCTCCTCAGCTTGCTGGTGAACCGAGAGCATGGGAAATGATCCCAGTGCACAGGCAGTGCAAACAGGATTTGGCTGTGTTGATACATGGGACTCTTTCCAGTAAATTCTGTCCATGCAGCTGAAAACTCTATATACTACGGCTCTGTTCCAAAACCAAGTGAGCTGCCTTCTAAGGCAGCTTCCTAATGTCATAAGTGACAGATTTGGAACTGTACAGTACATTGGCAGGAACACCATGTGTCACATAACCGCCGTTCCTCACACAAAGCACATGTGAGACTCTCAGTTGACTAAACAGTTTGATATTGCCATGTTTTGTAGTATAGACATAACCACAAAAAAGCCTAGCCCTCACAAATATCAGATATTTTTATCAATACATTTTAGTATTTCATCCAATATTTGAATCAAAATCATTTTTCTTACATTCTCCATCTTGGATAAATCTCAGATTGCCTTCACGTTAGCTTAGAATTTGATTAAAACTAGCATTATTACTAACTGAAACTGACTTCATTTCATATGGTAACTTAAAATGTTGCCTCTGTAGTTAGAGCCTAAAACATCAAGTGTTGTTTTAATGATTTGCAAGCTGACATTAGAGTTTGTCACTTACTTTACAGAAAAACAAAAACGCCTTTAGAGTGCTTGCTTTTCCTGTGTTATATAGAACACAGTATTTCATAGCTTTTATCTGATTGGTAATAGCCCTATAGTGCCATATTATTCAAATTGACAATTTAGTATTAAATGTAAAAAATAAAATAAAAAACATGCATATAATTTAAAGGGGCAATAATCGCCCCTTAATGAAAATGTTAATTTCTGTCACTGGTGTGAACTAAGAACCACGCAGAATGTGAAGATCTTGGTAGTCAGCTGTCCACATCAGGCCAAAACCAGCTAAAGTACCAGTGCAAAAAAAAACCTCAGCAAAATATCATCAAATTGTCGTTATCAACAAAATCCCAGAAAATAGAGATATAATATAAATTTTGTCAATATTGCACTCCCTTAGTGTGAGCAGACATCCAAAATCATACCCACAGGACTGTCAGTCCTAATCATCAGGGCTCATTGGCGCAGAAAATGTGATGGCTTACAGTGTTGCCACACATGCACATAGGCATGGAAGTCTGTGTTTGAAAACAGTACTGAGTGGCTGTGCCAAAGAAACAGGCAGCCAAAGAGGACAGCTGTAGCCTGGAGTACTCACACATACTGAGATGTGTCTGGGCCACTGAATCCCGAATGGAGAAATCCAGGAAATATTTGTGCATCATAGCCTCTCATGCAAAGACCGTCTCACACATGCTTTCAAAGAGAAAGTCATCCTATAATTGATCACACACAGATGATTTCACCATCCTTTTCTGTAATTGCTTGGCTGGAGGGGAGGGAGGGGGGATAGAAAATTCTTTTATATGAAATATCGAAATAACAAATCCAGGGCTCGGGGTGGACATTAAGAAGAGGAATGTGAGCGAAAAGTCATCAGCTGGCCCGCGGCCCGGTATCCGTGGCTGAGGAAAAGCCTGCAGTCATCAGAAAGTGGACGTATTTACTGCTGCGCCTCTCGCAGAACGAAAGCGAGAGTGAAAAATGACTTTGTTTGTGAATCAGAGAGTAGCTAATCAGATCTCACTCTCATTCCATTGCTCACTATATATACTTTATATCAGAACCTCCCCCCTTTCCCCTCAAGCATTGAGGACAGAGATACCCTTGTGACAACTATTTGGATGCTCACATTATCCTACAGGAATCCATTACATGTTGATAGATTACGGATTTAAAAAGGGTCTGTTCGGCCAAAATGTAAATTCTGTCATCATTTACTCACCCTTGTGTAGTTCCAAACCTGTTTGACTTTGTTTCTTGCGAGGAACACCAAAGTAGTTATCTATCAGAATGCATTAGCTGCTCTTTTCCACACAATGAGTTAAAGGGATAGTTCACTGGGACCGAGAAAGCTCAATGTCTGTCATTAGAATGGCTGCATCTGAGGCCTTAAGTGCATTATAACGTTTTCATCAACTTGTTATAAAGTGTTTTTGTAGGTATGTGGGTGCTCAGGTTTTTCTGCCATTAGGGCAAAATCTCATGATACAGATGAAGTGCTATGCACAGGTAAGTTAGGACAGTTCTGGCTATGACGCGGTGAAAAATGCTAGACTTCAGGCCCATAAAGGCCCGTTTACACCAACAAACGACAACTATGAAAAAGATATAGTTCTAAAAATCATTTTAAATATTAAAGAATAGCAGAGTCCACACCATGACTATAATGACAACAACACAGAGAAACTATAATGTTAGAAGCACTTTCAGAATGATTTTTTCCAACTGATGAATGGTAAAAACAATGACAGCCAATCAGAATCATCCAGACTTTAACTGGAGCATTTAAAGCTTAAGACGACATAACTGCTGTGTACACTTGGAATAAAGAGTGTTTCTAGAGTAAAGACGTGTTTTAGTCACAAGCTTTTTTTAATACATTTCATTGTTTAAATGTTTAAACATGATGGAATATGGAGATACAAGGTTTTTGCCCGACAGTGACAATATGACTGCCCAGTTCATATGGAAATGGATTTACAACTTGGATTTTTTTTTTTTTTTTTTTTTTGTTTTTTTTGTGAATGGCTATTCAAGGAAAGTTGGTTTCATTAAAAATATTATGTTATATAATGTTTCTAGTCCTGGAAAAAGCAGCTTGGACACTGCTAAATATCTAATTTCTTTTCAGTAAAATAAAATAAAAGTCAAAAGGGTTTGAAATGACATGAGAGTGAGTAAATGATGACAGTACTGTCATTTCTGGGTTAACTACCCCTCTAAGAGTGAGTGTGCATGAGTTGGTGAGATGAACTCTGCAATGAAAAAGAATGAAATATAGCCCTTTTCCCCCCAGAATCTTTTCATCCATTTCTTATTTATATTTCACTTATTTCTTATCACTGTAAATGAAGCATATCTCTACTTTTAAGGTTGAAGGTTATTACAACTGCCAAGCCATGTCTCTCAGTATCAGAGCTTAAATTATATGCTGATATGAATCTATCTCAGTTGATTTTTTCCCCCACAGTTTGCTTTGGCTGAGGGTGTACTTACATAACGTAAGATCTTTGTTTCTCTGTGTTTGATTTTAGAACACCCTGGAGACCTGCAACATATGTAGTAAGCCCATAATGGAGCGTATCCTGCGGGCAACTGGGAAGGCCTATCATCCCCAGTGCTTCACCTGTGTGGTCTGCCATCGGAGTCTGGACGGCATTCCCTTTACCGTGGACGCCTCCAACCATATCCACTGCATTGAAGACTTCCACAAGTATGAACAAACACACAAACATGCTAAATTACATACTACATACTACATTCAGGACCAATGTAAAGATATGGGATCATCTGTCCTTTACATATATATACTTATTACACGGCTCAGTGAAAAACTTGATTCTGATTCGTTTAGTGAGCTAATAAAAATATTAAAATTCAAATCGAAATTCTAATAATGTCATCCAGGTGTGGCGAACTCGCTCTTTTGTTTCATACAAATGCAACTGCTGCCATTTTGACAATTGTTTTGTATACTGTAATGGATTATAACAAACAGGTTAAATTTTAAAACGGTTTATTCTCAAGTCTCTTATCACTATAATTATTTATGCGGTAAAAGTGGTATGACTGTAAATGTCTGTCTAGTTTGAACATGACGCTTGTTAGCAACTGGTTTCTTCGTGGAAGCTTTGCATTTAAAAAGCTAATAAAATACTCTCAAGTCAATATTTTGCATCTAATTATTTACTTATGTTGTAAGTAGCCGTGTAATAAGCAGGATAATGTAGATCCAGCCAGTTGCTATCACGGACAAAAAGGCTGCACATTATCCCTTACTTAACATGTCATGTTTCAATATCTTAGTAAACCTTCAAAACCTTAGTAAACAGCTTCATCAGGGTTCAAATATCCCATTCAAAACCCTTTATCATCTTTGTTGCAGGTAGTTTTTGTCTTTTAAATAGATTCTTCAGTATAGTCACCATATTGAAAGCAGCTTTTTGTATGTATTAAGGAACTGAAAGGTTTCAGAGGCAATCTGTGATTGTGAGAATGTGATCACAACATAAATGCCATTGTGTCGAGGAACAGTTATGCCATACCTGGACTGTGCTCATTGTTACTATTGTGGTTTAACTAGGCCACCATCTGTTGAACTTCCTCCTTTTTGCTGTTTGTTTGTAAAACCCAATGAAGAAGTTGAATCACTTGACTGTATTTTTCTTTGTGTACACACCTTCACCGCCTCTCTGTTATCTCTGTTCCTGTCCTATGTTCTCAAATTGCTGAACTCACTAATGTAATGTATGAGCTCTCTAAAACATTTGTGTCTTTTAAATCATTTTAGCTGTGTAGTAATATTGGTTTATTGATGGCTGACGGTCTGTCCATTTGGATCAGAGTAATATTTTATACTCCACTTTCCAATATCTAAATGGGATAGAACAGTAATACGTATTGATTTATTTTTTAAGAACGAGTTCACCAAAAAATGAAAACTGTCATCATTTACTCACCCTTATGTCATCCCAAACCTATATGACTTTCTTTCTAAGTCTCTATTCACTAATAATCTTGATATCCGACTTAGCTCTTCTACTACTACTTTTATGGTGGTTTTATGTCCTTAAAAGTTCTTTTTAGGTTTTTATTACATTATTAAACATTTTAGAGTCATAGTTATCGCTGGTGTTCAACAAATGTTGCTATCTTGATTCTTTTGCCTCAGATGCCACAATACAGGTATCTTCATATTCCCAAATGTTAATTGCAGCATTTTATCCAACTATATTACCATTCAAAAGTTTAACTTTGGTAAGATTTTTTTCTCTCTTACACTCACCAAGGCTACATTTATTTGACCAAAAATACAGTAAAATCTCTAATATTGTGAAATATTATTACAATTTAAAATGTTTTCTATTTGAATATTATTTTGAAACTCTAATTTATTCCTGTGAATAAATTATTCAGCAGCCATTACTCCAGTCTTCAGTGTCACATGATCCTTCAGAAATCATTCTAAAATGCAGATTCGGTGCTTAAGAAACTTTGCTTATTATGAGTGTTAAATAAATAAAATGTGCTGGTTAATATTTTTGTGGAACTGTGATACATATTTATTCAGGACTTTTTGATGAATCAAATGGTCAAAAGAACAGCATATATTTTGAAATCTTTTTATAACAATGTCTTTACTGTCACTTTTAATCAATTGAATGTGTCCTTGTTGAACAATATTAATCTTACTGACCCCAAAGTAGTTTAAATTAAGCATTTTTTTAATCAAATTAATTTATTCAAATGTCATAATGGACCAACTTTGGGCATCTCTGTCCTCAGGATAATCTTTGTCATAATCTCTCTTTCTCTATTTTCCCCCTCCCTTTTTCCAGGAAATTTGCCCCTCGTTGCTCTGTGTGTAAAGAGCCCATAATGCCATCACCTGGGCAGGAGGAGACCGTGCGTATTGTGGCCTTAGATCGTGACTTCCATGTGCAGTGTTATCGTTGTGAGGTGAGTGAAAGCACATGGGTGTGGCTACAAATATCTTTGTAAACAGAATTTTTGTTTTGAAAAAGTTAATATACTATTTTGTGTGTGTGCTCAACATAGGACTGTGGCTGTCTTCTCTCTGAGGGGGACAACCAGGGTTGCTACCCTCTTGATGGGCATGTTCTCTGCAAAAACTGCAACACCAGTCGCATCCAGGCCCTCACTGCCAAGGCTACAACTGACCTCTGAGTGACACACATATATACATGCAGGTCCCTAATATCCCTGCATTCGTCGAATCCTGAGAAACACCATATCCTGTCACATCACTGCACACAAATATTTATGCCCAGACAAATGCACATGTACACATAAAGCTGTCATTCCACTTAAGAGGCTACGACTTGTCTTGTCACTCATGCATCACACACTGTGCCTTTTATTAAGATTGCACTCATTTATTCTGTCCAACTGTTAGCAGATACGTATTCGTAACCTAAACAAAGTAGGCCTTAACATATAGAAAAGACTGTTAGATTCTAATTCAGATGTTCACAGAGCTGCAAAAAAGAAGTCCTGTTCATTTGGGAAGTGGGTCGTTGATAAAAACCCTCATAGAACATCATAGAATCTACCTCTAAAAAGGGACCAAGCTCTCTGATGGCTAGGAATTTAAGTATGTATCTGACCTTTGGCTTTTATTCTATTTTTGATCTCTGCATCATATTTCTACACTTTCAAATAGAGCTAAAGTCACAGAAGTACACATTCACTGCAATGGCTTTATCAAATAACGCAGATACGAAAATACTTGGAAGTTTAATACGCATCATTCAAACATGGCTATGTAGCATTTAAACTCCTTATGGCGGCTATGAAATTGGAGATTTCATGTTTGCTAAGGTACACAAGAAATGCTGGTGTATATATAGTACGACCTTGACCTTGACTCATGCATTACACCTGCTTCATCAGCATGTTTTTGAGTACATACAGATGTGTGTTTGTGAATGCATAGCCTTTCCATTTCTATTTCTGAATTCACCTTTTGAGATGAAAGTTACCAAAGAGCTACATTTACTTTCTCTGGGACAGCGTGTATGTATATTATTGTATGCTTATGAATCTAATGGGAAGAATATTTTATCCTTTAAGGACTGTGAATGACCTTCAGTAGCTCAGAAGCCTAAATACGTTGCGGTTCATTCAGTGCGGTTTCCTGTTTCTTCCTCAGTGTACCGCTTCAATTCAAGTGAATTTAGTAAGAAATAGTCTGTGCTTGGAATTTTTTTTTTTCTTTTTTTTGTGGTTTGGTGTTTTTTTTTTTTTTTCCTTTTAATTGCGCTCAGTTATTGCATTTATTTGTATATCATGAGTGAAAAAGTGGTGAAAAGGTATAGGGATATGTATGTATTTTCAGATATGCACAGTGAATTGTGCAATAAACTCACAGCAGAATGACAACTATTTGGTATTAATTTAAAATTATTAGAGGAAAAAATGTCAGATAAGGTTTAAAGTGTGACAATCAGGGTTGAAAGGATGTTGTATTTTGTCTAATTTGATATAAGATCCAGGGGCTGATGTGAGACAGCCCGATGATTTTAAATATCCTCAAATTGTGAATTTATTGTAGTATTAGTTACGTAAGATACAAATAGACACAAAAGTATTATTAAAAATAGGACAACCAGTTAGGAATTTTTTGGATGATATCATTATGCAAATTTCTTCTTTGTTTTTGCATTGCCACTTTACCAAGAAGAATATGCAGACGTTTTTTAATTAGACGAGAAAGTGTTCGAGCTGTTCTTAAAGCTACAGTGCACAGAGTTTTGTAAAATCTGAAACTATGTATGTATATCTACAGAGTGCCATTTATAAATTTTGAGGTTTAGAGACTTTACACCTCAGAAAATTTCCAGTCATATCAGTGTGCTGCAGTGATGCCCCAGGCAACTTCCCCTCTGGTTGAAGGGTAAATTCAGATGTGAAAGTCATGATATATATGCAAACCAGATATAAATACCCGGGCACATGCCTCTCTTGATTTATTATGGCAGTTTGTGGAGTTTTCAGTGTGTAAAATAAAATGCACTGTAGCTTTAACCAATAAAAGCTTCATTAGTGCTTTAGAGCTTCAATCTAAACCTCCTGTTCTTAGTACCTTCTCTATACGTGCCTTTTCCAGCCTGTGTGAAACTGAGGTGGTGTTTTTTGAGCACAAACACAGCTGTGGCTTGTGGCTGATGTTGCATGTTGTTGATGATGTTTGAATGCTCTGTTTTGTTTTTTGTTGTTTTTTTTTTTTTCCTGTTCACACTACCTAGAGGCTATGCATGTTTGCTACTTGAACTGATCTTTATTTCCAGTTTTTATATAGAAAGACCAAATATTTTAAGACTTTAATTATACATTACGTGTATTATGTCTTTAAAAAACATTAAGAGTGTTATTGGAAAGAGAATTATTACTGTATTACTTGGCACTATTAGGTTATTTTTCCTCTACTACTTATTCCCAAAACCCACCTCAAGTTCTTTTTATTTAGATAGATTTGAATTAAAGTAGGGCTTCATATTTCAAGCATTTATTGCTCATTTGAGTTGTTCAGGTTGATTTGTTCTATTCAAGTGTTTGATCATGATGCAATTCAAAACACATTGTACTAAGTTTCCTGTTTGTGACCATTACAGTAGCAATAAGCAGTAAACAGTAGATTATATGAAACTGTTGTTGCGGCAAATGCTGAATACCAGCATTAAAGTGCCTTGAAATACATGGTATAGGACTAGTGGTAAGAATATTTGAGCTGTCATAGACAGGGCACTTTGATGTTTTTTTGTTTTTCTTTCATGAAGAAATGATAACATAAAATAACCTAATTGTGTTCTAGTGACATTCCAAGTATACTTGGATTCTGCCCTTACACTCTGATGTTTTTCACATAGAACTTCTGCTATAATTAATAAACTGTTTGAAAAACTCCATTGTTTTTTCTGTTATTTTTTTCTCCATGTATAATTATGTATGTTTATATAAATAATATGTGTATATATAATATGTGTGTGTGGTGTGCGTGTGTTGCTGCTTTTAATTCATATTTCAGTTTGGCAGATTTCCCTGGTAACAGAGACATATTTCCATTGTACTCTTTTCACACCCTAAAGGAGAATGTATCAGGTTTCTTGCTTGTATCAGTGGTATTGTACATAAGGAATATACTTGCATAGCTACTTTAGCTGGCAATTGAGAGACAATGAACTCAGAATCACAATTTAGATTATCTCAAACTGCTACTGTCTGAGAGAGCATTTTTTCTCTTTTCTTGCTTAGATATTTAATCAGTAAGATATAAAGTGGGTTGTGATGCTGGAATGAAGTTGAAGAAGTTCTTAAAATAATTTAAGAGACTAAAAAAAAGACTATTTTATTGAGCCCTCTGAGTCCCTGGTTGATTTAATCCTTCAATTTGTCATCCTGCGTTCCAGGAACTCGCAATTTTTTTATTCTTTCCAGACTGCTAAACTGGAGCAGCACATCCATAATATTGGAGTTGAAAGTGATCCCAGATGAATGCAAAAAATATTTATAATAATAACAAAAACAATAGTAAAGTTTAAAAGAAACAAATAGTTCAAAACAGTACAATATTCACTTGCATGTTTGTTTGTTTTTTTGTTGTTGTTTTTTTGCAGGCAGAAATTGCAGTCTTTGACTAATATTTGGGTCTTTAGAGACCACCTCATGCCACGAACTTCAAATAATATTATGGTATTATCTCTTTAGGATTGAGGTCACAGTGCAACAGTATTTGATCAAATCTCTCAATTCTATATATTATTTGCATTATATATTCACAACCTCTCATTTTCCTCTTTAAGCATGTGATTTAGAAAAGAAGATAAGGTTGTTTTGGAACAAAAATTTTTATTTCCTGTATTGGAAGTTTATCCTAATAGTTATATTGCAGAGAGAGAAACAGCAAAACTGAGCTAAATCCATTATATATATATATATATATATATATATATATATATATGTATGTGTGTGTGTGTGTGTGTGTGTGTCTGTGTGTCTCTTAGCTCTCTTTGTATGTGTTTAGCGTCTTTGTGTGTGTGTGTGTGTGTGTGTGTGTGTTCCCTTCAGGGACCCAGTGTACGACTTGGTTTTACTGCACGCTAATCTGCTGTTTACAAACAAATTGATGAGTGTGTGTCCCTCTGGCTAACATGATGTGGCTGCTAATCTGTGTGTTTGTGTAAGCATGTTTGTATGAGTGCATGTAAAAGAGAAAGCCAGGAGGGTCCCTCCAGGAGCCAGCTATGGCATATCTGAATGTCTGCTTCTAAAACTCAGGAAGTGGGAAGAGCATGAGAACACGGTAACGAGCCACAATCATGCACGATCTGGCTCGCTAAGCTTTGCTTCTTTAAACAAAACAGTTGTTGGGTCAGATTTACATAACAATACATATATTACAATGTAGGTCGACATTGTTGTCTTGGTCGATTAATGCGCTCTGAGCTTGCTGTCATTGTTAGCTTTCAAACGAATTGCCCCTAGTGGTGCGCTCGCTTTGGAGGCCTGATTTTGCGGGTCCCTGGTTTAAACGAGAGATGTGATGTAATAGCTGAGTCAACTGAGCCCTAAAGAAGCATTATTAAGAAAAGGCAGTACTGGAGAGGTGATTTCAGGGAGCTGAGCTTTTGAGGTATATTTAAAGGAAATTTGTCATCCTTTCAATTCTATAATATATATATATAATATATGTATATATATATATATATATATATATATATATATATATATGTATATATATATATGTATATATATGTATATGTACAGGTGCTGGTCATTTAATTAGAATATCATCAAAAAGTTGATTTATTTCACTAATTCCATTCAAAAAGTGGAACTTGTATATTATATTCATTCATTACACACAGACTGATATATTTCAAATGTTTATTTCTATCAGTTTTGATCATTATAACTGACAACTAAGAAAAATCCCAAATTCAGTATCTCAGAATAATATTCAGTATCTTTGAATATTACTTAATTAGAATATGGTGACATGCCAATCAGCTAATCAACTCAGAAGACCTGCAAAGGTTTCCCGAGCCTTCAAAATGGTCTCTCAGTTTGGTTCACTAGGCTACACAATCATGGGGAAGACTGCTGATCTGACAGTCACCCTGTCATCATTGACACCCTTCACGAGGAGGGTAAGCCACAAACATCATAGCCAAAGAAGCTGGCTGTACACAGAGTGCTGTATCCAAGAATGTTTAACAGAATGTTGAGTGGAAGGAAAAGGAGTGGAAGAAAAAGATACACAGCCAACCGAGAGAACCGCAGCCTTTTGAGGATTGTCAAGCAAAACTGATTCAAGAATTTGGGTGAACTTCACAAGGAATGGACTAAGGCTGGTCAAGGCATCAAGAACCACCACACACACAGACGTGTCAAGGAATTTGGCTACAGTTGTCGTATTCCTCTTGTTAAGCCACTCCTGAACCACAGACAACGTCAGAGGCATCTTACGAAACCAAGGTCCTAGAGTCTGGAGGAAGGGTGGAGAAGCTAATAGCCCAAGTTATTTGAAGTCCAGTGTTAAGTTTTCACAGTCTGTGATAATTTGAGGTGCAATGTCATCTGCTGGTGTTGGTCCATTGTGTTTTTTGAAAATCAAAGTCACTGCACCCATTTACCAAGAAATTTTGGAGCACTTCATGCTTCCTTCTGCTGACCAGCTTTTTGAAGATGCTGATTTCATTTTCAAGCAGGATTTGGCACCTGGCACCTATATATATATGTGTATATATATATATATATATATATAATGACACTATAAGTAACCAATTCATAGATTAATTCTCCCAACATTATTCTTAGGATCTTTCCCAGGCCAACAGCACCATAAAGTCACACTATGACATATAAAGTTACACTGCACGATAAAGAAACAAACTCAAAGTTGTGAGACATAGTTATATTGTGCATTGTGAGATAAAGTTACACTTTGAGATATAAAATCACAATCGCAAGAAATAAAGTCAAGATTTAAAGTTACACTGGAGAATAAAATGTAACATTGTCAAACCTTGAGATATAACCGCAATTGATATAAAGTCAACTTGCAAGATAAAAAGTTGCAATGTGATCTATGAAGCTGGAATTAGGAGAAAGTTGCAGTTGTGAAAAATAAAGAAGCATTGTAAGAAAGTCACATTGTAAGATATAAAATCATATTGTGCCATTAAAACAACACAATAAAAAGTCAAAGAGAAGTGAAAGATAAGATACTGCAGGATTAAGTCACATTGTGAGATATGAAGTTGCATCTATGAGAAACAAAGTTGCAGCTAGAAATTATTAAGTCAGCCTGGGAGATATTAAGTCACATGTCTGTTTTTTGGTGTGTGTGTGTTTGGGGGTTGGGGGGGGGGGTGTTGGAGACAGCCTTCCATACTATTGCCCTCTGGTCTATGCTGGATGAGAGCTGAGAGAAATACAGACTGCAGGGTATGGAAGGAAAAGGAAGAGCGAAGTAAAGGGCACAAACTGTTTTCTGTGTAAATAACGTGCAAAGACACTCAGAGAACGTCAAAACATGGAGGCCAATGTTGGGGCAGCCTGTCACCGCAATTCACCATCACGCGTCGCCCAGAGGGTTCAGTCATGCTGTGATGCATTCTTTGTGTGTGTGTGTGCGTGTGTGTCTATTCAGATGAAGTATTTTTTGCTAAAGTTCCTTAACACATGACACCATCACATTCACTGGATAAATAGAAAGCTCTAGCCTTGGACTTCAAGCAATGCGCAACACTGACAGATTCCTGGTGCTTTGTTAAGAAAAGTGATGTCTCCTGATAACATTAGAATGCATGTGTTTAGGCCAGCAAAGAGATTCACATACTATTTCGAACTGTTTGGTGGAGGCGAGCAAAGGTCAGCTTGAGCATGTTCACAGACTGAATTAGAATTCCTCGAGTTACAACGTGGAATATTTCGTATACAGCCGCACATCTGTAAAGCTTTCCCTATCAGTGGATATATCACAAACACATTGTGTTTTGTAATTTACTAGCTATGTTTCAATCCATCTACTTTATGCACATTTTGGGATATTCCATAATAAAACGCTGGATGGAAACGCCAAGATACGCATAAGTTCTAAAAATGTGCATAAAGTGCGAAAGAGTTGTTTCCTGATAAAATACTCTTAGATTGACTACAAAATTACACTGGTATTCAGGGACGGGCATTAAGGTGATTTAGATCGTACGTGTGAGACCGTCACCATTTTATCTATTTAAATGGGGAAAAATCTTAGATAACAGAGTTACACAAGGAAAGGTGTTAGGACCTCCGTTATTTTCAATATACAGTGGGTAAAATAAGTATTGAATACATCAACACTTTTTTTTTTATTATACAAAGTTCCAATGTAGCAATTCACATAAAATTTTTACAAGACATTGGTAAAAGCTCAAGAAATCAATACAAATAAGGAAATCATTATACTACAATCCATAAAAGTTATTTGTAATAAAGTGAAATGACATGGGCAAAAAGTATTGAACACACTAACTGAAATTGTATTTAATAGTTGGTGGAAAAGTCTTTTTTGCAGTGACAGCTTCAAGGCGCATCCTGTATGACCAAACTTTATATCTTGAATATTCTGGGGGTCTCTCTTGTGAATTTTGATCTTCAGTTCCTTCTACAAATGCTCTGTTGGGTTTAGATCTGGTGATTTACTGGGACATTCTAACAACTTTATTATCTTCTTCTGGAACCAATTCAAACTCTCTTTTGCAGTGTGTTTTGGATTGTTGTCCTGGTGGAAGGTCCACCAAAGTCTCATCTTCATCATCCTGGTGGGCAACAAATTCATCTCAAAAATTCCCAGTTCATGGGAAGATCATTCATGCTTCCACCTCAAATACGTTACTGTTGGTGTGGTATTTTTAAGGTCATATTCAAAGCCATTTCTCCTCCAGACATGGCATGTGGTATTGTTGCCAAAATTTCGATTTTTGTCTCATCTGACCACACTAAATTCTCCCAGTAGTTCAGAACTTTCCAAATGTTATGAAGAAAACTTAAAATGAGCTTCAACATGCCTTTTCTTCAATAATGGAGCTTTGTGTGGTGAGTGTGGTGGAGTGTGGTGACAACTGTACCTGCTGCCTCTTTCTGGACCTCTTTCCGAGTGATCCTTGGTTCTTGGGCTACACTTTTGACTAACCTTCTGACTTTCTAATCAAACATATTGCGAGGAGTTCCTCTGCATGGCCAGTTGATGGTGGAACGACGTTCCTTTCTGTTGTGGAAACTGAACCCAATGGTGCTTACGGGAACTTTTAGAAGTTTAAAAATCCTTCTGTAACCAGTACCATTGTTATGTATGGCAAAAATCTTGTAGTGAAAGTCTTGGGAGAGCTCTTTGCCTCTACCCATCAAGAGATGTCCAATACTTGCGTTCAGAGGTGGGTAAGCCTTTTTCTAACCAAACAATATGAACTACTTAGAACTACTTGGTGAATATTGTTGTTTTTTTGACTTGCCTTGCCTTAGTGTACTGCTTTTTTAGTACATTCAATTCTTTTTTCTCTTATCATTTCGCTTTGTTACAGATAACTTTTTTATGGATTACAGTATTATAATTTCCTTATTTGTACTGATTTCTTGAGCTAATATCAATGTCTGGTCAAAATTTTATGTGAATTGCTGGAACAGTTCCTACTAATATTAGAATTAGTTCCTACTGTTATGCCGATGATACTCAGTTATTTTTTCAACGCGACCAGATGAGATATCCAATTATCCAAGCTGGCAGAGTGTTAAAGATATAAAATATTGGACAGCAATATAATTTTCTTCTGTTAAATTCAGATAAGACTTATTGGACCAAAAACCTGTACACAGAATCTCTTAGGATGTACTGTTACTTCATCCTCTACAGTTAAAGACCTGGATGTAATATTAGACAGAAACTTGTCCTTTGAAAATCATATTTCATATGTTGCAAAAACAGCCTTCTTCTACATCAGAAACATCACTAAGCTACAGAACATGTTGTCTTTTTCTGATGCAGAAAAGTTAGCTCATGCATTCATGATCTTTAGACTAGATTACTATAATGTATTACTGGCTGGTTGTCCTGCATCCTCAATAAACAAGCTACAATTAGTCCAAAATGCAGCTGCAAGTGTTCTTACTAAATCAAGAAAACATGATCATATAACACAATTTTATCGTCTCTACATTGGTTACCTATTAAGTACTGTATCATTTATAAAGTACTGCTATTGACCTATAAGGCCCTTAATGGTTTAGCTCCTGTTGTATTTAACCGGTCTTCTATCGCCCCCTACAATCCATCACTTTACGTTCTCAAAACTGGACTTCTTGTTGTACCCTAGGATATCTAAATCCACTAAAGGAGGGTGAGCGTTTTCACATTTGGCTACTAAACTCTGGAATAATCTTCCTGATAACTTTCAGGGTTCAGACTCAATCTCCCAGTTTAAATCTAGATTAAAGACGCATTTCTTTTACCAAGCATTCACATAAGGCATCTCATAAACCTGCACTCCAGTTTATCAGATCAAATGCACAAGATTATTTTTGATTAATGTTATGAACAGCAGCTACACTGATTTTTTTCCATTTGCTTTTGTTTTATCTCTGGATGCCCATACCAAGGTAACTAGAGTGTACATTGGCTCCAGTTGGATCCCACAAACACCAGGCATCTGAATGCAAGAAAACATGACAGCATTTATTGCATTTCATCTGTGCACTCTGAGGTGCAAGTAATTTATTATGTACGAAAATTATTCTACTGCAGCAACTTCCATTTTCCTTAGTGATATTTAGCACCATTTCATCAGGAAGTGGCAATTTTGTTCTCTTCGACTCACTGGATGGAAACAGTGCTTTATTCGCAAATGTTTTATGTGATATTCCAAATTTGCACAGAATTTAAATTTGCAACTTTGGATGGAAACAGCAATTGAAGCATAGTGATATGGAGCAGTGTCGCTCTAGGCAAATATGTTGTACCTACCAGGGTCCACCAGTGACTACAGGGAAGAATCATGCTGAATGTAATGAACACTGAATGTTTTTGGAGTGAATACACTCACTAAATGGACACGGAACGCGTGTACTGGCAAAATGGAATGTATTGAAAAATTAACTACAATAATCAAAATTCTATTTCAGATCACTTTGATAAAACATGTTTATCACGTGTATACACGCATAAACACTTCCATTAAGAGATATCGGTCTCCCATCTGTGAGACACATGTAGTAAAAAAATGTTCTTGGACTGAAACATTTTAAACACTTCATTCAGAGACTAAATAAAATAAAAATAACAAAGGCAGTGGGGGTGTTCATTGCCAAAGATTTGCAGCCATTTTCGGTGATTGGAGATGCGGGCTTTTGTCATCTTATAAAAACACATTCGTATTGTTTCCGAATTGGCTAAATCACAGAGCCTTGCTCTGACCACAGATGGTTGGACCTCGCGGGCAACCATGAGTTACCTCACTGTAACTGTTCACTACATGTCGGACTGGGAAATGAAAAGCGCTGTACTCCAAACCCGTCCCCTGCACGAAAGTCATACAAGCGCTCATTTGGCAGACGTTGGCAGAGTTGACAAACACAGTGAATACGTGGAAGTTGAGGAGGCCAAATATGTTACTCCCAGTCACAACAAATAACGCTCCGAATATTGTGAATGCAGTCCATGACTGATGGGCTGAGGCCACAGATAAGTTGTTTTGCGCATGTTGTAAACCTAGCAGCCAAGAAAGTAGTGTCAATCAACACAGTGTCCCGCCTCCTGAAGAGGGTTAGAAAAATAGTGACTTTTTTTTTCACAAAAGCACCGCCCACCATGCCCACCATGTTTTGACTGTAAAGCAGGAGATGTTAAACTTGTCCAGACACAAGTTAATTCATGATGTCACAACTCGGTGGAATACAGTACATGACATGTTGGAAAGATACACAGAACAGCAGCCCTCCATCTATTCTGCCTTACTGGACAAAGATCTGAAGCTGTCTGTCAAGAACATCACCATGTTGAATGACAGTGAACAGAAACTGGCAGAAGAACTGATTCAGGTTCTCACTCCACTGAAAACAGTGACAACTCTCATGAGCTGTGAAACAACCCCCACTATATCAATGATCCTTCTTCTGAAAGAGATGATTCTCAAATCCATGTCACCAGGAGACCAGGACAGTACAACAGTCAAAGAAGCCAAAGCAGCCATTACAAATGACCTGGCAAAGAGGTACACTGACCCTAATCTTCATGATTACCTCCAAAAGGCCACAGCCCTTGACCCCAGGTTTAAATCCCTGCCTTGCCTTGATGAAGACTCTCGTGATAAGCTCTACAGGAATATCATCCGTGAAATTCTGGAGCATGAACAGCAGGTACTATTTGATTTTTTTATTTTTTTTTATCGTGTGTGATTTTGATTGTTTTATCTATTCAGATATTTGTTATATATCTTGTGTCCTTTTCACAAATTAATGCAAGTTCCCCCATGTAGCAAAAGCTGCACAACAACAACTCTGTGTCCCAGGAACCTCTGTTGCGAGTGAGAGAATTTTCTCCACTGCCGGGGACATTGTAAGTGTAAAAGGCGAGAGCGAATGCTGCAGAGAATGTTGACAGGCTCATCTTTTTACAGAAGAACCTCAAAATACAGGAGTAGATAGCTCACCTAAGTAAAATTGCACTTTACATTCTGAATGAAAGACACTGTACTGGAGTACTGTTAAGTTTAATTAAGATGGTTTATTTATGTTTACTGAAGTACTTGAAGGTTGTCGGTTCGATTCCCACGCCGGCAGGAATTGAAAGTGGGGATTGTGAATGAACAGCACTTTCTCCACCTTCGATCCCATGACTAAAGTGCCCTTGAGCAAGGCACCTAACCCCTAATTGCTCCCCTTGTAAGTCGCTTTGGATAAAAGCGTCTGCTAAATGATGAAAAATGAAAAATGAAATGAAAATGAAGTACAAGTATGTTTATTGGTCAATTTATGTTTACTAACTTCACATGTATGTTTATTTTCAAAATTTAGGAATTTATGTGTTCCCCAGTTTATACATGGGCTACTGTGAGATGTCTGTGTTAATTTTAAAATAAAAAAATATTTTATATTATATAATACGCTAGGAACTAGAGGAATTTTCTTTGCTTTTGTAACGTCTGGTGTTGGGCAGGTAAACAGGTACGACGACAGAAGTCTCTTTTAAACACTTTAATATAATCCAAGGGAAAACTGACAGGAAACAGGAGTACACCACTTACGGAACTTTAACCACGGACAAGGACTGGACTGACACAGAGGGAATATATACACAGAAACACAAGAGGATAACGAGAGGGGCACAGGTGACGGACATGATTACGGACGAGACACAGCTGACTTAAATTAACTAATGATGAGACTGGCACATGGGAAATCAAAACAAAGATCACATGACAAATGACAGAACTAGACTCAAAACAAGGAACATGTGACAACTGACAGGACAGGTGAAGAAAGAAACAGAATACATAGAGACCAGATCATGACAGCTTTTAAGTAAAATAAAGGAGTATTGCAATAAATCGTTTTTATTTTTTTTTCTTCTTAACCTCTTACTTTTCCTATTGCCTTAGCATAGAATAACAAAAAAACACTCTTATGTGTCAAGCCATCAGAACCGAACCGAACCGAAAACCGTGGTTAAAAAACCGAGGTATGTATTGAACCGTGGGCTGTGTGTGTGTACATAATGTATAAAATTAGGACACCCAATTGAATTCCATGGTTTTCCGTATCAGGACATAATAAAAAATCATCTGGTCCTTGGCAGGTCTAAAAATTTGAAAAATAAAGCCTCAGATGAATAACAACACATGGCATATCACACCTTGTCGTTATTTATTTAACAAAAACTGGGCCAAAATGGAAAAGCCATGTGTGACAAACTAAGAACACTTACTGTTAACATAAAAAGGGTAAGTTGCAGTCAGGTGCTGCTAATCAAATGCCTTTGATCAATTGATCATCAGCAAGTATGACCACCTCTATGAAAGCAGACATTTTGGCAGTTTGCTGGTTTGGAGCATTCAGGTGTGTGTGTTAACACAATGCCAAGGAGGAAAGACACCAACAATGATCGTAGAGAAGCAATTGTTACACTATCTACCGATCTTAATCCCATAGAGGACGTCTCGGTTACGACTGTAACCTGGGTTCCCTGAGAGGGAACGAGACGCTGCGTCGTAAGTTTGACGCAATGGGAACGCTTCGTGTGAGTGCGTCATGAAGCACATGTGAAATCCGTCCAATGGTGTGACTCGACGTCAGAGGCGGGTGACGTCACGAACCAGGAACTATAAAGCACGCTGAAAAACAGCGATCGCCAGCTTCGCAAAGTCTGAAGTCGCTGCTGATAGGCATGCAGGAAGTATGGCAGGGCGACGCAGCATCTCGTTCCCTCTCAGGGAACCCAGGTTACAGTCGTAACCGAGACGTTCCCTTTCTAGGGAACTTCGAGCTGCGTCGAAAGTTTGACGCAATGGGAATGCTAATACCCACGTCGCCATAATGACCAATGACTAGCTAGTGAAACGTGAACACTAGGAAGAGAGAACCTGAGCCCCAGTGGAGCCCAGGTCAAGATCATAAAACCTCACGAATGTGTGCGGCGAGGACCAGCCGGCCACATCACAAACGTCACGCAAAGATACTCCGGAGAGCAGAGCTTTAGAGGCAGCCATATTTCGGGTTGAATGGGCTCGAACTGCCAAAGGGGAAGGAATTCCGGCCGATTCATATGAGAGTGAAATAGCCTCGACTATCCACTTACTCATCTTCTGCTTAGATGCTAGGGACCCTGTGTTAGGGGCCCCACAACAAACGAACAATTGTTCCGTCTTCCGCCACAGGGCAGCTCTGTGGACATACGCATCCAACGCCCGGACTGGGCATAGCAGGTTGTTGCGTTCCTGGTCAGAATCCCGGAAGGGAGGAGGACAGAAAATACTACTACTAGTACTACTGCAGCACTATAGATCTGGCCACATTGGTAGGCACCTTAGGAACATAGCCTGGCCTCAGGTGGAGAAAGGCTTTCACCATCCCGGGCGCAAACTCCAAGCATGACGGGGCCACCGACAAAGCTTGTAAATCTCCTATTCTCTTAAGAGACGTAACAGCCAAGAGAAATAAAGTTTTAAGTGTTAAAAACTTGATCGGCACCTCCTCAATGGGCTCGAATGGGGCCAGGGTCAAGCCTTGGAGGACCAAGGACAGGTCCCAGGCCGGCACTTGTGATCGGACTGCAGGCCTCAGCCTCAATGTGCCACGAAGGAAACGTGTAACTAATGGGTCTCTTCCCACAGATAAACCACCCAAAGGAATGTGGTAAGCAGCTATGGCCGCCACATAGACCTTTAATGTGGACGGGGATAACCCTGCAGTGAACCGATTCTGTTAACTGGGTCAAGGTGGCGGTCACTGCACCAAGAAGTGAAGAGTCTCCACTTCAAAGCGTACAGTTTCCTCGTGGAGGGAGCTCTGGAGAGGAGGATGGTATTCACGACCTCAGTCAAGAGACCAACGCCTATGAGCTGCGCCCCCTCAGAGACCAAGCCCACAGTTTCCACAGTTCTGGGCGGGGGTGAAAGATTGAGCCCCCCACCTGGGACAGAAGGTCCCTCCTGACGGGAATCTCCCAAGGAGAGCAGTCCAGGAGAGCCACGATGTCGGAGAAACATACTCTGTCCGGCCAGCGCGGGGTGAATAGTATGAGCCGAACTCGGTCCCGGCGAACTCTCTCCAGAACTCCAGGGAGCAGAGCAATCGGGGGGAAGGCGTACAGACGAAGCCTCGGCCACGTCTGTATCATAGCATCCAGCCCCAGAGGAGCCGGATGCGTGAGGGAAAAGTGGACAGAGTGGACAGAGTGGACAGTGAGACGTCTCTCGAGACGTAAACAGATCCACTTGTGCCTGGCCGAACTCCCTCCATATCTGCTCCACCACCTCGGGGTGGAGCCTCCATTCCCCGGGCCTCAGCCCCTGCCTCGACAGGATGTCTGCTCCCAAATTTTGACCGCCAACATCTCCAGGCGATTGATATGCCAGGATAGATGGTGTCACCTCCACAGACCCTGAGTTGAGCGGCCCTCCAGGACCACTCCCCAACCCGTGAGGGAAGCATCCATCGTTAGCAACTTGCGACGGCACGGAGCTCCCAGCACGGGCCCTTGGGACAGGAACCAAGGTTTCTTCCACATAATCAGAGCCCGTAAGCATCGCCGCGTGACTTTGATCATGCGAAAAGGATTTCCTCTCGGGGAAAACCCCTTGGTCCTGAGCCACCACTGCAAAGGTCTCATGTACAGCAGGCCAAAAGGTATCACGTTGGACGCTGCTGCCATCAGACCTAACAGTCTCTGAAACTGTTTCACAGTGAGTGACTGGCCTAGCTTTATCCGGTTTATGGTGGAAAGGATTGATTCTATGCGAGCAGGAGACAGACGCGCCTGCATCGCAACAGAATCCCAAACCACGCCCAGAAAAGTTGTGCTCTGAGCTGGAGACAACACACTTTTCTTTGCGTTTAACCTTAACCCCAACACTTTCAGGTGGGTGAGAACAACATCTCGATGCCAAACCGCCACCTGCCGCGACTGAGCTAAAATCAACCAGTCGTCGATGTAGTTCAGTACGTGGATACCCTGTGGACGCAACGGTGCCAAAGCTGCATCCACACATTTGGTGAAAGTGCGGGGTGATAACGCTAGACCGAACGGAAGAACCCGATACTGGTAAGCTTCGCCCCCAAAAGCGAACCTCAGGAACTTCCTGTGTTGAGGAAGGATGGAAATATGGAAGTATGCGTCCTTGAGGTCTATCGTGACAAACCAGTCCTCGGACCTGATTTGTGACACGATCTGTCTCAACGTTAGCATTTTGAACCTGAGCTTCATTACTGACATATTCAGATGCCGCAGGTCCAAAATGGGACGCAACCCCACATCCTTCTTCGGAACGATAAAGTAACGGCTGTAGAAACCGCTGTCTCTGTCTGGAGGGAGTACATGTTCTATGGCTCCCTTTCCCAGCAGAGTCTTTACTTCCTGTTCCATTACCAGAGCCTGCTCGGGGCCCACCACTGTGGGTAGGACCCCCATAAATCTGGGCGGGCGAGACACGAACTGAATGGCATAACCTTTTTCGATCGTACGCAGGACCCATTGAGAAATGTTTGGCAGTAGTTTCCACGCTGCCAAATACTCTACTAAGGGAACCAGCCTCTCGAGACTGGCCTCTGGTATTTCTTGCACAACCAGTTCGGTGCCCTGTAACGAGGAACTGGCAGGGAACACCCGAACTGACTGCTTTGAGACCCTCCTTAGAGGGGGCGCGCAGCCCAGTGCCGCTACGTTGCCGGGCGGACACTGAGCTACACACCTGCTGAGGACTGCTGCGCCCTGAAGCACCAGAGGTGGCAGGGTTGGCAGAACAGCCCCCTGAGGGCACCGAAGAGAAGCGGGCACCGTGAACACCGCTTTTCTCCAGAGGGGTCTGTCCTCGGAGGCCTGATACTGGTAGCATCAGGACCTCTTCCCCGCAGCCTTCCTGGCATGTAATGATGGCCCTCAGGTCCGTCTTACTTTTAGGAGGCTGGGGCTGAGCACGCTTCCCTGGTCCCCTATCTTTTTGAGGGGGAGCCCGAGAAGCTACGCTCTGTTTTTGTGTGGCACGGTGTGAGGAGCAGGCTTTAGCAGGATGGGGCTGCTGCCCGGAGAACTGAGGGCGGCGGGGGAGGAGCTTCTGGAATGCCGCAGTCTGCTGTGAAGCTTCCTGGAACCTTTCGACGACGCTATTGACGGCGTCGCCGAAGAGGCCAGGATGCGAGACTGGGGCGTCCAAGAGGAAATTCTTATCCCTCTCATGGATATCTGATAAATTGAGCCACAGATGCCTCTCCGGACAAATCTGTGGCCCGCCGAAGCTCGCTGACCGCCTCAGGCCCAATACCCCCACCTTCTTCGAGCTCTCCAAGCAGCTCAGCCTGGTAGGCCTGCAGCACGCCCATAGTGTGGAGACATGCTGCAGCCTGACCAGACGCTACATAAGCCTTGCCCACCAGTGATGATGTTAGCCTTGTGGGCTTGGTGGGCAATGTCGGGGCCTTCAGGGACGATGCTGACTGGGGAGACAGATAGCCCGCGAGCGTCACCTCCACCTTAGGCATCGCCCCATAACCGTGCTCTTTAAGACCCACTATAGATGCATAGTGTGATAATTGTGGACTATGCACTCTATAGGAGGCCGTTTTTTTCCATGATCTCGACACCTCGGTGTGGAGATCAGGAAAGAACGGAAGGCCCCGACGCGGAGGTTGTGCTCATGAGGGGAGAAAGCGTTCGTCCAGTTTGCTTCTAGGACGAACCTCCTGCCTCTCTGCTGGCCAGTTTATATTCAATTTGGCTACAGCTCGAGTCACAACCTCCATAAGCTCCTCACATGCAGGAGATGATGGCGAGTCATCTCCTGCATCGATGCTTTCTACATCCAACTCCTCAGAGCTGGATATATTAAGCACCGGCGCTTCACCCTGAGCGGAAGGAACCGCAAAGCGTGCTTCCGAACTCAGAGATGAATCGCTAGATCTGCCAGGGGAGGGGTGAGATAAGGCTGGGCCCGTCTCAACCCCCTCTGTCAGATCCATTTGCGATCCCCAAGATTTGGATCGCCGCTGAGCCTCAGCAGCAGCGGGACCCGCACCAAGAGGGCCGCGAGCCTGAGCAGTTTCCTCAAAAACTGCCAGGCGAGTGCGGAGAGTGCGCAGCGGCAACTGCTCACAATGTGCACAGCCAGCACCCTCAAATGCAGACTGTGCATGCTCCGCACTCAAACAAACAACACATAGAGTGTATGTATCCCCACCCGTAATGAAACGAGGGCAGGGAGGAACACACACTCTAAACTGCTGCTGTATCGCCATAACAAGAGAGAGATAGAGTATATCACAGACAACACCAAATAAGACACACGTTTCACAAATAGCGCGACTGAAGACACAGAAGCTGGCGATCGCTGTTTTTCAGTGTGCTTTATAGTTCCTGGTTCGTGACGTCACCCGCCTCTGACGTCGAGTCACACCATTGGACGGATTTCACATGTGCTTCATGACGCACTCACGTGAAGCGTTCCCATTGCGTCAAACTTTCGACGCAGCTCGAAGTTCCCTAGAAAGGGAACCTGTTGGTCAAACTGCAAAAGGCAAATGTACAAGCAGAAGTCCACAAATTGTGATAAACTCTGAGCACTAAGGCAAGAATGGATTGGATTGAAAATGCAAGAATGGATTGTTTCAGAAGCTGATATCCAGCATGCTAAAGCGAACTGCAGAGGTTATGAAGAAGAATTGGTTAACACTGTAAATAATGACTCTTTGCATATATGGAATGTTATTGCCAATAAAAGCATTTAAAACTTATAAAATGCGTGTGATTGTTTCCCATGTTTTATGTATACCACAGAAACATGTTAAAAAATAATCTACAAATACTCAAGCAGAAAACTTTGCAAAACACAAAATATATGCCCCTGCCAATACTTTTGGCCATGGCTGTAGATCGGTCAGGTGGGTAGTATTTTTTGCCTTTGATACTGACCAAGTTTTTTTTAAAGAATATCACACATGCTAGTGTATTCTTGTTTAATAAGTAAGAACTTTTTTAATGGGAAACTTATTTTAGACACAATTTTGCAAGTTACTTTGTCTATTTTTGCTCCCACAGCAAAATTGCCCCAAAAAAAGCCACAGCAAAATCATCCATTGTTTGTCACTGAGTAACACATTGATAGTATTTTGTTGTGTAACGATGTAACCTGCATGAAGAGTTATTTAAATATTCACACAACTAACACACTGACTGACAATCTGGAATGTACAAACACGGATAAGTAGAGCAATGAGGAGCGAAAAAAGCTCAACAGAAAATCACAGCGAACATTCAGATCTGTGTTGGTGCTGTGCCACTGACCCAGAGAGAGCACAGTATCGATCAAAACAGAATAAATCACCTTTTGTAAGTAATTTGACTTTGGTGGCAACAAATTAATGTTGTCATTGAATCATTCATTAAATAGATTAATTTAAAAACACTGCTTGTGTCTCAGTTTGGAGGCACTCAGTATACCCAGTTAAAAAAAAGTCACCGCTTGACACTTTTTTTCTGAAAAAAAAATCATGTTTTCTTATGAAAATCATATAAATTCATACACACTAGCCACCTATTGAAAAAATGAAATAGTTACATTTTCTCATGAGATTGAGTCCCCATACAACGCTACTCTGCCAATCAAATTTGAGGACCAGAGTTAACTTGTTTAACTAACAACAAATATAATTAAAGTTAACATACTGTATATAATGTACTGATTTTAATCTCCAAAAAAATATTTGTTTTTGTTTGTTTGTTTTCACTTTGTTGTGATAGTGAATGTGCAGTAAGACATGAGAAAAGGTCAGTGATGTGGCAGAAATGCTCATTTTCTGCCTGAGGGTTGATATTTCAATTCTGTTGTGGTCCTAATTTACCCTCTGCTGTTGGCTTTGATTTTCCTCTCAGTGACTCTGTCCTCGAGAAATGGCAATTAGCTGTGCACAGCAAGCAGGCTGTTCAGTAGTTTGTTTAGAAAACAAAATAATGAGATTACGCTAGGTAATTAAACCCCCAGTTGTGCTGTGCACTGTGCTTATCTTTAGCGTAGGTGGACTGGGCTGTTGGTTGGTAATGCAAGGTCATGAGGTTTCATGTGTCTTGCATTACTTCAAGCACCCTGCAAATTTACAAAAAAAAGGTCATATATGCTGTGTAGCTTAAAGGAATTGTTCAAAAACAAAAAAAATGCTATAATTACTTATTGTCATAACTGTACTTATCCTTGTGTTGATCCAAATCTGACTTTTCTGTGGAACACTGTAAGTAATGCATCGGGCAATTTCTATCCAAGTACGATGAATGTGCAGTGAAACTTTCAAAATGTACCATAAAATTATTATAATTCCAGTTCATAACGTTTGTACTGCATTCCAAATATACTTAATCCAATAGCTTTGTGTACAAAACCAAATTTTAACCAATACTTGATCATTATTTTGAGACAGATCACTTCGATGAATCAGTTAATCCAATTAACAATGCAAGTGTAAATAGCTTGTTTACAAATCTGACATTACATTTCAGTGAAAAAGGATTTAAATTGATGGTAACCAAAATACTGGTAACATTTTTCGAAATATATCTTCTTTTGTGTTCTGCAGAAAAAGAAAGTTGTAATATCAGGGTGAGCAATTGATGAAAGAACTGTTGTTTTGGGGTGAACTGTCACTTTAAATTTTGGTCTATTCTTCACTGAAAACTATTGTATGACTTCAGAAGTTTTGGATTGGAATGTAGAAGTCATATGGACGCTTTTGTGTTTAATGGTGCTTTTGTGTAGTATTTGAGTTTTAATTCAGTGTATTTGCATAAAAAAGAGCCACCAGAGTAACACAAGGGTGATTAAATAATGACAGAAGTTTACTCGTGAATTAAGTATTCCTTTGTGAAAAAGTGTTTTATATGCCATTTTGTTCCACTGACTTTTTTCGTCAATCTCTTGGAAAAATGTTTCATATTCCAAATTGTAGTAGATGTAACATTTTGATTTATGTCTGATGCACAGCTACCCATGGAGTACTACATGTATCTCGAGAACTGTCCAAAATTATTTTATCTGGGCTATATTAAGGATGTTGCTGTCAGATTCAAGATGATACATTTAATGCTTGACAAAACAAAACAAAAAAGACTCAAAAACCAACAGATGTCTCTGTTGCAATGGAGAACCCAGGCCACTCCACTGGCAACAAGGCCAAAAAAAACCCCAATGATTTCCCTCATCAGTTCCTTCTCTTGGTGCTCATGAGTAATAAGCACATGAGTGTTTGCTCTTGCTAGCTATTTTAGAAGTTCAAGCTGTCTGCTCTGCATTGACAACCATTAATCAATTATGAGCCCTGCTAGTGCCCCTCATAAAGATTTACTACCTCATGTTCTTTTAATTCAGTCTGGCTGCACACTCTAAAATCAGCATCCAATGAAAGCAAGATCTTAGTTTTATGGATTCTCAGTAACTTTAAACTCTTTTCCCAAAACTCAAAACAAAGCAACAGAGAAGTACCCACCGAGTCAAAAGCCATTAGAGGTTAAGATATGCTAGGATATTTTTGTTTTCCATGCTTTCATACAGTTTGCCACCCTGTGAGAACCTCAACATTTATGTAATAAAGTCCTTCGGTTAAATTTAATGGCTGGGGTTCTGATTGGTATCTTACGATTTTGAAGGTTTAATTTAGGTTTCCTTTGGTAGAACTTGCATAGAGTTCTTGCATAGAGTTCATAGGCTTGCATAGAGCTGAAGCCGTTTTAGTCATGCAAGCCCTGACAACTTTCCTGTGTTCATCTTGAATGTAGTGTTCTATAGAATATCATACTATACTAGGAAACTCCAGGCCATGCCAGCTCAAGGTGGTCAAGCAGTTTTTTTGAACATGGACGCTGGTTTAATGTTGGTCTATTAGGTCAAATACAGGTCCATCAGCTAGTAGTTCATTTGATCTACCAGCTTAGACCATTTAGAAACAATGTAAAACCAGCAATGACCTTAAAGGAGCATTTTCATATTTTCTAATCAATTTCATAGCATTCTAATTAATGAATCACATGAACCAGCAGTTCACAAAAACTTGACAGATTTATTCATGTATTAGATAAATGATTTGGTTCTTAACTCAATTTGACAGCCCACCACAGTGTTACATTATCAGTGCAGAATGACTTAAATTCCATCCATTCCTCACTCAAAGCTTCAGAATAGTTGAAATATGGTGCATAAGTTGTATGGATTGTTTTATGGCACATTTACATCCTTTTTTAAGCGTGACACTCCCAGTCTTCATTCACTTTATTAAAAAAAAAAAAAAAGTCACATTGGTTTTGGAAAATATGAGGATGAGTAAATAATGACACAATTTCCATTTTGTGACGAACTGTCCCTTTAAGCTCTTTTTGTCATTTTATTATTGTTTTTTTTTTTTCTTTTTCAGAAGAGTAGATCCACTTTTTTATCTTCTTTGCTGTGTAATAAAGAATGGCAGACCATTTATGTGAAGGCATTAATCCTTAGTCACTGCTTCTTATTCAGTGAAATGTGTTTGACAGCTTTTTCTTCTAACCTGACCTGCTCAGAAAGGAATGCATCTGCCCTTCAAAGCAGCTCGATGCGCTTTCCCGTGTCACTCAGTTATGTCCTTACCTTTGATCCTTAATCACATCATCCACTTTCAGCAGCGGCCTGCACTGCACTGTTAAAATATATTCTCACCCATTTACTTTATTTCGCTTGATGAGATACAATCGGTAAAAAAAAAATCACAGCCTTTTACAACGGCAGGAGTTCGTGAGCAGTTCCTCGTTCTCTTCCTGGATCAGCCCGGTCTTTGTGTAACCTTAACTAGTAAGCCGGTCTTGGACACTGCCTGTTTTATATGCACCTCAAACCGCCCCTTAGATCCTGCTAAGTCCACTGACTTTACCCACCAAAGCACCAGGGGCCTCAGCTCCAGCCCCATCTAAAACTAATAGAGTCTTCGTAAGTTTAAAGAGATCCTTCACTCCATGACCTTCTAACCTTTAAAGACAGCTGTGCAGCTCAGTGTATGTAGTGCTTCATAGATTTTCCACCCGCCTCCTGAAAATCCACATTTATTAAGCATATGAATTTTGAATGACCAGAGATAAATATGGTGAATAATTTAGCACGGCCGCGTGGCACGCACGCTTGATTTAGATGAACTCAGTCACTCGCTGATGAGGTTCACGACGCCCATGTGAGGATGCTGGTAGCTGCTGAAATATTCATCCCTTCCATGAAGTGCAATTAACTCAAATTTCTAGATACTTATATGTTTGTGTATAAGAGATGAGATCATAAAGCCTCTTTAGTTCTGAGCAGACATATTAGTTATTATTCACCGTACCGCCATACCATTTTTCAAAACATTAACATGCATTTGATCGCTCTGGGTTAATTCAGTCTTTTTAAAATTACAGTGCCTTTCAATATGCATGTAATTCATGAACAAAGTGTGATTAAATCTAGGCCAGGTTCCTGGAGACCCTTTATCTAATAACCTTAAATAAATCACGGAGCGAGATTATTTTAGGCCGCGCCACTGTAGTACGATCGGATGCATGCATTTATTGTTGAGAGAATGTTCGCTTTGATAATGTGAAATTCCAACAAAATAAATGTTTAACGCTATGAATAATTTAGGCCTTTCTTATGAAGAGCTACGTTTTTAAACACCCAGGACATAGTTATATATTTGTAATTTTGAAATGAGGAAGGGATAAGGAGCTAAAAGATAGCATGCCCATGTGGCTTGCATAAGTTCTGACAGCTGAGAGTACTAAAACAAGAAGCCTTCTTTGAAAATCCCTGGACTGAGAACTATTTGATCACGAATAATAACTTCAGCCATAAATGGTATTAAAGCTTAAAATGCATATCCTTTGGATAGAGAACAAAGCGCGACGAAACACAGGCGTGATAAATTATTCAGATCAAACTTGTCGAACTTTTCTCCCACCCCATGTTTGAAAGTGCATTGTGCAGAGATGCTTCAAACTCTCATTCTCCTCCCCTTTCTTTGTCTCATATACACACACATAAACTGTCTGCCCAATTGCATGTCATTTAGGGTGATGCACATTGTAATCCCTAAAGAGAGCTTTTTTTGTTTATACTGTGCATATGAGAACATGCCGAGGATCACAATTAATATTGGTTAGCCAGACTGGTTATATATACAGTATATGTACCTACTTATTCCTTGACAATCACTGTTTGTGTAGGAGGGAGCTCTATATATATATATATATATATATATATATATATATTATATACATACATATATATATACACATATATATATATATATATATATATATATATATATATATATATAAATTATTTGGAATAATAGTACTCAACCTAAATTGGATCAATAACAAAAATGAATGTCTTCCCTGTGCTGCTGGTTTCCTCCTACACCAAACAGTGACGGTCTTGCTAACAATTTTGTCAAGGATTAAGTGGTCCTGCTTAAGGGGATTGTGGGATTTGGCAGATTACTGCTCTGACATTTGTAAATAAACAGTGGAATTTCAGTTCTTCAGATCCTGACTTGTAATCAGCTGGAGGGATTAACTAAGATGCACTAATCAATTAATTAATAAAAACATGCTGACTGGTGGTACTTTCGTTGTCTTTTATTTTTTTAAACACATATCCTGTTTTCAAGGCTTACGGAATAAAGGCTGTGGGAAAAGTGCTGTGTACAGTATATTGCCTTATCATTGCATCATGAAAGCACAAGGTACAGTTTCTGTATGGGTGGTCGCCCCAGTTTTAAAGAGTTTTAGGCAAAGGATATAAACAATCTCAGAAGATACAACACTGGCCATCTTGACACCAAGTGCTGGGCTGATTTATCAGCTAGTAGAAGAACAGTGGCTCTTCTCTGCATTGGGAATACTTTGTAGATCAACCACATCTGATAATACAGACTATCTAATTTAGCCTCTGCCTAGAGGTTTTTACGAGAATTTTGGTAACACTTCATTTTGCAGCGTCCTTGTTACACATCTTACATGCACTTACTACAGTAATAACATCATAATTACAAGCAACTTACCCTAAACCAAACCTTAACCCTGATTATGTAGTGTTCAAGATCTCCTGGGAAGTATTTATACATTGGGAAGTCGTGTTTATGACAACAGGTGTGTTCAAGTCACTTTCGTCTGAGCAATATGGCAGTGTACCTTCTCTTATTTAACTACAGCAAGGTTTTTTAAACTCTAATTCTAGAAAATGAAAGCAATCAGGTGTGTTCCCCAACTTGATACTACAGATTGTGGCTCAAAGAAAGCTTCCCACTGGTAGTGGTCAAGTCTTTGTAGTGTGCAGTTGCACGGTTCATGTGCGCTCAAATCATAAATATGATCTTTCTGGCATTACTTGAATGCACCATTTGTACATGTTGTTCATTAATATTACTCAGTACTTAAATGTATAATTACACTGTAACGAGGACACCTTAAAATAAAGTGTAACCAGAATTTTCCTTTTTTTTTTTAAACCAAGTGAACTTTCTGTACAGTTGTTCATTGTAACAGCTCTTGCAGTGTTTTTCTCTTGCTGTTTAGAGATGATGTGAAACATGATGAGTGTTCAGAAGATGAACATCTGGTTATGCCAACCCACCAGCAATTTGTTCAAAGGTATTTTCAGCTGCAATTTTCATCAAAATCTTTCTCTCACCATGCTGTGTCTCAGCCTTTCATAAGACAATTGTTATATATGCAAGATAGGATTGTAAAATTGTCTGTTTCATGACCCTCTTCTGCTTGTGTGAGGGAGTTGCCTGTGGCTTTGTTACAAAGGAATCTTTTCCTGAGGATATATAAATCAGCTGTGTTTTACAAAGGCTTCGTTCTTCAAAGTCTAGAGGGCATTGGGCTGTTTTCCCTCTTTTTTTCTCATTCTTTCTATAAGATTCAGATGCATGCATCAAACTCTGTCTGTTTATGATTGTGCTTTATTAATTTGCAATATAATCCCTACAAAGGCTTCCTGGCATGAGCACCTCTACAGTATATGCAGTCACTAAATACAGAGCCGTAGAGGTGATGCTTTTTATAGTCTCACATTAATGTTTAACTCAAAAGCCTTATGAAACGCTCAAACTTGGCTCTTGTTTGCTTCTGAAAGTCTCTTTTGAAATCTGAATTTGCAGATTATTGGGTTTTTTTCTTAACGTAGAACATTTGTAGCTCATTTCATATGATTTTTTTTTTTCGTGAAAAAGATTGCATTTTAAGCACAGCACCTTAACCTCCATTCCTTCAGTCCATCTGAACTTCTTTCTGTCACAATGCTGAATCAATCCTATCTGATAAAAACTTCATGATCCTAGTCCATCTGTTTGTCAGTCTTCCCTGTGACAGAGGATCGGCCCTCTCTAAAGTCATTAGCTGCGCACCAATTCACAGGGTCCCTACACTGCTCCTCACACACTAAGCAGGGAATATCTGTAGTTTAGGGTATATCGTACTGACCCCAATCTTTTTAAGAGTACTTTATAAAACACATTATTTGAAAATATATAATATATTCATATATAATCACATATTGAAATTCATATGTTGATGTACATTTCTTCAATATGCCATCTGCAGTGTCCTTTGGATTGAGTGTAAATTTTCCCTCTGATTAAAGAGGGCATGAAACAGATGTTTCGATAATCTTTTCTTCTCTATTGTGACATAAATTTGAGTGATACGGCTTCTGGAATGAGATGAAATGTAGGGCCGGACTGGATTTTGTCCTCGGGAATTAATTGGACCGTAGGAAGTTGGGTGTTGCCAACAAAATGAAGGAAGATCTGAAAGTCAGTTTGCGGTCAGTTGTGGGGGATATTTAGCCCCCCACCCTCTGTATGTCATACGTCATGAAGAGAACAGGGCTGTATCTGAATATTGTTGCCTCACTTCCCCATCAGGCATTAACTTTGCAGGCATCGTTTTGGCCTGAAGGTACCTCACGAAAATGATTTTGGGCCGACTTCTGCAGTAGTGTAACAGTTTAATGATCTACAGCAAAGAGCTTTGGTGAAAACTAAGCGAATATTTAATTACGACAATAGTAATTTCTCAGTAGAAATGAAATCAAAATTAGAAAACATTGGTTAAAACGTCCCTTACATGATGTAAGGGATGCCGTCAAGCTGAAGAAGGAGGCCTATCGAGCCTGGTTGGCTCGGGGGACTCCTGAGGCAGCTGACGGGTACCGGCAGGCCAAGCGGACTGCAGCCCGGGTAGTTGTGGAGGCAAAAACTCGGGTCTGGGAGGAGTTCGGTGAGACCATGGAGAAGGATTATCGGTCGGCCCCGAAGAAATTCTGGCAAACCGTCCGGCGCCTCAGGAGGGGGAAGCAGTGCCCTGCCAACACTGTTTACAGTGGGGGTGGGAATCTGCTGACTTCAACTGGGGACATCGTTGGGCGGTGGAAGGAATACTTTGGGGATCTCGTCAATCCCACCGACACGTCTTCCACTGAGGAAGCAGAGGCCGAGGACTCAGAGGTGGGCTCACCCATCACCCAAGCTGAGGTCACTGAGGTAGCTGGAAAGCTCCTTGGTGGCAAGGCAGCGGGGGTGGATGAGATACGCCCTGAGTACCTCAAGTCTCTGGATGTTGTGGGGCTGTCTTGGCTGACACGCCTCTGCAGCATCGCGTGGCGGTTGGGGACAGTGCCTCTGGACTGGCAGACCGGGGTGGTGGTCCCTCTTTTTAAGAAGGGGGACCGGAGGGTGTGTTCCAACTACAGAGGGATCACACTCCTCAGCCTCCCCGGGAAAGTCTATGCCAGGGTACTGGAGAGGAGAATAAGGCTGATAGTCGAACCTCAGATTCAGGAGGAACAATGCGGTTTTCGTCCCGGTCGTGGAATACTGGACCAGCTCTATACCCTCTCTAGGGTGCTGGAGGGTTTATGGGAGTTTGCCCAACCAGTCCACATGTGTTTTGTGGATCTGGAGAAGGCATTCGACCGTGTCCCTCGTGGCACCCTGTGGGGGGTGCTCCGGGAGTATGGAGTCCGGGGCCCTTTGCTAAGGGCTGTCCGGTCCCTGTATGACCGGAGCAGGAGCCTGGTTCGCATTGCCGGCAGTAAGTCAGACCTGTTCCCAGTGCATGTTGGACTCCGGCAGGGCTGCCCTTTATCACCGGTCCTGTTCATAATTTTTATGGACAGGATTTCTAGGCGCAGTCAGGGGCCGGAGGGAGTCTGGTTTGGGGACCACAGGATCTCATCCCTGCTTTTTGCGGATGATGTGGTCCTGTTGGCTCCATCGGGCCAGGACCTCCAGTGTGCATTGGGACGGTTTGCAGCCGAGTGTGAGGCGGCTGGGATGAGGATCAGCACCTCCAAGTCTGAGACCATGGTTCTCAGTCGGAAAAGGGTGGCTTGTCCTCTTCAGGTTGGTGGAGAGTTCCTGCCTCAAGTGGAGGAGTTCAAGTATCTTGGGGTTTTGTTCACGAGTGAGGGAAGGAAGGAGCGTGAGGTTGACAGACGGATCGGTGCAGCTTCTGCAGTAATGCGGTCGATGTACCGGTCTGTCGTGGTGAAGAAGGAGCTGAGCTGCAAGGCGAAGCTCTCGATTTACCGGTCAATCTACGTTCCTACTCTCACCTATGGTCATGAGCTTTGGGTCATGACCGAAAGAATGAGATCCCGGATACAGGCGGCCGAAATGAGCTTTCTCCGCAGGGTGCTCCCTTAGAGATAGGGTGAGGAGCTCGTCACTCGGGAGGAGCTCAAAGTAGATCCGTTGCTCCTTCACATCGAGAGGAGTCAGCTGAGGTGGCTCGGGCATCTGTTTCGGATGCCTCCTGGACGCCTCCCTAGGGAGGTGTTCCGGGCATGTCCCACCGGGAGAAGGCCCCGGGGAAGACCTAGGACACGCTGGAGAGACTATGTCTCTCGGCTGGCCTGGGAACGCCTCGGTGTCCCCCCGGAAGAGCTGGAGGAAGTGTCTGGGGAGAGGGAAGTCAGGGAGTCTCTGCTCAGACTGCTGCCCCCGCGACCCGGCCCCGGATAAGCGGTGGAAGATGAATGAATGAATGAATGAATGGTTAAAACATACATGTATACACAAACTGACTACCAACCCCATCCTACCTTGCAATGCATCCTCTGAAGGCAGCATTTTTAAGATTTCAGACGCAGCCCAGATGTCGTTTTAAAAGGGGAGGGGATGTTAAAGTTTTTGATTAAAGATTACGAGTTCACATGATTTGAAAAAATTAATAATGACGTGCATGGATAAATAATTTATTATAAACGCGGGAACATTGTGTAAAAAAAAAAATAGATTTGTAAATTTTAGTTTCATGGTGACTTCAAAAATGACTGAATTCCCTGTGAATTCCACTTTGCAGGGCACAACTGGTTAATTGGAACATACCTGTTGTTGTGTCCCTAGCCCTCCATATCTAGACACAAGCAGGTGGCCAAGAAGGAATGTGACAACACAGCACTGCCGGCAGTGCATGATAAAGAGCACCTGATGCTTGTTCTGCTTCGTCACCACTGCCATAAATCCAGCATTGTGTCTGTCCTTTGCAGAGACTTCTTTCCACACACATCCCACGTCTTGTCAAGAGCCACAAATACTAGCATCAGGGGCACAAAAATGGTGACAATATTTAAAAAGTCACGATATTAACAGAAAACATATTTATTTATATTTTTAACAAATATTTTTGGCTGTTCATCTATCTTTATTATCATTTTTAAAAGTCAAGGTCAAAGAAAACCTGGCCCCTGGAGTACTTTCCTGCACAACACAACATCAACATGCCAATTATTGGGAATAAGCATGGTGTTATGGTGACCACATGCAGTCTTTTTATAGTGTATATTTATCTATAAAAATGTTATCTGGTAAATGGGCTCATTACACTGATCATGCGCAAGTCTCGCCATTTCAGAGAATATTTGCATTTGAAAAATGCTATTTTTAATGTGAGATCAGCTGGTCAGCATAGACAGATGCAGAGGCCACATTACAGTGTAATTAGTCTTGCTCGTTTTTGCCACAGACCCATTCACGCTCATTGCACTTTTAATTGCATAAATTCTTATGTGGCTGCACATAACGGTCAGTAATTGTGAACACAAACTGTGCCAGTCAAAGCCCCCCTCTATGTAGAACAGCAGTCAGGTGTGCTGGGGGAATGTGGCTATAAGAGAGAAAACATGTTCCTACAAGAAATCTCATCCGGACATGAATTGCCTTGACCTTTCAGTTGCTAGGGTGCACTGTTAATTCTAATATGTAACTATGACAACCCCCGCCTCTGCGAGCTGCTATGACGCACTGGCCAAATCGATAGCACGTTGTTTGTAAATGTGCCCTGGCTTAACCTCTGGGTTCTTCAATTTATTTTCATTCACACTGCCTCACACAAACACACACACACACACACGGAGCCAGGCAAGTCATCACTTAGCAGTGGCTTGCTTTTCTGCTTATCACACACATTATCTAAAGGATGTTTTCTGCAGCAATCAGAGACACAGCGTGCGATTGGTTCCGTCCTATTATTTGGACACATAAGTGCCTTCCTTTTATTTTTGAGAAATGCTCATAGAGCCAATCAATACGCTGTACGGTGGGATCCATTTGGTGGCAGAAATTCCAGCCACAAATCTTTGATTGTTTTTAGGTGTCATCTGATGCTTTGAAACTGAACGCACACCAATGCTAGTGAGTAAAAAAAGATGAAAGAGTGTGAGTGTTTAATATTGGAATCTTGATTGAGCCCCTTCAGTGACATAGCTTTAAAAGATCCAAATCGCTTCATGCCTTGGGGGTCACGCTGTCAACATTTCAGAAAAGACATCCTTAAACATTCCTGACACCTTTTATCCTCCAGACTAGAGTGCATCTCTATGTTCTAAAAGGCTAGCTTCAGATGCGTTACGTCGGCTTTGTGGGAACACATTGGATCTTGTCAAGTCTCGTTAATTATTCAGCTGACGAGTGAAACGGCATCATCTCGGCCCTCATATCTTTCTGTCCTTCTTCGCTGTTTTTTTTTTTCAGTCACCTTCATCCCTGCGTCATGTAAGCAAAGGTTTGTCACTTCTGTCTTTTTTGTAATTAGATTTCACATGAAGTTGTTTCTCGAGTGTAGAAGGATCATTTGATGGGTTTAATTGGACATTCACTGCTAAAAATCGACTTGGCAGCCATAAGCTCTCTGAACCCTTTGCCCTGTTAAAGTTTAATGGTGTCTCTGGGGGCAATTCTGATTTCCGTGTTGTGCTGGTTACTCGTATCCCATGCTGGCCATGCATGTTTGGAATGCTCCTCATCTTCATGGTAAATCATTCAGAAGCTACATGATCAAAGACATCTGAAGATGTTGATAGAGGTTTAGGGTTTGCGCAGTAAAGTGTTTCGTTCCTCCCTTTTCCCAGCCGTGTGGCAGACTCCATACTTAAAAACCAATGGTGTGGATTAATCTCTACATTACACCTTGGAAGTACTGTACATCTTGAACAGTTTTTTTTTTTTATCCACTCAGAAATATTTTCTTACTGTAGTCTTGGGCAACCCTATATGTGTCTACCAAAACTTTTTGTGTCATAATTCTTAAATGCAAATTATGCCACAAATTTAGCAAAATTCCATTTGGTTTGGCTCAATTCTGATATTTAACTTCCACTTTTTAAATTCCATTCAGTTCCCAAAGAATAAAGTAAAAGTCCCGCCCTGATTTATTTCTCATTGAACATCATGTTACATTCTCTCTCTCTTTAGGTAATGTATTTAGGAAGTTATGGCACAAATAATTTTCAAAGAAACATGTCATGGGTTGCACAAGACTACAGTTAGTAATAATTTCTCACTGTGTTCATAACCATTCATTCTACAGAAATGGCAAATGTTTCACAAAGTCAGACAAAAACATTTAATGTTTGAGTATTAATAATTCTCAACTCATGCACATAGATGTATGCAATAATGTACGGTACTGTATATCACATCTGTTCAGAAGCTTACTTTTAGTGTAATGACACAAGTATATATAGTATTTCAACATATCCGAAGTTCCAATCAGGTCCAAAAATCCTGAATTCACAGCTGGTCGGAACTCTACACATCCCCTTTTTTTCTCATAGAATATTTTCAGTGAGATCCACTCCAAAATCCATCACATTATATAAGTATATTTGGTTCCTGTAATGATTGTCGGCTGAAGTGCCCATTAGATCCACTAGGGGGCACTTCACCATGAACTATCCACTACACACTTCACCACCACTTCACCCCCGGACTCCAATTCCCACTATACATCCCAAACTCACTCAGAGACATACACACACTACATTTCCCATAAGCTTTCATACCTGGACTGATTGCACACACACCTGCCATGAATCACTGTCACTATTTAAGCACCCTGCACACACACACACCAAGTCTTGATTTGCTTTAAGTGGTCAACTCCGAGCGTTATTTCCCCGTGTTGGTTTTCCTGTTGTTGTATTCTGCCTGTCTGCCTGTTTTCTGATTGTTCTCTGCCTGCCCTGTTGGATTAACTGCTTTGGATTTTTGGACTGTTGTTTGCTTGCTGCCTGTCTCGATCTACATACCTGCTTAACGGTTACGACTCTGCCTGTTCTATGACATTCCTGTTTGCTGGTGTTTGACCCTGCCTGTTAAGACCATTCTGTTATTTAATAAAAGCCTGCGATTGGATCCCATTCCGTTGACCCGCTTATCATTACAGTTGCAAATGACAATTCACATTTAAAGGAATGGTTCAGAAAATTAAAATTCCATCATCAATTACTCATGCTCATGTTGTTCCAAAATCTCTAATCATACTTTTTCTTCTGAGGAACATTAAGTTTTTATACTAAAATTTTACATTTTTTAAATATTACAATATTAAAATATTATTAATTACAATATTTTTAAATATTATTAATATTTTTTTTAATGAGCACCAGTACTGTTATGTTAACAAGATTCTTAAAAATATTTCCTTTAATGTTCCACGGAAGAAAGAAATCCTTACAGGTCTTGGAATGACATGAGGGGGGAGTAAATAATGGCAGAATTATTTATCCTTTTAAGTGAGGTCAAGGTGCCAACTTGAAATGTGCAATGATGGATGCCAGAGGGATGTCTGCACACTGGACACCCCTGATATCTGATTGGCCACCCCAAAATGTAATTTGGTATACTGGCAGTTTGATGCTAATTTAAATTTAATTTCACCTCATGCTAAAAGAAGCGTTTCAGGCCTCAGCAATAAGGACTGACCAATGGCCTGGGGCCAGTGGGAACGGCGCTCGGGACAGTTGACAGAACTCTCACTTGCCCTATCGGGACAGTGTTGTAGGGTGTGCGTTATATACCGTCTATATGATATCGTAATATTTGATTTAACGATCTGACATTCTAGAGTATGTGCCTCACTTTAAACACCAAACAAAAACACTGATTGAGAGCACACATACAGTTGTGGCCAAAAGTTTTGAGAATTACATAAATATTAGTTTTCACAAAGTTTGCTGCTAAACTGCTTTTAGATCTTTGTTTCAGTTGTTTCTGTGATGTACTGAAATATAATTACAAGCACTTCATACGTTTCAAAGGCTTTTATCGACAATTACATGACATTTATGCAAAGAGTCAGTATTTGCAGTGTTGGCCGTTCTTTTTCAGGACTTCTGCAATTCGACTGGGCATGCTCTCAATCAACTTCTGGGCCAAATCCTGACTGATAGCAACCCATTCTTTCATAATCACTTCTTGGAGTTTGTCAGAATTAGTGGGTTTTTGTTTGTCCACCCGCCGAGGATTGACCACAAGTTCTCAATGGAATTAAGATCTGGGGAGTTTCCAGGCCATGGACCCAAAATTTCAACGTTCTGGCTCCCGAGCCACTTAGTTATCACTTTTGCCTTATGGCACGGTGCTCCATCGTGCTGGAAAATGCATTGTTCTTCACCAAACTGTTGTTGGATTGTTGGAAGAAGTTGCTGTTGGAGGGTGTTTTGGTACCATTCTTTATTCATGGCTGTGTTTTTGGGCAGAATTGTGAGTGAGCCCACTCCCTTTGATGAGAAGCAACCCCACACATGAATGGTCTCAGGGTGCTTTACTGTTGGCATGACACAGGACTGATGGTAGCGCTCACCTTTTCTTCTCCTGACAAGCCTTTTTCCCTAACCCTAACCCAAACAATTGGAAAGGGGCTTCATCGGAGAATATGACTTTGCCCCAGTCCTCAGCAGTCCATTCACGATACTTTCTGCAGAAGATCAATCTATCCCTGATGTTTTTTTTGGAGAGAAGTGGCTTCTTTGCTGCCCTTCTTGACACCAGGCCATCTTCCAAAAGTCTTGGCCTCACTGTGCGTGCAGATGCGCTCACACCTGCCTGCTGCCATTCCTGAGCAAGCTCTGCACTGGTGGCACTCCGATCCCGCAGCTGAATCCTCTTTAGGAGACGATCCTGGCACTTGCTAGACTTTCTTGGACGCCCTGAAGCCTTCTTTACAAGAATTGAACCTCTTTCCTTGAAGTTGCTGATGATCCTATAAGTTGTTGATTTAGCTGCAATCTTAGTAGCCACAATATCCTTGCCTGTGAAGCCATTTTTATGCAACTCAATGATGGCTGCACGCGTTTCTTTGCAGGTCACCATGGTTAACAATGGAAGAACAATGATTTCAAGCATCACCCTCCTTTTAACATGTCAAGTGTGCCATTCTAACCCAATCAGCCTGACATAATGATCTCCAGCCTTGTGCTCGTCAACATTCTCACCTGAGTTAACAAGACGATTACTGAAATGATCTCAGCAGGTCCTTTAATGACAGCAATGAAATGCAGTGGAAAGGTTTTTTTGGGATTAAGTTAATTTTCATGGCAAAGAAGGACTATGCAATTCATCTGATCACTCTTCATAACATTCTGGAGTATATGCAAATTGCTATTATAAAAACTTAAGCAGCAACTTTTCCAATTTCCAATATTTATGTAATTCTCAAAACTTTTGGCCACGACTGTACACTGAGTGATGTAGTTTACTCTAGGTTAGACTAGTGCGCGTGCACATTTAGAGTGCACAATTTTACTGCGTGATTTAGTCTATTAAAATGCATTTAGAATGCCCCCAGAATTCAAGATAAGGTGCAAAAATGACCCTGCATGTCTTTTATATGCATTTAATTTAATATAGTTAAACAATATCACACGAACAGCGCCATTTTAATCCAAATATAAGCATGATTACAAATTTTTATACAGCGTGCAGTTTATACTAAGTGACTTACATTTTAGACACCAAGTCGCTTGTTTCGCTCTATTTCGCCAACGAAAATAGTTCCAAACAAAGCCCACAGGATTGTTTTGCGTCTCTGAGCAACACTTCCTGAATGAATCATCGTTTGAATGAATCGGTTGAATCTCAACGACTCGCTCATTAACAGGGACTTGCTGCCACCTACTGGTGGGTTTAATTTTACATATAAAGTTATCTTTTCATTTGCTAAAAAATCTATTTCCAATAACGCTATTTAACGTTTTATATTTTCAACATTTCAAAACAGTATTTATTCATCTGTAACTGCTCTTGACTTATTAACTTTAATAAAGTTTAATCTATAGTTATAGGCAACATTAGATTACAGCCTACATAAAAACCTGAAAAGCACAGTTTATTGCATTCATGTTTATTCTGTTGTATTTATTTGTTCTATTACTTGTAATTTAATTATTTGTTACTGACTGTTTACTTGTCTAACAATATTTAAAATTTAAGTGAGATAATCTAGTAGCTTTTGGTGTCATAACCTTATTTATTAAGGTTACATTTATTTTCACATGCAGACATGTGGCACATTGATAATGTATATTTACGTTGAATATTAAAGGGTTAATTCACCCAAAAATGAAAATTATGTCATTAATTACTCACCCATTAATTCTACATCCACAAGACCTCCGTTCATCTTCGGAATACAAATTAAAATATTTTTGTTAAAATTCGATGGCTCAGTGAGGCCTCCATTGACAGAAAGTTTATTTACACTTTCAATGCCCAGAAAGGTACTAAAGGCATATTTAAAACACTCCATGTGACGAGAAAGTTAACATTAGTTGCAAGAAACAGAAGAATAAGAACAAAGGATTTCGCACCCCGTACGAGAAGAGCAGAGCTCTTCAAAAACCTGCCGTGCCACAGAGCATCGTGCACTGAGGTAGTTTTCCATTAAATTACGTTAGTGTTGTCCCAAATTGTTGTTAATGTACAGGAAGAGCAATTTTTCAACAATATATTTGTCTTTCTGTGGGTTGAATAAAGTCTATGCTTCATATCACCACATTTATTATTATTTATTATTATAAACTATAGATCACTCTTTCTCTCTATCCGTCTGCGTTGTTTTGTTTTTCAACAAAAACTCTTCATCACCACTTTTTTTCATTCTTGAATTTGAGGTCATAACTTCTACCTCTAATCAGCAATTATAGATTTCATTCATGCATTTTGCCAGGTTAGGGTTCGAAACAAGTTTTCTTTCATGGTCTCTGGACCTACTGAAGTAGCCTTGGCCACCCCATGTATAAAACTCTAGGTCCTAGAGAAAGGTACCTATGTTTATTTGTCTAATGTGCTTTCTGAGAGTACTGACTTAGAGTTTAATCCCACACAAAACCTAATTTTGATCATGAGTACTTTTGTTTTCATGGAAGTGTGTTGTGGAATGTTTCTGATGTGAACTCAAAGTTCCCATTCAATGATTGGTTGTGTTTTCTGTTAGACGTTGCATTTTGTCCAACAGGATGAGAAAAGTGCTTCAGGCTCACAGCCCAGAGGAGGATTTATGTAAGGGGTGTGTCCAACACACAATTGTACACGTGTGCAGCTGTGCGCGTGCTGTATGTGCCCTGGCATTTTATTTTTGGTCTAGGCATTTAGCGATCTGTACAAACATCTTCAAGTTTGCCAAAGAGGGAAAAACTGTTGCTGTTGTGGACCAGGAGTGAGCTGTTGAGTAACAGACTGGTTAAAATAATAAAGTTATCATACTTTCTAAAATGTCTCATATTTCTGAATCGGTTTCTATGCCATGTATTGTTCTTTTCCATACATTTATGTGTACGTATGTTTGTTAGTCAGTTATAATATATACCTGTTGTTATTGTCAGAGTGCTAATTCCTCCCAGTTGTCCCCTTTTCATGTTGCTGTACTCAGTTCTGGCCTTGCTCCAGAGTACAACTTGTTCTTGGCTTCAAATGATGGCTAAACTATGACATCTATAAAACACACACACACACTCACTCACACAGAGACACACACACCACCCAGCCAAAATAAAATGAGAACAGTAAGTTAAAAGAATGCTTCAACCAAGAATGAAATTTCTGTCATCATTTAATGACCCTGATTCATCTCTTCCTCTTTCTCTTTTATATATAAATATATTTTTTTTCCTGAAATTCGTAAGAGCTCAAGTTCTTCGGTTTGTTTTAATTTTTTTGTTTTTTACCATGTGAAGCTTTTCAGCAATTCTATAATTTCTGTAATTGTTTTAAAAATCCTTATGAGTTTTTTGTGTAAATGTCAAATACAGAAAGCCCTCTTTCCTGTTCAATTCCTAGTCTATTTGCAGCAGACTTAATACAATTATTCCCCTGCCGTGACCTATTTAAGCCAAGACTGCTGCCAGCCATTAGTGTTGTGAGAATTCACTAACTTGCCACGTTGAGAGGTTCTGAGAGGTTGTATTTTTCAAGTACACACGTAGGTGGAGGTTCAGAGACCTACTGTTTGTCATCATTTAAACTGTATTTTTTCTGTTGCTATGGAAACATGCTTCCTTTTTTACCCTTTTATGAAATGGATTTGCTGCACCTCAAAGCATCCTTGTTGCTGGATAAGAGTACAAGTATGAATTAAGTCTGGTTCAATACTTGTCCTGTGCTTTTATGCAATGTTAACTGGTTAATAGCCATTGACCTAGTGGTATTAAAGTTTAATTACATGTTTAAGGCTTAACTGATACACCATGAAATCTGAACCTTAGATTTAAATGATTGGCTCACCTTTCCCTTACTAATGTGCCTACCACAGATCCAGACAGACAATCCTAGGCCTTGATATGATACATGGCCTACCTTTATGTGTAGTCATTTCTCTGTTAATATCTCATTCAATCAAACTAAGTCTTTATAATATAGTGCCAGTTATCCATGGAAAGCAGACCAGCTCACAATCTCATCATTTAAACTGTTTTAATCATTTGATTGCTGTTGCTATAATTAAACTGAAATCAGGCTCTCCATTTTTCTTTTAATGTCTCTTTATTTGTGTTTACAACTTAGTAAGATTGCTCTAATTTCACATGGTGTCATTCCCCGGACTCTCTGGAGTCTTTAAATTAATAATGAAACATGCTTCAGGAAATTCCCAGCCCTTTATCTCCTCCTAAGGGCAGAAACTGGTCAGCAGATGGTTTCAAATATAGCAACATGAGCAGATTCTTGGTGTATTGCAGTCAAACTTTGATTTAGGGTTTGCTTTGATATCATATGACTCATATTGACTAAAATTCAAGATACAGATTCTATCACTTTAACTCGAAAATATTAAGAGTTTTGTTTGTTGTATGTAGATACGTTTTTACTGTATCAAGCAGACTTGAATACCATTGGCAGATGGTGATATGAGAATACTTCACTCATACTCAAATGTGAAGCGTTCAGCTTTACTCATTGACGCTGTTGTATTGCTGAATCAATTAAAAATCATTAACGTGTGTGTGTCTGAGTCTTTATCAATTGTCTTGTGAATGATATTAATTAAAGGGAAAAATACGGTCACCGAGAGAGCTCAACGCACTGCAAATAAGAAAACACATCCAAATAGAAAAAAACACCAACAAATCAAGAAAACGTGATCATCAGTTTGACAACACATGTGCTGCAAATCCTCACAACACAAGCAAACACAGAAATGCGCTGCAAACACAAAAACGTGCCACAAATAGCACAAACTACAAAGGAAATGTTTCAAGGGGACCCCAAAAAGTGACGAACCCTACTAGGACCTGCTTATAACCACTCACCCGTTCACTCATTCACTAATCCCTATATAGTGTATGGCATTTGAGTGCACAGTGTTCACAATCATTAAATACTATAAAAACACATTAACAAGAGTACATTATTTCATGAATTTATTATTTTTAATAAAGTGTTTTTCAGTTTGCTAGAAACTCACGCTCACAGATGACGTGGTCGTCGCGCGCCCTCAGGCGGCCGCTACGATGACGTCACATTAGTACAGATGATTAACGAATATTATTAAATCATCCACTAAATTATCATCTCTTAAAGTTTAATGAGTTAAAAACAATGCCACATATTAAAACACTTTTCTGTTAGTGAAACACATTACATTGAGTTAATGCCTACATAATATATTTTAATAATATTTTTTGTCAAGTAGGGTTCGTCACTTTTTGGGGTCCCCTTGAAACATTTCCGTTGTGGTTTGTGCTATTTGCAGCGCGTTTCTGTGTTTGCTTGTGTTGTGAGGATTTGCAGCACATGTGTTGTCAAACTGATGATCACGTTTTCTTAATTTGTTGGTGTTTTTTTTCTATTTGCATGTGTTTTTTTATTTGCAGCGCGTTGAGCTCTCTCGGCCACCGTAGGCGACACTGAAAAATGCAGACTGAACGTGCAAGCATAGACAAACATTAAAGTCACCATGAAATCAAAACGTACAATTATTTGTTGAATGAAATATTGCAGTACTCATTGAGAAGATTTATCTGTGCACATTTAAACACAAAAAAATCATGTGCTCTTGTTGTTTATCAATATTGAGCATCCTTTATTTACCAATATTGTTTATCAATTCTTTCATTTGTTGGCTGTGAATCCAGTCTGTTTTGAAAAGTGGAACGAGAGACCGCAACCTAATTATATTAGCGGCCCAGCTCATCCTACAAATATTTTTTAATGGCAGAACGAGACAGCATAGGCACAGTTACCATCCATATATATTGGCAGAGGCACAGCAAGCGCATTCCATTCTCTCACAGGCCTCTTACACAGACATACTCAGATACAAGATTATAATAGGACAATAAAAATGACTATATTATACTTAAATCTTTATATTCTGATTAATAAAAATCTTCCACAATAGAGAGCTGGAGCTTTCGCAAAAACCATTTTCTTTCATCCTACCTTAGCATAGTAACTTTAGTATGTAATTGTACATACATCCATGCCAGGTTTGTTGTGAAATTGATGTTGTATTAATGCAATAAATATAAATTTGGTTTTCCATGGTAACCTAGTAATTTGTGTTCATAATTATTAAACACACATAGAGAATAAACACATCAATAACTGTATTGAATGCATTTCTGTATGTATTGTAGGCCTATAATTTTGGTATCTTTAATTAGATGTTACATTTGTAAAGCAAAAAGTTTCACATTATTGGTGCAGATACAGCAAATATTATATGTATTTTGTAAAACATTTGCAAATGACGCACCACAATCACATACTGTTTAAGTAAGTTAAGTAAACAAAACACTTGCGATCTTTACGCCCACTTGAACACTTTGGCCAAACTCCGGAAATACATCATGTAAGCAAACAAGTGATCAAGTCAAGTGCAACTGCAAATGTTGGTATTTAGACAGGCCTAATGTGTTTTTTTATGAATTCACCTAATTATAACGGCCTGATGGCGCTTGATCACTCATGATCATCTCTTATTTAGGTGCAAAAATCTGGACAGGAGAGTTAACCCTTTGACGCACAACATGGGTCAAAAGTGATTATTTTTCTTTGCCAGAATTTAATTTCATCATTCAGTATTCCAGGTATTCCTCAATGAACTTGTTTTTGATCATCACAAATCCTTATTTTCATTTTCCCTTTCTTACTTTTTGTATAAAAATCATTTTTGTGTCACTACCCTTCTAATGCACAACATTGGTCTAAAATGACCCTTACTCATTCCCTATGTAATTTCAATCATGGCTGAGTGTTTCTTTGCTGAATCTTTGAAAGAAATATATCATTTATCATTTATTATTCCAGATACTCAGTAAATATCTTGTTTTTGATTTCCACAAATCATTATTTTTCCTTTCTTACTTCTTAAACACAGTTTTTGTATTTCTACATCAGTTTTGCACACATGGTTCAAAAATTACCCATATAGAAATTTTTGATATTTGCACATTTTTGCAAGTAGGAACATATTTACTGCAGAAAACTATTCATCTGCCACACATTTCACATCTCAACACAGCTACGTTTGCATATTTGATGAATGTAAGTCTCTTTTTTTTTTACCACAATAAATATTTGATATAATGTGAAAGATAACTGGACATAATATTTAAATGTTAGGCCATGGTTACCTTGAACTTAAAATCCATTACTAGTGAGAAAGAGAAACATGTCCAATACTATAAGCTTGCTTGCTGTTGACATATGCTATTATAGTTATAGCTAATGTTAGCAGGGGCAACAAAATAAAAGTTGAAATATTACATATTTATATTTATATTACATACAATATTGTATATATCGCCACTGTCGGGTGGAAACCTCGTATCTCCATATAGCCACACATTTCACAACTCAACATGGCTGCTTTTGCATGTTACATATTTGGCTATATATTATATTTCATCAGTTATATGTTTTTATCATAAATCAATGCTCTTGGTCACCCTTTACATCTGTTAGTTTTCCTGAAAAGTAACAGTTTTGGACATGCAAGGTTTCGATATAAGTACTTATTTTATCAATGTTTTGATGCATTTGAAAATATTCTTGTGCTTTTGATATTCTTGGGACAGTCTTATGCATATACTTCTGTCATGTAAATGTGCTTTAAAGTGGCCAAAACCCCTAGTGTGCATATTTGGACAGGCCCATAACCTTCTTTCTTGTTTATTTCATTCTGGAATAACAACCGCCCACTGCTGTTTCTTGTGACCTCTGTAAAATTAGTTATCAGCAACCAAGTAAGTAAGTAATGATGTTGATAGGCTACTCAACATTTCAAAGTAATGTCATGGTTAAATTCTAGTAATTTGGACTGTCACACTAAAAGTGTGTCGTTTTAATAAAAATATATTTAGTGTGCAATAACAACTACAGTCTTGCACTGTTCCTGACCCTTTTTTGATGTTAAGTCAATGGAGTCGAGGAGGAGACTCTGAAAAACCGAACACCCCTAGGGTCAACCTGACACATGAGATTATTTATTACATTATTTCTTGTTCGAAAAGTGGTTTCACACCTCACAATATTCCCAGGGTTGTTGAATTCTGTATTAGCCCTCTTGTAAACGCCAAGTGGCCAAGCGTATTTGAGGAACTTTTTTATAAGGCTTCTATTTCTTGAATGTTTATGCAAACTTCTACGATTATAATGTATTTCTTAATTTCCACAGAAATTCATTGTGTTTCATGAGTAAAACAATACCTGCATGTCCCAGCATACACTGCTATTTTGTTACTGAGAGGCATGAAACGTACCCTTGGGGCTGTGTGTAAACATGCACATGTCAGAATATCTAAGCCCAGAGGGGCAATAAGCCTCCCACTTTCCTGACTTGCCTGTTGAATTTACTGGTTTCACTATCAAATCAAATGAACAAGCGAGAGAAGGAAAACTACAACAGGAAACAGCCCATCTTCTTTGAGATTCCTCAAATAAGAAGATCATTTCATGCTCGAGTCATTTAAAATGCAGGGTTACGTTACATAAGCCCACGACTGATTGCTAATTTCTTAGGTTTCTTCTTCATCTCCACTTCCTGAGTCGCTCAGGTTGACAGGTTGCATTTATTAACAACAGGACTAAGAGAGAGTGTGGAGGACGGAGGAGACCGCAGGAGGTGTCATTTTTCATCGCCCGTGGTAACCTCATCGGTCAGAACAGAATCCGACAAGCATGTCAGAGCAATCTCCTCAGTGCCTATATCTCCGACTTCCCTTTTACTGCTGCCCTGCTCCGCGTCTCACTGCACATCAGTTTCCCAGAGGGCAAAAAGATGTGGAAGCACAACAACAGTCAACAAACACAACCCTAGCTGGCTGATACCCTCCTTACACCTGTCACAAAACCACTCTGCCTCCTGTGATTCTTCATCACGAGCAAAACAAGTTTTAGGTATCCAATCTGATTTCGCAAATAAATGCTCTGAACAATTTTGAAGCATTTCTCGCCTTTCTGTTCGTTTCATGCAAACAATACACATGAATCCTAAAGGAAAAGTAGGTCACTGGAAGGTTATTTTTAGAGCCTAACGCACACTCCTCATAAATGGGCAACCAGAGATGCAAAGTTTCTGTACGAGACATCAGCCGAATGTATCAGGCGAACATACATAAAGTCGAGATTTTCAATTTGCCGGCGAGTCGAGTTAGCTATTAATCCAGTTTCAAACTTTAATGCCCTCCTGCGGGGATGAGAGGCCATGTCAGAACAGAGCGCGCGTGCCTGCCCGTGTGAGGGGAGAGCTGCGTGGATTGTCTTTGATGGTCGAGGGACGTGTAGGGTTTGTTAAACCCTCTAAGTGGACCCCTGTTTCATCAGCCTCTCAGCTCTTTTCCTGCTGAGGTGTTGTACTTTCATTTTGCTTTAGAAGGAGATGCTCTCATGTTTGCTGTGAGGTTTTTAGCTGACTGATTAAGGGTGATGCAGGAATGAATCAGGGAGACATGCCCTACAATTTGGCTACCCAAATGCAGCACACTACACTATCAAAAATATATGTAGGCCTACTAGGTGAGAGGATCACTTTGTTATGCAGTGGGTTACCGAGTTATCCAGCACACTGCAACCCCGCACAGTTACATACTCCAGCGCTCCAAACACATAAGGAACCCAGGCCCAGTAGAGCGGAATGCAAGTGGGCAACCAGGCTGAAAATGTACTGTAATCCTATAGGCATTGTGCGGCCTACAACAGAAGCATCTGCCGTTAACTCCAAAGATGCCGAATTAGCCTTGTTTGAACCATTTGGAGAATTTCTTGGACTGCTGAGCATTTACTTTTACATCTGTGTCAACTTCCTGATGTTTTGGGGAAATGAATATTTGACTTCAATAAAGGAGAACATTGTTCTTTTCTCCATTCTTTACACACAGATCACATCAGACGAAGCAGCGAGCGCGGAGAACTGGTTATTTGTATGTCGTTCACATGCTTCACAAAGAGCAGGTGCAGGTAGTTTGCCACCGCTGCCCAAAGGGTTGTGTGCACACATTTACAGAGTTTAACAGCAAGACAAGTGCAGAGGTGTATGGGACCATCTGGACATGGAAAGAGGGTCAGTACACTCAGATACCTCAGGGGAAATACACATCTCACAACAGATCACCCGTGAAAGAAGGAGAAGTCATTTAAAAAGGAAACTTCCCTCAAAATCCCTTCATAAACACGGTCGTTAATTACTCTGATCCTCAATCTCCCCAGTTTACACCACCTGACTAGCAAAAGGGATTTTTGTTCTTTCTTTCTTTGTTTTGGTTTGTTTGTTTACTTCAGGCCAAAAAAGTCAAGTGAAGTGGAGAGATATGTGGGCCAGTGTAATAAGGAGGCAGCCAGAGTGAAATGAGGCAGAAATGCAAAACCTTAAGACGGATTAGAGCAGATCCGATCAAAGTTTCTGGACTTCTTGAAAAGGGTCAAAATGTCACTCCGTCACCCAGCGGTGACCTCAAAACAGGCCGGGGTTACAGCAATGCTGTAAACAAATCAGATGTGCCTTACAACATAGCTTCGTTTTTTTGTGGACTTTTGGGACAGAAGCTGGCTGATGTTTAGCACAAGGTGCACGGCCTCTGAGGTCAAAACAGGCCTGTGATATTAAATCAGTTCATGACAGATCAGCATTTGGAGGATGAGATATTCTTTGTAATTTTTCTGCCTCATCAAAGCTTATTTTCATCATCGGATATTTTTAAGGGCAGGGATTAATCATCATGAGGGATTTTCATTAGGAATGTAAAGATATCGTGGATAGATTTGTTTGACCCATGTCCCCCACAGCAGAATCCATTCCAAACTTCTAATAGTAATCAGACCAGATCATCTCAGCGGAGGCCTGATCCATTCAGGTCAATGAGAGTCAACAGTATATTAGTTGCAGCCCTGTACGTCTCTCAGAGGCAGCTCGAGCGCTCCCTCCCCAGCGTCAGCATGGTGTGCGAATCAAACTTGAGAGAACACTGCCACCCTGTGCCCAATGACTCTCAGATCTGCTTCTTATGCATGTTAGAATTGAGACCGGCTGCAGTTTTCTGACACTACGCGTATTTTGTCTTTGATGAGTGCTGGCTTACTGGGGTTTTGGCTATAGGTCAGCAATTAGACAACAATAAATTATAAAAACCATGAAGTCTGGGTGTTATTCACCATTCATGTTTTCATTTTCTATCTAAGGAAATGCTGAGAGAGGAAAAGTATGTCAGAGTTTTCTATTCTTTAATGGTATACTATAAATAGTAACAGATGGTTCTTTTAACAGCTCGATGCCTTTTAAGGAGGTTCAGTTCTGACGTGTAATATTCATATGAATTCCTATCCTCTGTATTAAAAATATAAACATATAATTAAAGAAGATATCATTATTCCATTTAAGGAACAGAACTTTAATGATTCTACAACACTTTATGACATGGTTATGTCAGTATGTAAAAAATAACATTGTTAGTGCTGTAAAATTGATCAATTATAGATAATGAATTCCATTTCAGCTGTAAAGCAGCTCTACAGAAGAAAATAGTGTCATTATTCTGCTCGATTGAGTTCAGTGTTGTTTCAATTCAGTTCAATATCCGTCTCAATGTTTCAAAGTTCATTAATAATGAAACAAGTTGAATAAGCAGCTCTACAGAAAGCTATAGTGTCAGTGTTGATTCAGTTTAGTTCAATAACAGTATTGCAGGCAGTCAGTGTCATTATCCAACTCAATTCAGTTGTTCTTTTCCGATAGTGTCAGGGCAGTTAAATCGATAATATTACTGAATGTCACTTGTCTTTTAAACCACAACTGAGCAAGCGACAATGAATGGCAATTACCAGTGAACAATAGAAAAAAAGGACATAAGCAAAATTAATAAATAAAAATGGTGATTAATTGCTGTCCATAATTTATAAAACATCACCAGTGATTCACATTTTAAAGATTTGTTGTTCCTTTGCAATCATTTGTCACATTCTGAGAGTGCTGCAGACTACGTGGCGTCACATCAGCTTGTGCAACATTGTCTACCTTCCTGGACATACTGGCTGACTCCAAGGAGCTGCTTTCAGGAGAGGTAGCTGTCAGCAGTCATTTGGAAGAGGTCTCTCTGGACTCTCTGGTCAAATGTTCTGACTCTCCATGTACAGGGATACTGTACCACTGTGCACGGTAGCTTGTCTGCCCCTTACTTGTCTTCCACTCTAGTGGTGATGTGATACATTCAAGTGGAACACAGATGGATGAGCATGAAACCATACCCTCCAGACATGTCAGGGCAAGGCCAAGGTGCTGAAGAGGCAGGTTACTGCACGGTCAGAACCCTGGGAGCAGTGATGATATGGGTCAGAGTACTAGCATAATTAGCATTGACAAGTTAGACAAAATTGTTCAGAAATTTTATCCACATGCAGTTCTGATCCCCTATACTCAAATTCCATTTATGCATTATATACATATTATTTTTTGTTTTTGTAATATATATATATATATATATATATTATGTAACATTATATGATATAATTATATAACATATAATTTGTATGTTTCCTATAAAGAACTTTGTAAACACTGTTTTTCAAGGTTATACAACTTGTCTCAAGTACTTTCCCTAAAGCACCCAATTCTGTGAAGGCAGGTAATGCTGAATCATGTTGGAAAGCACTCTCAATTGGGAGAATGTCAGAAATAAAACAGCACCTCCTAAATCATAAGAACAGACAGAACAGGGGTTAAGAGTAAAGCTGCATCAGAGCGGTCAAAAATGAGACATACGACTAAAGAGGGGACTGATTACTGCCTTATGCATGGTGTTATTGCTGGATGTCATCCAACTGAGTGATCAACTGCAAAGTTAATGAGGCCTCATAACCATGTCTTTACACTCTGCCTCAGGAACCCTGTACACACTCATGCAAGCTTATAATCTTCATATTAAACAATAAATACAGTCGCGCAAATGCAAACAATGTAAATTCCCATCACACTCAGTTCTGCTCATTCTTGCTCAGTAAACACAGCTGTGGACGTCCCAGGGCATTTAAGGTTGTACAGCATCTGCTGATCAGGCGTACTGTCCTGAACTTCATTTAAGCTTCACTGGCATTTGGCCCAACAAAGATAAACACGCAGTCGTATAATTGAATTACAGCGTCTCTGCCCGTACAGGGAAGACAGAAGATCGCCACATGCTTAAGCTGTGCAACGAGGCATTTGAGCAGCAAGTGAACACATGGCTCTTGCAAAGCAGTTGTGGACGGTGAACACAGCACAAAACACACGTGCAGTATGCACACATATAAGTGGGGGTCATGCGATCATGCGCATGTATTTTTTTATTTGACAGGTAAAGAGGCATATGAGGTTTTCTTGTTTTCTGCTCTGAATACCCACAGCCTCATTTGTCTATATGCACACAGCCTTGATGTAAATATTGATGCTGCAATGGTGTCTATAGGAAAATTAACAACTGTGTTGAGCAGATGGTAAAACATGGTCCAGTGTTTTTGTTAGAGATTATTATTCAGCTGCACTGAGCCTGTTCATTTCAATTAAGCTGACTTTACAATGTCTGACAATCCAGAATGAGATGTCACGTTTCCTCAAGTTCCCTCTTGCATGCTGTTTAAGCCGCTGTCATTTACTTGACCAAATAAGCATAATTTATAATGTTTCTCCATGGGTAATAAAGTTATTTTATTCGTAGCTCCTGGGGAAATGCCGTCACTTTATGGGTCATCACATCTTATCCGGTTTAACATCACGCATATGGAGGATGCGCATGTGGATACACAAAATACAGACGTAACACATCAGGGTTCAAATAACATAATATGACAAAGCAGGGGTAGATGTGAGTACCCTAGTTCTCAGTGACCCATAAGATCTATGCTATAGGAATACAACAAGAATGATACAAGTTGCAGTTTGAACTGTAGACCACAGACAGTGTCTTGTTTGAAGAATGCTCTGTTAGTCTTCTTCCTAGAAAGCCATCTGCCTCAGAAGAGTCAGGTTCTATTATATTAGAGTAATAAGATAATTACTGACACAACATTTAGTTTGCAAGCTAATAAGAGTTCGTGACAAAGCAATTTGGACTTGAGCTGAATGCAAAAGCTGCTCTGTGGTGGCTGCTGTGTATTTACTTAGATGATGCATTTGAAAATAGAATCTTATTGTATCATGCGGGGGAGTGAAAAAAAATCATTACAAAGTGTCTCTCTCACATGCACACAGTTAATATGCTTTTGAAAGGGAATTGTTACTGCACAGATTTCTTTTTTTTTTCTTTTAATTCCCATCCAGCAAGTTGAATAGCTTTCTCTAACAGGCCAGTTAAAGAGCGGCGTGTGGCCATGAAGCGTGTCACGTCAAAAGCGATTAGCAGGAATGGAAAATGACACCTGAATGGTGAAGCATTTTGATGCATTATGGGAGGCTCTAATGCTCAAGAATGCAAACCGACATCCCACTCAAATAATTGTTCGACTGAATATTTGAGGGATTCGATCAGCTGCTTGAATTGGTATTTTTGGGAGGACATGTCTAAGGTGGAACATAAGCATAAAATAAGAGTAAACTGCACAATGTGTCTGAGGCCAGTGTGTGTGAAAAGCATGCGGGACAAATTGTTAGCTACCCCTGCCCCTCTCTGCCAGAAGATTAAGCATAGGCCTAAGTGTGAAATCCTAAATGCTGTCGAGAAAAATACAGTTGCCAGTTATTTCTTATTGTGTATCTGGAGAAATGTGGGTGGCTTGGGCTAGTTGAATTATTGATGCCAAAGATGGGAAAGTAAATCACTGGGTCCAGAAGAAGATATTGAGATGAAGAGATTTATAAACTAATTGGCTCTACATAAAAATCCTGTTGCTTGAGGTTAGAAATGCTTAAGCCTACATACTGTATAGTGAGGCAGTTGCTGTGGTCATAGGGAGGTTTCGTTTTCTGTTCAACGCCCATCTTTTCAGATGATGACGGAATATCAAGGAAGTAGGAAATAGTTTCTGGTGCGCCTGACGCAGAGTCTAACCGTCTAATAGAAACACAGCAGGTTGATTTAATTCTTGCAACCATCGGTAAGATACAATCGTTTCTTGCCCGAATTTCATAATAAATCTATAATAGTAACTTAAGCAGTGTCATATAGCTACTTCGATTAATATTTTGTTATTACAGAATAGAGATGGAAATTGTAACAACTGGTTTCAATTGCGATATTCCAGATTCTTAAAACTATTGAGGACGACAAAATAAACGTTTGCAGCATTTATAGCCTTGAGTCTGTTGCCAAATGATCATTTCAACAAATTCTAAATAAAAGTAATATAGTTCTAGCAAAAGATTTGTGTATCAAACGTACGTTTAATGGGTTTTTAACAAAGTTTTTGGTTCGTTTTATTTCAGACATGAGTGATTCGTCAGTAAGTTAGTCAAACAATCTCCATTGATTGACTTATGACTCATAAGTGTTTTGATATCAGACTATACTAAGCTTATTCACTCAAAAGAACCGACACAAAAGATTCATTGTGTGGGAATCTTCAAACTTCATGCTTCATAGCCTATCGCTGAATAGTGCAGGAGCCTTTTTCGTTTACGACACGGTTTGCTTCTTAAACGTATAAATTCGTTATCGTTTATGCTTTAATGATTGCTTTACAAACAACCTAATCTTTTCAGGTCACTATGTCAGAGAAAGATGAGGAGACATTCAAGTCTGTGGACTTGGAACAGCAAAGTCAAAAGTCTCCGGAACCGGACATACATCCTCAACAACCTCCCAGTGAAACTGATAAACCCAATACACCTCCTGCAGAGGCCAAGGCAGAAACAACCCCCTCTCCAAGTACATCAGAGGTCAAAGCTAAATGGAAATCATCTGCAGAAGAGTTTAAAGTCAGGAGATTTTTTGTCCTCAGGGTAATGTCTATACTTTTTTGTTTTATTTTTCTCATTTGAAGTTTTCTGGGTTGACCGCAAATTGATGTTCTACTGTATTTTTCTGACCCATAAGCTTCACTTCTTTTGTATGTTGAGAGGTGTGGTGCAAATAAACCATGGTTGCTTTGGCGGCAGACAACACCTTTTATAATTACCAATATCCTCAATTACCTATTCAGCAAACCAGGATAGTCCTAATAGGCCTACTCTTAACTCGTCCGGTACTGACTGCCAATATTCAGCCAAAATATTCCTCACCTGAAGGCTGTCCTCCTGCTTTCCTCAGTCAACCTGAGGTAATTTGATTAGCAAATAGTGTTTGTTGGCCAGCTCAAAGGCCACATTTTGTTTTGTGAAGGTTGTGAAATGGGATCGCTCATCGCTCAAAACCATGGTTCCCACTTTCACTGAAATTGAATTCCATTTTTATGACTAAGCACTATTTTGTATTATGTTTGGTATTATTTGGCTCTGTGTTCCTGCTGTGGCACAACACTATAACAAATACTTTGAATCAAATCATTACACTTAAATCAAACTGACTCACCAATGAATATCACTTGTAGGTCTTTTGTAGGCACCAGTATACATCTGGCATACATTCATTAATTTTCATTGGAATTCACATCAAGGCTTACTTTTTAAAAAATTTTAACCCATTTCAATGTTTCTTTAATTTGGACTTAATGTGCTCAAGAACATTATGAAATGCTAATATTTGGTCAGCATCAAACACACCTTTTTTGAAGACCTTTTGTTCGTTGAACATCGAAAAAAGGGATGTGCCATTCTCCACTTCTCCAGTGATTAACTGAAAAATGTGAACAGTTATATGGCTTCAACATCAAAAACATTGGTTAATAAATGCCTACTGTCTTGTTTAATTTGCTGAAAACAATATCTGGTAACACTTTACAATAAGTTAACTCCATTAGTTAACATGAACTGCACTTCTACAGCATTTATTAATCTTTGTTAATGTACATTTCAACATTTACAAATACATTATTAAAATCTTGTTAACATTAGTTAATGCACTGTGAACTAACGTGAACAAACAACGACTAACTTTTCATTAACTAACGTTAACAAAGATTAGTAAATACTGTAACAAATGTATTGCTCATGGTTACTTCATGTTTGTTAATACATTAACTAATGCTTAACTGATGAACCTTATTGTAAAGTATTACTAAATATTTTAACTAGAGCTCACTCTAGGGAGTCCTGGCCCCTAATGTACAGATGTCACTGGTTGTAATATGACTTGATAAAGTTGAAATGTTGTACTGTGTCGCATTTTAGCCTGGAACATTGGACCAAGGCATTGAAGATGTTAAATCTCTGGTGAATCCCACAGAAGATGGTGCTGTTCTGAGTGTTTGGCTTCTGACTGAGTAAGTGTTTTCTCTTTTTCTTTAAAAAAAACAAAAACACCCTAATTTAAGAGCACTTTTGTTGAACTTTTGAACCATATATTAACTGCACTGCTAATGTGCAACATTCACATGGAGTAAAAAGAATCTCCTTTAGTTCTTTCATCACATGATGCATACTCCAGGCCGCAATCCATTATCTCACTCTGTGTTTTGTAAATAAGTAAAATATACAGGAAATAAAATGAAATAAACAGGCAGCAGAATGGGGCTGCTAAAATACATTTTGATAAATGTGTTGGCAGATGTCAACTTCTATCTGTCTGAGAGCAGGCTTTCAGGAAACAGTTTAAAGGCCTTGCTCTGTGATAATTAATAATATATATTATATTTCCCATGCTCTGGACAGGCACACACACACACACAGATTTATTTCCAGCAATGCTTGAGCAGCTCTGTGGTTTGAGCTTAGGCTTAAACAAAAGATGAAGTTCATGGAATTCATGCTTTTTGACTGCTATAAATTTCTTATTAGACATTGTAGGAAATAGTTTTAGCTGTACCTTGGCTTTTTGTGCTGTCAAAACAAAGACGCTTGAATGGCATAATATATAGGTTAGTTGCCTTAAATGAGCTTTAAATAGCCTTGTATTCCACATGGGTTCATTATCAAAGCATTCATATAACATTAAATGCATAATCTTGCTTGTCCTCACAGTATTTGCAGAATTTTAAATAAATGTAAAATAGCTCTTAAAAATATTGACAGTACCATATAAAAGTGTGTGTGTGGTGTAAATGTTTGTGGTCTTTCACACCTACTGTACGTCCCCAGGCCCACAACTTATTCCATTTGCCAAGTCAGAATTTCCTAAACAAGTAAAAAGTACCTTAATAAGACACCAGGGTCCATAAAGGCCCTGTATTTTAGTAAGATTCTCATGTGTTGTTTCTGTTACTGTGCAGGGGTGCATTTCCCAAAGCCAACCATGATTGCGACTGAATAGAGTTCAATGGAACTTACGACCAAAGTTGGTTAACAATGCTTTTGGGAAATGCACCCCAGATCTGATGTTGTAAGTGAAAGAGAATACATGCACATAGAAGTATACACATCTGGATACAAGTCTTGTGTGTTTCTACCTTGTCATCACTGAGTAAGTTTCACAATTCTTGCTGAGAGAAAGTTTTAAGAAATGGAGAACACGCACAACCTCTCGCTGTCTCTGTCTCATGGGCAGGAGCTCTCCATACATGCACTTTTCACTGGCCAATTGGAGCGAAAGCACTGACAAAAGAAATGAGCTTTTGTATTTTGACAAAAAAAAATCCTATAAAAAAAAGTGGCTTATGCATCAGTTATGCATTTTCCAAGCACATATCTTTGTTTTGACATAACATCAAAAAATGTGTGCATACATATTTTAAGAAGTATGCCAAAGGCAATTGCAGAATTGTTGAAGCTTTAAGAATATGTAGGCCTAAATAATTGAGACTCACATGCTTATAGAAAATTTTGTGTGGAGGAACTCAAAATAAAATAGTTTTTGGTCACTTTTTCTTGCTGTATAGGCTGTATGTTAAAACAGACCTACTACAGCTTAAAATGATGTAATGTTTCTATTAAAAAAAAAAAAGTGTTGACAGCTTCAAAGGATGCTGTAATCCAGGAGTTTTCAAATTGGGGTCTGGAGGAATGCAAGGGGGCTCTTGGAAAATCTGATAGAAAAGATTCATTCTATTGCCATAATATAGTTTAACAGTAAGGAAGAAAAGCATAATTTGCATATTTGTTGTAAAAAAAAAAAAAAAATTACCTTGCTTGTGACAGTGAAGTTCAAGAATGCTTGCATTTGTTCTATCAATGTTTAAGACAGTATTCTGCTTTAAACTGTACTCTTACATTGACTAGAATAAAAAATACACTATCAGTTTAATACAAAGTAAATATTTTCTACATACCATTTTAGTTATTGACTTTAGTGCAGTGATAATATAAAAGCCAATTTTTCACTATTTCTTTTGTTTGTTTATGTATGGGAATACAAAAAGCTATCTTGACATTTTAGGCAAGGGGTCCTTCACAAGGGGATCATCATACTTGACATGAAAAAGTCTGCTGTTTCCATTTAGAATAACTGAAATAGAAACAATATTGTGACAAGATTCATTCATCTACAAAACTCTAAATTAACATATGTTCAAGAACATGATTTAGTATCCTCCTGTGCTTGATCAAAGCTGTTGAAGGATTGTGAGCGACAGATTTATGGGAATGTAGGCCAGTGCTGGTGTAGTTACATTGATGTACTGTATGCAACACAGCAGAGGTCTGCAGTCGGGCCCGGTAGGGGACCTATGCTAACATGTCCCAGAGAATTAAACTCATGTTAATTAAAGATGCTGTAAACGATTAGCCACTCTGGAGTTCCTGTCAGACTGCCACAAACACACCATTGAGACCATTCAGTGTGAAGCAGCAGAGCAGTAGCACATCATCTCTGTGTTGTCAGAGTTGTCAATAGCAGAAAAGCATTCTATGTGACAACAAACTGACAACTACTATGAAGTTGAGTATGGCAAATACTCCAACACCCAAGTTATTTGGAATGCACAACAAGTATTTATATCATACCAGTTGGCATTTTTGGTAGTGGTAAATGCTCATTTCCAATATGTGTAGATTCAGATTAGCTTTACCATCATGTAAAGATGTTAATCTTTAAAAAATATGAATATTTTATAACATTGTTAATATTCAAATTTCCAAAAAAAAAAAAAATCATACTGTACATTATAATATTGCAATGCAATTATTTTATAGCATTTAAGACAATGGAATTTCTTTTATTTAATATATATAATATATATATATATATATATGTTATATTTTATATATATATATATATATATATATATATATATATATATATATATATATATATATATAAAATTAGTATTGGTCATTTATCAGTTTTTGGCCACAAAATAAAAATAATTATTAGCATATTACATATTACTCGGCCAGGCTCTGACATTGGCCTGAATTTTAATATTGTGCATCTTTACAAGTAATACCCTTATTTTTAATGCCTTCTCTCTTCTCCTGTGTAGGATCGATCATTGGAACAATGAGAAAGAGCGTCTGGTGCTCATCACAGAGAACAACCTCCTCGTCTGCAAGTATGACTTCGTCATGCTTAACTGTGAGCAGATCCAGAAGATTCCACTCAACATCATCGACCGCATCTCCCATGGTGCCTTCTGCTTTCCACCACATTCCCTCCTGAAGTGAGTAACACCCTGTCCCTCATCATTATCAGTTCATTCAAGGTCACATCTCACTATTGCAACAAAAAGTCTCATCAGCAGTTCCTCAAAAGTACATCTGATTTTCATAGTTTCTGATCAACTGTGACTGTCAGAACCAAAAATACAAGCACAAAAAATTCTCTTCGCTCCACTGATTGTTTTTGTGCCACATGTTGCCCTGTGTAATGAAGCCTTGTGCATTCAAGAACCCTCAGAAGTTCTTTTTCTAAGAAACATCTTTCACACTGGCTTATTGCCAGTTCTGATAATCAGTTGTAAATTCCTCCCCACCTTTTGCATGTCATGCTTAATTGCATGATAAGAGGAAAGTCTGGTGAGAGATACAGCACGAAGAGAGGTGCTCCCAATGTAGATGACAGCTTGGCAGGGCGTGTCGAGAATGAGAGATGGACTCATGTTCTGCTTCAATAAGGACATTGTGGATGTGATAACCGCAGGAAAACACAGGGAGAAGCCAGTGCTACCTTAAATGCCTGGTGGTCTTAATAATAGCTGGCCACCTGGTTGAAAATAGTTGGTTATTGAAAATATATATATCAATAGAAGACTCACTACTGTTCAAATATTTGGGGCCAGTAAGATTTTTCTTTTGTTGTTTTGGAAAGAAATTAATACTTTTATTCAGCAAGGATGCATTAAATTGACTTTTGCATTGTAAATGCTGATCTTTTACTTTCTGTTCATTGAAGAATTCTAAAAAACGTGTATCGCTGTTTCCACAAAATGTTAAGCTGTACAACCATTTTGAACAAAAATGTTTCTTGATCACCAAATCGATATATTGGACAGATTTCTGAAGGATCATGTGACTCTGAAGACTGGAGTAATGGCTGCTGAAAATTCAACTTTGTCATCACAGGAATAAATTACATTTTAATAGTTTTTAAAAAAAAAAATTTATATATATAAATAAAGCTAATAAATAAATAATAAATAATAGCTATTTTAAATTGTTATAAAATTTCACAATATTTCTGTTTTTACTGGATTTTTTAAATTTTTATTTGAATTTCAACATGTAATGAGCATAAGATACTTAACATTAAAATCTTACCCTGACCCTAAACTTTTGAATTATATTATATTATATTATTGTTTGTTATATTGTTATTGCACATCAAAATTAATTAATTAAATGAATAAGTTATTGGATTTATGTCAGTAACATATTTTTGTCATAAGACTCATAACTTTGAGTTACCACTGAAGTGCCTAGGTGTTCCAATTGGGATCAGCAACCTGTAATATTCTCACATTAAAACACTTTGTATGTTTGTGAATATTTTGGCCAGTGGCTTTTGAATCTCATTCATTTCTGTACTTTTCTCCATCCTCAATGTGCCACATAAAGCCTTAAACAGACAAATGAGGAAAAATCTGAGACCATGAGTCATTTTTCCTAACCGTATTACCAGTTTTTACAGGGTGATAATACCCACAATGCAGCAGGATTTAACAAATGGTATCAGAGGGGAAGGAGGCCAGAGCCTCTTTTCTTCTCATAATTTTTGTGTGGAGGGATTATGTGAATGGAAATGGGATGTAAGGAGGACTTTATAACGCAGGGAGGGGAGAGCTGTCAGTACAGCTCTTGTGTAACCGATTAGTGGTAGAAATTAATGTAGTCCTTTCATCCAAACCTTTTAAAGCTGGCTCAGGGGACACCAACCCAAGTAAAACTAATTTGATGAATAAAACGTAATGTGGCGTGAAGTGCTTAGGAGAGGCAGGCCGTATTGGGCTGACTTTATCTCCCTACATTACATTCAATTATAAATAAAACGCCACTGAAAACCACCCTAGAGTGCTGGAGGAGAAAGGCAAGCTTTAAAGCCACTCTCTTTCTTTCTTCCTTCTCCTTGCATTTTTGCTTAATAATTTTTTTCCATCTCCCTCATTATTTTGTCTTTTCTTACTCTTAATCTCACACTCAAGCTGTCTGCACTTCTCTCTTTCAAACGACTGTGCATGCAGTTCTCCGCTCATGTTCTCCTTTTTACTCATAACACATCAGTTAAATATTATTCTTATTGATATCCAAGTTTTATTTCCTTTACATTTTTTTTGTCTCATTGACTTTAATCACTCCAGTTGATGAATCCTTCATTCTGTTATAGCCAGTCACCTGTTAGGTGGCACGTCAGATGTTTTTGTACAGACCCCTCTTATAGTACAGTAGTGGGATAGCAGAATACAAATATACAGAGTATCTGAATTAGTGAATATTGAGTGAATGGAACGGCTTAGGGCATTGTGTTCCATATGAAGTTTGATTTTCATGTCAGCTTATATAAATTGTGATGCCACACGTCACAATCTAGCTGCGTATAGCTGCATTTTTTTAGATAGCTGCATTTGTGCATTCTAAGGAAACTTAGGTTATGTTCACGCTTGTAATTCAGTTCTCTAGGTTCTTTTGGTTAAAGAACATTTAATGTTGTTTCACTCAGCGTTCACACGGTCATTTTTATGACCGCACCTAAAGATACCAAACAAAAAAAATGGCTTTTATCATGTATATTTTGAGACTTTCCTTGCTGAATAAAAGTATTAATTTCTTTAAAAATCATAGTGACCCCAAACTTTTACATGATAGTGTATATCTTCCAATATTGTATATTTATGTCCATCTGTTTTCACATTTAGATTACCTTTATTGTCATGTAGTAGCAGTTTCATGTACTGTAGACTTTTTTTTAGCAGAACAGATCTCAATATGATATCAATATCTCAATATCTCCATTTTGGTTCCACCATTGGCAAGTTGTATCTTGGGTTATAGTAAGGGTTTACTCCTGAAGTCTGTAGGCCACTGAAAACTTCCCTTAACTGCAGGGAGATTGGTTCATGGTGGTTTTGAATGAGTCTTAGCCCCATTGTGGTACAAAGAGAGTTCATTCACTTTGGCTGGATGAAGGAGTGTGCAATGTTTTCAAAAAGAGCTTTTCACCCAGACTGTCTAGACAAGGTAATTACCCATCTACCCTGCACATCACTCATGTGTCCTCGTGTGTAGCTCGTGCTGACAAGAGCTTTTTTTGAACCTTTTTACGGAATGTTGCTATAAAAAATATATTCAGTATTTCAAGTGTAAAGAGGATGTTTATAAAACATCAAAATGTGTCAGACTTGGAGGAAATTTTTCAACTTTCTGTCAAATGAAAACATACAGAGAACGAAATATGCAATTAAGCATGGAAGATTGTCATTACAAAACTTGGATAGGCAAAGCGATAACCATATATTTCCACAGAGAAGACATAGAGAACAACTCGTTCTCTATGTTAATAGATTTTAAAATGTAACTGTTTCCTGTGATGGCAAAGCTGAATTTTCAGCAGCCATTACTCCAGTCTTCAGTGTCACATGGTTCGTTAGAAGTCTTTCTAATATGCTAGTTTGATGCTCAAGGAAGATTTCTTGTTGTTCAATAAACATTTCTTCACATACTTATGTGGAAATGCATAAGTACACACATAATGCATAGGAAGTTCTTTTAATAATATCTTTAATAATCTTAATTAGATAATAACATCTTTGGTAACATTATAACTATCTGTACTGTTACTTTTGATCAATTGATCAAATTGCAGTGAACTTCATTGTTTTATAATGTTTCCTGGGATGCACTTATAATGTTAGTATGATTTTTACATAAAAAACTGTCATCATTTAGAAATAAAAGTCGTTTTTCCTACCCTGATTTTAGCCCTCTGATTGGAACGCACTGTTTTAAGGGGCGTGTCTGCTGTGAGACTTCAGTGTAAACGCCCACTGCTGGGATTGGCTAACATCTTTGCAATTGCTATTTGTAATAGCTAAGTATTAGTCTCTATGTGGAACTCTCTCAAACATTTTTGCTATTACAGCTCTCAAGATTAACTAATCGTGAAAAGTGTTGATTATAGAATTGCATTTAGATCTATGGCATTTTATTTAGATTGTGGCATTCAAATTCAATTCAATTCAAATTTATTTGTATAGCGCTTTTCACGATACATATCATTTCAAAGCAGCTTTACAGAGAATGGATGTCAACATTACAATTTAAAGGATGCATTTAGCAAATAATATAATTTAGGTAATTAATTTACAATCAGAGTTAGCAGTTTAACTGAAGGTAGAAGCAAAGAGCTCCTCAAAAAAGAATTACATTAACAATAATTAGGATATAGAATTGGGCAATGTGCATGTTGATCCAGATGATTGCGTCTTCTGAAGTCCTCGCAGGAATTGGCGCCGTGTCTTCACGGGTGATGGTCATCTGAGGTCTTCTTAAGAGGCTAGATTCAGACTGAAGCTGATGTGCTCTCTAGTCACCTCGGGGCGGATGTCTCGAGGTAAAACAGAAAAGCTAAAGGAGAATAATTAGCATAGCTGCTGTTCATAACTTTAAGCAAAGATAGTCATAATGAGCAATTGATCTGATATGAGATGCATTATGTGAATGCTTGGCTAAAGAGACGTGTCTTTAATCTAGATTTAAACTGGGTGAGTGAGTCTGAGCCCCTAACTATCAGGAAGGCTATTCCAGAGTTTCGGAGCCAAATGTGAAAACGCTCTCCCTCCTTTAGTCCTTAGCTATCCTAGGTACAACCAGAAGTCCAGAGTTTTGTGATCTTAAAGAGCGTGACGGATTGTAGGGCAATAGAAGATCATGGGCGGGGCTAGCGTTGCAATGATGAAGTAGGTGTTGATTTCTTCTGCAGAGGCGGTCTTTCATGGGCAGGAGCTGTTAGATATAATAAAGAGGCACATTCCACAACGAGTCGTTATCTGGGCTTGCTTACAATAAAAGCTATTAGTGGACTAACAAGGAAGTTTTCAGTTCTGAAACTTGTATGATGACCTCTTACATGTCGAGAGCTAAAGGAAAATTTCTCAGTTCATAACCCCTTAAATGCAACTTTCTGAATAAAACTATTAATTTCTTTATTTTCTTTTGAATGGTAGTTTGTGTGCACCCTATGCATAATATCAAAATTAAATAAAATACTGAATTGCTTTTTTTTTTTTCAGCCAATATCTGAACCAATATCTGATCCATCACATTATTGGACACTTAATTCATTCATTTTGCAGTTTGGTCAGCAGAGGGGGCAATTTCACACATTTAGACTAGCTGTGCACAGAGTCCACATTCAGTACATATTCTCCCTCAACTGTACTGTAACCAAAACCACCTTGCACGCATTACCTGATTTAAGAACAGCATTGCCGATGTAACGTCTGAATTATTTAAAGCTTTATATTTTTGCAGATTTCCTAGACCTTGCAAATTCAATCAATCTGAGCTGTTTCCATTAAGTGCTCTGGGTGGGGTAAAAACTGCACAAACAACAGAACTGTATTGCGGCATTCATTGTGATTGACTTCCTGGGAAGGATTATCTGAAGTTTACATAGGGATTTCTTAACCATTTCTTAACTATGTGTCAACAAGCCAGTGCTTGTCAGGTCATTCACTGTATTGACTGTGTCCACTGTGCTCATGTAGAATAATGTGTCAGCACTGTTTGGACCTGAGAGACTCTGGGCTAATTTGTCATTGTCAGGAAGCATTGTGCTAAATCTCTAAATCTTGTGGTGTTTTATATATCAAGAGCGCTGATTTATGCCTGATTGCAAAAAAAAAAAAAAAAAAAAATTTGCCTATATTAAACAGAAGCATTACGATGCGTCATTTCTTGGCATGCACTTTCCTGGATTTTCACCTCCTGAAGGAAATTAGTCAGTGGAATAAGGCCCCACCTTGTATTTCTTCCTCACCCCTATTCTCCTGTTCTGACATTTTTGCATGAATTCTGTTTTTAAATCTTGTTAAAAGACTGGCTCATGCATAGCCCACCACAGTGAGTGGCCATGCCTCTCAATCGTAGGATCTATTGAGCAATCTGGGGATTTGTTTGTTGGCTCTGGCACTCCGCAAGCCACTTGCCCTGACAGCTGTAGCAGACCTCTGATATTCATCTAGTGTGTTGACTTACCCGTCCTCAGCCATACATAAGTGCAGTCGACCGCTACAGGAATTTCAAGACGCTGCACCAAAGATTAACTAAGAATACATTTGAGTGTGTGTTTCTTGTTGTGTTTATTTTTGAGTCATTCTACAATTGCAGTGACATTTCAATCTGGAAATTGTTCAAAAATAAAACTCATTAATCCTAAATTAAAGCAACTGTGCTATTTGAATAAATTTACCTTCTTTCTTGTGTCATTTGAGGTTATGATAAGTGAGGTTGCTTATTATTAACCCTTTCACGAGTTTAAAATATTCTATCTGACCCCCCAGAGTGAGTTTTTTTTAAGGCATCCGTTATTTTAGAACGTTTGCGCTTATTCTTTCCATGGCGACGAGTCATGTTCGTCACCGTAGCCACAATTACACTGTATGACAGATGTATAGCTATTATTTTGTTTTACCTTATTTATTTAAAATAAAAGTCACAAACTTGCTTACCATGTCATCAACTATCTGATATTCCGATTTTCAAATATGTGTGAGTAAGTGAGTGTGTTTTGTCGTTTAAAAACCTTTATAAATGATCTTGATCTTAACGCAATATGGGCGCTGCCATCTTAGTTTGCACCGCAGTTCACAGAGTCCTGTCAGTCAGATTTACAGCATGTGAATTCATAAGTTTCTGCCGAAATACATGCAAGTAAGTGGCTGGTGAACTAGAAGAATAATAGAGTAAACTTTATAGCTATGTGGGTCTGATAAGAATAAACTTCAGAAAATTATATTCGAATGGATTGTCATTGCTGCTTCCACTGATGTCGAACATCAGTGTGTATAAAAAAACTCTAAATGTATTGTTTTACTGGTGCTAATGTGTATTTAAATGTCTGAAACCTTTAAAAAAAACATTATGTCGCTGAAACTGCATAGTTGTGATATATGACAAGCGCGGACCATGTCCGTTTCACAGCCAAAGTGCGAAAACACAGTTTGGTAGTCTGGCAGTTATGTGACGTCACTGAACATTCTGAATCCCATATGTGGGACCGTACTGCTCAAAAGGTTAAAGCTACATTTGTGAGTTCTCACAAAAATATGTAACTCGTTGTTCGTTCAGTGTCACTGATATTATGAGGAAAAGGTTCTATATAGGAGAAGCTATTTTCACACAAAAGCAGTTTATTAAAGGATTAGTTCACTTCAGAATTAAAATTTCCTGATAATTTACTCATCCCCATGTCATCCAAAATGTTTATGTCTTTCTTTGAGGAAAACATCCCAGGATTTTTCTCCATATAGTGGGCTTCACTGGAGTACAACGGGTTGAAGGTCCAAATTACAGTTTCAGTGCAGCTTCAAAGGGCTCCACACGACCAGATGAGCAACATTGGTCGCGAAAGGGTTGGTCATTTTCTCCAAAAAATAAAAATTGGTATACTATTTACCTTTTCTTTTTCTTTTTTTTTTTTTTGTAAAAGGCGTTTGACTTTGTAGACACTGGATTGGTACTTCCGCCTACATCACACGTGACCTTTCCAACGTGATTATATAATGCGTGGCCAATGCAAAGAAGGGCAGGACGAGCACTTGTGGTTAAAAAGTATATCATTTTTTATTTTTTTTAGAAAATTTGTTTCATTAGACAAGACACTTTGAAGCTGCACTGAAACTGCAATTTGGACATTCAACCCGTTGTACCCCAGTGAAGTCCACTATATGGAGAAAAATCCTGGAATGTTTTCCTTAATTTCTTTTTGCTGAAGAAAGAAAGACATGAACATCTTGGATGATATAGTGGTGAGTAAATTATCAGGAAATTTTCATTCTGAAGTGAACTAATCCTTTAAGGCGTTTAATTGTGAAGTCTGCCTCTGGGGGTGGGACTGACACTACTGACATTAAAATGAGTGACAGTTGCTTTTATGTAAATATTAAAAATAAATATATATATAACTTGAATTTTAATTGACCTTTTTACAAAAATCTATGTTTATTACTTTCTTTGAACAGTATGCACTATGGAACAATATTTTTTAAAAATCACTCTTCATGTTTGAGAAACATTCCTGCAAGTACAGTATATTTAGTGTACTGTAAACTAAATGTAATGTTTCCTGCTGGCCATAATTCCAATTTTATGGCCGGCAGGAAACATGAAATTTACTGTGACTTTATTTCTAGGAATGCACTCCTGTGTGTAACACATCTCAGTGCGTCATGCATGACAGATCTTAGCATCCATTTTTCACCTTTTCTTTTCATCCCTCCCTTTCCCTCCCCTTCTCAATCTTTCTCAATCATGTAGAGTGATGGAATGAAATAGTCGGTACATATGTGTGTGTGTGTGTGTGTGTGTGTAAGAGAGTGGCAATGATCAGTGAAAGCTGAAGTCTGTACCATAAACAGTGAATGTCCCAGCCCGCTGGCTGCTGCAGCCCAGCCCTCTGCCTGTCTCAACTGGCCCTCGCGTACTGATAGCTTACCTCTGGAATCATCTGGATGAACTCACACACACAGTAAAATACACAACTGCTTTCACACAAACGATGTATGCGTGTGTACTTGCTCTTGTACACACAAAGAACACTTTACGCTTTTAAGCAAACATACAAAAACCTTACATACTCAACAAACAGTCAAATTTTCATCCTTTTTTTCTGAGTCGGGCTTTGTGCCGCCCCATAATCACCTTTCCTCTCTTTTTCTCTCAACACAACAGTTTATTCAGCAGGGTGTAGCCCGCAAGACCTCAGCAGCCATTGTCAAGGTCTGAGAGTGTTAGTGTAAACATAGGCAGCATCGGGAGAGCTGGAGACACAGCCTTGCCCTGTAGTTATGTTTTTTTCCTATCTAAAGAGTCGTTCTTTTGCTGTAGCTTTAAGGTATGTGTGTTTGGCAGGAACTGGCCCTGCTTAAGGTGTGTTCTGGAGTCTGTTGGTTTTTGCCAAAATATGACACACCTGGAAATGCAACACGCACGTTTTAAGCAACTGTGCACATGTTTGAATCGATTGTCTCGTGTTGAAGATATGCAAATGAATTTATAAAAGGCTTTATATATTTATGTAAAGATTCCAAGCACTGACACCTCTGTGTACAATGAAAACAAAGGCCCATATGCTCAAATGAAAAAATAGTAATAATAAATTACAAATATTAAAAGTAACCCCCCCCCCACACTTTATTCATTTTTATTTTTTCATCAATAATTTACTCAATATTTTAGTCATTATTTACCCAATCTCATTTCATTCCATACCTGTAAGCTTTTCATTTTTTTCATCTATATTTTCCTTATAATAGGAATACTTTTGGTTTGTGTCATAACCGATCACAACGTTCCAGTTTGAAAGAAAATGGCATATAAAAGCTGCAGTGGGGTGGAAGATTTTCAGCCAATGATTAATTGTTTGGAATGTTAAAGGAATAATGAAATAAAATGAAAATTGTTTCAGTATTCGCTTTCCCTCTTGTCATTTCAAAGCCTCATCTGTTATCGAATGTCCAAATAAGAATAAAAATATAAACATCATGACAGACTACTTTAAACATTTAAAAGTTAAATGCATTGACATACATGATATACAGCGTCTTCAGAAAATAACATTTCGAATAAAACAGTAAGTTTTTGGCAAAAGTGTAATGAAAATTATTATAATATTTGTGAAAAATAATAGATTACAAAATGTCTAGAATGCATGCTGTCAGTAAATGAGGTTGTCTTACGTTTCTTTCTCATGTGTCTTAACATATGTCTGACATAGATTATCATATTGTAATATCTTAAAATCATATGATTATAACTGTGGTAACTAAATTGCAAAACAATTATAACTTTAAATTATTACCTTAAAGAGCTATTTGTACCAGATTTAACCAGTTAACATTAGTTTTATTTAGTCTGATATAGCGATATTATTCAATATTTTTTAACTTGAATTAAACCATTTATTTAGTTGTTAGATGACCATTTTTTTAGAATGCAAGAACTGTGTCATAATTTTGAAATATTTCATTCTCGTGGACGGCAGAGTGAATGCAGAGAAAATGATGTATCCATCTATCAGCTCAGAAAAACAAAAAAGACCTCCTGAGGCTAAACACTGAATGCCTTGTAGTGATTACAGTAGATGCTTGACTTTACCTGGAGCCCAGTCTGTCTGTATGCAAGTGAAGGAGGACCGCTAGGTCACTGGTTACGCATGTTTAACTGCCATGGTGTTGTGCTGAAGGGCATATCAGTCAGCGAGTCACACGAGAAGTGTTTTTCTCAGGCCACTCGTTTATCAAATGTCACTAGTGAAGCATAACTTCTTTCACTTCCATTTTAAAAACTCTATCTAGGATAGAAAGTTCCTGAAGTTGAATTTATACTAAGCTCATTCCATTAAAAGCTAGCTCTCATGAAGTTAAGTAAATTTCTTAGATTTCACAGATCTGTCTGGTTGTTAATCATTCTGTAAACAAGTAAAATGTTTATTTATATATATATATATATATATATATATATATATATATATATATATATATACTTCCTGGTTCAGAATATTGTAACCAGGCATCGGATTTCTGGTGAAAACGCAAAAACGCTATGTGATGTGGCACAGTAACAGCCAATCATATTCAATGTCTAATATATATTTACGTGGAATGTGATTTTAAACCAATTGCATATCAGTATGGGCGGGGCTACCTGTAGCAATGACGCAGAAATAGAAGCCAAGCGATCAACAACCAGGACAAATCAGAAATTAACAGGGAAAACAATTTATTGCTTTATTTTGTTGAACCAGTATGTGATGCAATACTTACAAATTTGTGTTAAATGAAGAATGTCTCTTAGTGTGACTGCATGGACAGTTGTAGAAATCATAGCCTTTCATACCATGACTGATGGAGAAACGGTACATAGTCTATTGTGAAAGATGCTTGTAAAATATGGAAAGGTGCCAACACATTTCAAAGAGTGAATGTTTGGAGGTTTTAAAGCCCTGTGTTTGCTGCCAGGCGCTCTCTTGTCTTCTGAGGTTTCATCAGCCTGGAAAATAAAGACATCCCCTCTAGGCTTTTCATTAAAACCTATTTACTTAAAATGGCAGAAGAGAAAGGCAGGAGGGATGAAAGAAAATCTGATGAGCGGAGGGAATTGCCTCTAAGCTTAGCAAACATTACATTTGCCTGTGCATAAAGGAAGAGAAATGGTGACAGTTTTGGCAGGGAGGGAAGCTGGGGGTCTGGGGTCAAGCTGACCTAATTGAAAGCATGAAATTGTGAATCACTGAGCAGATAATGCACTTGTTAGTAGTTAGGGCTTACAGATGTTGCGACAAAAGATATGTGCCACTTGTTCCTGTTTTTGTACAGTTGAGTGCATTTTGTGCATGCTTAAGCAAACTTGTGCAGCTAATTTGGTTAGTTATATTTATTTATTCATTTCTATATTGGGAAACAGAAACATTTAATAGACTAAATAGAAATTGAAAACAATAGAATAAATAAATAGAAATAGAAAAAATATAATATTTATTCAATTTTTATTTATTTAGTATTTTTCTCTGAACATTTCTGTGGACTCCTATAGCATTTCCTGTTAGAGTCCCCTGTAGAGTTAAGTGATTTCTCTTGTTTGCTATCGTTTATCTGTCATTGTTTTCCAGCATACAAGCATTGCGATATGTGTGTTTTTCAGGAGAGAAGGTGAGGGTGTGCGGGTGTTTTGGGATAAACTCAGAGAACCATCTTTCACGTCCCGTTGGAATCCTTTTGCTGTTGACTATCCTTTCTCTACATTCACCTATCACCCTGTCAAGAGTGCCAGTGAGCAGCTGGGTCACCTATGTGAGGTGAGTATTACAATACAACACACAGAACACGCTTCTCAGTCAGGTCTCATTCCTTACCTCTGACATATTTCTATAAGATCTTCTCCTTTTTTAGTCATACTATTAGACTTAGTGACAACAACAAAACCCAACTATTAAATAAGCCTACTTAGCTACTCTCAAATGCTTTTAGTATTACAGAAGCTGCCCGAGGACTTGTAGAGGTGGAGTAAGAATGCACAATTTCTTGGAAGTCGACTTAGAAAGAAATGACGTGTTTAGTTATCATTAATGGTGCAATATGTATTTCACTACATGATAAAGATTTAAAAGAATGACTATTTGATGATTGAGGCAAGGTTACTTAAGGCAGCGTTTCTCAAACTGGGGTCAAACAAATGGTAATTTGGAAATTTCCTGGATAAATAAATTGACTAAGTTACTGACTATAAGTATTAATCTATGAAAGGCTCGCTTGTTCCACCTGGACGTGTTAAACTTGGGTGAGCCAAATTCAGGTTTATAGTTTTGTGAATATACATGCCATTAAGTAATTTCCTGACAATAAAAACACTTGTAATCCAGGTTTTAAGAGGCCAAGCACTGCAAGTTTTTTAGATGTCAGTATGGTGATAATTATAGTTTATATTACATTGCAAAAAAGTAAAAATAAAAATCAGCCTTTCATCAACCCCACCATATATATATATATATATATATATATATATGGTATTTTTTGTTGTTATTGTTTTGTTCATTTTTGTCTTTCCCTTGCAAAAAAGAACTTTAGTATACTTTTAAAAAATAGTACTTAAAGTAATTAATAATACACCTTAAAAAGAACATACTTTAGTGTGAACAGAACATAATGTTTCCAGACACTTAATTATATGCTAATTGCAATAAATGAAAATATATTATAGCTTAAATTTATATTAAATACAATTAGCTGAATTTAGCTGAACTAGAGATATTTTTGACACACTTAAATATGACTTAAGCACATCTTTAAAGCATGACAAAACATTACTAAAACATAATGATTTAAAATGATTATAATTTAAAATTTAATTACATTATTTGCAAGGATTAAAAAAAAGTACTTTTAAGATTTGAGGTTCACTACAAGTACACATTCAATACAATTAAGGGAAATGAAGATAAACTGATATTCTATTACTTTTTTTTTGCTGTCATTGCGAACTATCTGAAGTAGCCCTTATTGTGTCAGGATAATCTTTTTGGAGTTAGGGAGCCGTGGACAATTTGAGGTTTAGAAAAAGTCAGTTATTTTTATAAACAGAAACCATTATTTAAGGCTGTATAATTTAATTAGACAATAAACAAGAAATAAAGCCTGTAAGGAATGATCACTCTCAAAAATCTGCTTTACAAAATTTTTAAACTGAGATTTGTTTTGGTCCCTGGCTCACTCAGCATGGCTGTGGGAGGCCCAAGACAATCTGCTGCCCTTAAGTATGTATGTAGTTCAAGGTGTGAGCGAAGGGTCTTATGCAGGTGACCTCACAGATCGCATAACCAGTCATTTGGACTACGGGGTGTCTAATCCCACAGCCACAATTCCCATACCTCACATTCCACCCCGCCTACTGAGGTGAACAGCAGGTTCAACAAAAATGAAGAACGGTTGATAAAAAAGAGAAAACATAAACATGAATGTTTTGACAAGCAAAAACCGCCAACCTGACAAACATGAGTTGAGTAAAATAAGCATTTAAAAGATGTTTTTGCTGTGTGTTTTAGTAATGAATAAACAACCTCCATATTTTTCTTTATCATTTAGATTCAAAACTTCAGGGAAGAGCTGACTTTGGCAGCGCAGAAAGCCCACAGCAAGAATCCTGTACCTGGGAAAGCCAACGGGGTCCTTGTGCTGAATCAACCCATTCTAATCGAAGCATTCGTGGGTCTGATGTCTGTCATAGGCAATCAAAACAAGCTGGGCTACTGCTTAGCACGAGGCAATATCGGTTTCTGAGAGCACTTTGAGTCTTCCAATTAGCTGAGCATGTGTAATTTATACTTATTTTGGATAATTATTAGTATATTTTAAGTCAAGAAGAATGTGTCATTTCTATTCCTAAAATACATTTATCTATACTGTTAATGTCCGTCAAACGGCCCGATTTCATCTAGTTACATGAGCCCCAAAATATTTTTTTATAACAATGTCAATAAGGCATTTCCTTAGGGTTGTGTCATAGCATACAAAGAATGTTGTCCCTCCTACGACTTCCTGTGTAGAAATATCTTGTATTTGGTTTGTTATTTCCCTGCAGAAACCTTGCTATGTATTTTGTAATGTGCCTTTTCTTTCTTTCTTTCTTTCTTTCTTTCTTTCTTTTGCAGATATCATACCTCATCATAAGGCTTATTACAGGCCAATTGTTGCCTATAGGCACATAATTCATTTTTCTTTGATGGTTTAGGGTTTTATTTGCAGAATGCAGTACTGGATTTTCCCTAATTTTGTAATTACAATATTCACTCAGTGGTTTTGATATATTTCTACAACAGAATGTCAAACAAACTGTAAAGCCTTTATAAAATAAACTCTAATACAGAAACTGTCACGGATTTGCAGTTATTTTTTATCTTTGTTTCATTTTCATGTACTTTTAGTTTGTATTCATTAGTTTCCTTTGTCTAGTTTCCCGTTGCTTATGAGTCATCATGGTTACTGATATGATTAGTCATTCTGTTCAGCTGTTTGTCATTAATTAGCCTTGTCTGGCTGAGTATTTTCTGTGTTTTCAGTTCTATTTGTTGGTTGTCATTAATGCATGTCTTGAGTTTGGCTATGGTTTGCATTCATTTTGTTAGACCTCAGGTCATGCAGTCACCAGCATCGCCCAACTGCGAGGATCCCCCGGCTCCACCTCCGCCCACTGATCCCTTCGCCCCACCTAGGCCCGTTGACCTGTCGGTCTGTCTTGGCTCCTCCCTCCCTTGACTCCACCAAAGACCTTCGTCCCTCCGGCTCCACTTTGGTCAGTTGTCACCCTGTCTGTGCCACGGTCTTGCGAGCCTTCCGCTGCACTCCCTCTCTCTACCCCTATGGCTTCAGCGGGCTCCTCCTCTCTCCTGGTTCTGCTTTCGTCCTTGGTCACACTAGTTTCCACTTTAGTCCTCAGGCACTCAGGTTCCAACTCAAATGCTTGTCGCCGTGACTCCAACTAGGTCTTCAGCGTAAGCGGTGGCGGTTGATTCCACAGACTCTCTGTCTGAGCCTAGGGCTCCACTGACATCGGCTCCGTCGGTCGTCCCCTGGATGTCATCAGCTACTTAACCATCACTATTAAGGGCTATCGTCATGGCTGAGCTCAGGGTCAACACCACCTGGCCACTTTGCCCATCATCTCTACCTTGGCTGCTTCCTCCATTTGCTCCTTCTTGGTGTCTGCTGCCTATTCTTACCAGCCCTTTGCCTACCCTTCTCACCAGTTCATCGCCCTCCTCCAAAGTCCCCTCCCTCCCTCATCTCTTCTGTCACGGTGTGAGGTCTCACCTTCCGGGAGGGGGTGTAATGTCACAGATTTTCAGTTATTTTTGCTCTTCGTTTTATTTTCATTGACTTTTTGTATTCATTACTTTCCTAGTTTCCTTTGTCTAGTTTCCCGCTAGTTATCATGGTTACTGGTATGATTAGTCATTCTGTTCAGCTGTTTGTCATTAATTAACCTTGTCTGGTTGAGTATTTAGTTCCTGTGTTTTCAGTTCTGTTTGTCGGTTGTCGTTAATGCACGTCCTGAGTTTTTGCTTTCATTTTATTCAAGTTTATTTTGCATTCATCTTCATCGTCCAGTCGTCTGCCTACACCAATGCTTAGACTATGTGACAGAAACATGCCTCATTAGTGCTGAATCAGTATATTTCCATTAACTGCAATTAGATGTAATTCAAACAAAAGTGTGCCTTTGCTGAGCTTCATTTATCTGACTAGTTTGCACTGTTTTGATTTATGGAGTGTTTCTAAGGTGGGGCTAGTGCCCCCATGTCAACAAGCTTGAAACATGTAAAACAAGTATAAAAGATTTATATTTATATTTTACATTTAAGGTAATGTAAATTGGTCCCCTTAAAACAAATTCTTCAACCGTGTGGCCACCCCAGTTAACATGGTGTGGAAGAGTCACTGAATGTGGATGCTTTTCTGTTGTTTTATTACAGTTTTTCACAATTACGAACAATTCATGAAACTGTTCAACATTTTCTCACAACTATAAACAAATCTCGTAACAACACACCAATTTGTACAAACCTTAAACTTCCATATCAATCAAAAACAAATTATCTTTGTTAAGAAACAAACTTTGACCTCAGATCGCACAGAAAACCTAACAAATACACAGACTTTCTTGGCTAGAGAACACTAGTGAGATCAATTCATAACACTTTAACAAAAAAAAAAAAACAAGTGCTTTTGCTGCTCAATGTCTATCACTGTATACAACATAAATGAAAGTGTGCAGATACAGTAAAATACAACAATGAGTTTTAGAAAAATTGTTATTTCTATTACACTCCTGTAGAATGATCTTAGAGTAGTTCTAATACCAAAGAATTGAAAATGAACTCGGTATGCAACACAATACAGTATACTGTCAATTACAGAAGAGTAATAAATTCAGCATCCATAATGTTTACTCATGATTAAAAGAATGCAATTTGATTTCATATTGTGAGCAAACCAACCCGTAAGGCCTAGTTGTCAAATGGTTTTTCTCACTACTCAGATACCAGGACTCATCCAAATTGGCCAATAGGTGGCGCTACAGCGATCAAAAACGCAGAACTGCTCATAACTCCTAGACCGTTTTTCCAAGACTTAAGACGAACAAAATATATATCTACGATTTCATTTCCACCATGAAAATTGTTCTCCATCTTGGATTTTGTCCAAAACCTACTTTTGCGAACTAGGTTTTTCGCTCGATTGGAACCAAACCAGTTCAGAAACATTCTCTGGAGTCTGAATATCAATAATTAACAAAAAAATAAATAAATTTTGCTTCATGATCGCTAAGAGGTGCCAAAACGTTCAAAATGGGCGGGGCCACTTTTACTAAAATGACTATAACTCTTGAACAGAATGAGATATTTTCTCCAAACATGGTACACTTGTATGGGCTCAATCTTTCACGGTAAAAAAAAATCACGTCAATTGGACACTAGGTGGCACTATAACTAGGTGGCGAAAAAAAAACATGAAAACGGCTATAACCACCTGACCGTTAGTCTGATTGACTTGAAAATTTGTATGCAGTGTCTTGTCTTAGGTGCCATGATTGTCTCTGAGGACATTGGTGTATCTCAAAAACCATGGCCGCCATCGACCAATGAATTTTGAACACCTATTAGACAAGGTTAACAGACGCCAATCGGAATGAAATTCGGTGGCCGTGTTCGAAATGCCAAATGAAACTCATGGCTCTAAAGTTCTGTAAGAATTTTGAACGAAATCGGCCATGAGTTTTACGGCTCTGTAATAACCTGGTGTTTCACGCATCCACACAATATGCATATCATTTGACAAATCTCCTAATTCTGAACAACTTTGCCTCAAGAACCATTGCTGTCAATCAAATTGTTCATTAAATATTCACGATTATGTAAAAAACTACTTTTACGAACTAGTCCTAGGTTTTTCGCCCGATCGGAACCAAACCAGTGCAATACAATTCTCTGGACTCTCCAGATCAATAATTATCCAAAAAAGTTGAAGTTTACCCTTTGCATAGCTATAACTGGGTCATTTAGAAAATGGGCATGGCAAAATATACTCAAAAGCCTATAAATCATAAACGAAACTCAAAATTTCATGAAATTAGGTGAGCACATGCAGCATATGACTATAAAGAAGCAGGCATGGATATCGGGCCATAGGTGGTGCTATAACTGTTAAAAAGTTTTTTCTACTTCCTATGGTAAAGTGCCTGCATTGGCTGTAAATGTTTTTTTACATGCTTGCTAAATAAAATGTAAAATCTTTTTGTGCAAGTGCTTAAAGGCCTTAAAGCGTTTGAACCCTGATAATTGCTGCTTGCAGCTATAGTTATATAAATAGTCATAGATTTTTAGTTTGTGCAGGTTTATAGAAGATTATTTTATGCAAATATTTGTATTTGAATAGAAGAGAAGAGAAGAGAAGAGAAGAGATGTCGCTGCAAGAGGCTTACACAGTGCACATTGGATTGTGCAAGAGAACATGCAACATAATATACACTACATTTTTTGAATAAATGGAATAATTCCTTTATGGAATAAATTAATAGATATGATTTTTGTTGTTTACTACTTTTCTGCAGCAGCCTCTGTAAAGTGGGATCTGCACCCATGGTCGGTACTTGTGGAGAATGCAGACTTAAAGAATGTACACCATAACTCTGGTCTGGCAGATGTTATGTGTTAATCTCTTGTTTATCTGATTACACTTCTGTAGGCTGCACAATGGCACAGCGTATGCTGCTACCAGATCCCAAACCAGAAGCTTTGCGAAAATGTGCATGCTTTCCATTCATCAACCTCCCACAATATCCATTTACAACAGAACAAGCTTATGGCTTGCTTCTACACTACACTGTTAGTTTTGTACATGATACCAACCTTTTCTAATGTAACGATGCAGAGATCTCACTATGAATGTATTTTAATCTTTAAAGGGTTAATGCTTTTCCTATGAATGTGGGGACGTGTCTCGCAATCCAGGATCAGGCACTGCTGTCCCCTCAGGTCATGGCTTCTCATCCATGGTATCTCCACCTCTGCTCGTAAAAGATCTACGGAGTAAAACTTGGATCATTTGCCAAATAAACTAAGAACATTTAAAAAGAGACAGAATAAAACAGAGTGATGACATTGTTCTGTGTATGAGAGTTGGATTTCACAATAGGATAAGTCAAAGATAAATAATATTGCTCTTTTTGATGGGAGTGTCCATATTAGCAATAAACCTTGTTATTATTGTTGTCATGGTGGCAAGAAATATCACCTTCACTGTAGTGTGCAGAATCCACTTGGTTTATTCCACTTGGGAATGGTGAAATAAAGCAGACAGATTGTACATCATATTGTATAACATACTGCTTTTCATAAGTGCCATTTTCATAGTTCAGTGAATTGAGCTCTTTGTGGTCTGCTTTCTGTTTTTCTTCTTGCATTTTGTAAGCACATTTATGTCATCCCTGTAATTGCGGTGTTGTGTGTTGTAAAGCAGTGTTTCCATGGAGGCTGAACAAGTATTTAAAGTGAATAATCTAGCCTGTTGCATAGGCTGATTTGGGAAAAAGAAAAGTATGAAATAGTGTGATTAGATTTCTCAAATTATTTGGGTTTAAAACAGTTCTAAATGTTAGATATATATATTTTATCAACTTAATGTTGGATTGTTATCTTGTTGCTCCAAGCTAAACTGTAAAAGAGTCTATGCTTCTTTTAACTTTTACGTCTTTTAAAGACATTTGACAAATATTCTAGCTTGAGGCCATCAATGTAGCCCTTAACAGGACTTATATAACCTCATCAAGAACCATATCAGTATGATTCATGAAAAAGTAATAGCCCTATATGTATATGAATAATACTGGATGTATAAACATCCGCAGTAATCCCTGTGCTTATGTGGGGTACTTTGAGGGTAGCATGTAGCACGAAGAGTTCCTCAGTTAATCATCATGAAGTTTCATAATGAGAGAGGTTCAAGCTGCATTCTTCTGTGAAAAGGTAAGACGTTGCCCATGGCTATAGAATCTTTTTCTTCCCATCATTTTTAACACACACCTCCCCAAACATATAATGTGGATAATGTGAGGATGATACCACAAAAGACCATTTTGCAAAAATAAATAAACGAACAAACGAAAGGAGCATGTCCCGTTAAAACAGTTCACACTTCAACCCCCACAATGTTCAAACCAAAACTTCACCTTTAGTTGTACTGCATTTTGGATTAAATAAATGCAGCCTTGATGAGCATAAGAGACTTTTTTTGTCAAAACCATTCAAAAGATTTGGGTCTGAAAGCTTTTGAATGATGTCTCATATACTCACCAAGAATTCTTTGTTTAAAAATACAGTAAAACAGTAATATTGTGTGTGACGAGCAGGGCGGGCGAGAGCCGTGAGGGAACGGCGCGTGGCCGGTGACGCGAGTATGATGAGCGCCAGCTGCGCGGTGCACCAGTCTCGTAACTCTCACGGAGGAGCTCCCGAAGCATAAAAGAGGAGCGAATACAGTGAAGGATGAGAGAGGACCAGGCCTGGATTTTATGTTGTGTTTTATTTTGTTTGTGTGGGCGGCAATGGCCGTGAGGAACTGCCGCCATTTTGCTTTCGTTTTATTGTTTGTTTATTTTATTATTAAAGTTACTTTGAATGTTCGCCGGTTCCCGTCTCCTTCTTCCCATACTTAAGAACAGTGTTACATTGTGAAATATTAACAGTTTTATATTTACTGTATTATTTTTTTTAACTGTTTGCGATTTTAATATATTTTAAAATGTAATTGAAAGCTATTTTCAGCATCATTACTTCAGTCTTCAGTGTCACATGATCCTTCAGAAATCATTCTAATCTGCTGATTTGGTGCGCAAGAAACATTTATTATTGTTATCAATGTTGAAAACGGCTGCATAATATTTTAGTGGAAACTGTGATAATTGATACTTGTATTGAGCAAGGACGCATTGAAAGTTCTTTGATGAATTGAGAGTTCAACAGAACACCATTTATTTGAAAATGAAAAGTCTTAGTTTCCCTCTTGATTCATTTAATGTGTCGTTGCTCAATCCAAGTATTAGATCCTTTAAATTCTACTGACCACAAACCTTTGAATGATAGTTTGTATATATTATTTAAGATGAGAGACAATGTATTTGTGTGGCATATGTATTGCCTTGGAGGGTTTTGTGTCTTCTAATAGGTCAAGCGTCAGCGGAAAGCAAATTGTGTCCTCTGGACAGCCGCTTTAGGTTTTTCTTGTGATATGAAAAAAGACTCCCCATTGCCCTTGAGTGGAATTTGATTGGCAAAGTGGCCGAGGGTGGAGAAGAGTTGAGAAACGTTCAAGACACCCCCATGACCCCACATGACCCGTCTAACACCAGCGCAACACAGCATGCCTGAAGCGAGTAATACTATACAAACAGTCAATCGCCAGCCTGAGGTTGCAGATTGCCTGTAGCTTCCCAGTCTCCAACAAACACTTACTCAGGTCACATCTGAGGCTCTAGAGAAGAAATGATATATCCATCATTAATTGTGCTGTATGTAAAGTTCTGTATGCTCACAGAAAACAGCAGAATAACCACTCATTTCTGTATGGAAGCCAGTTTCTGTTGTAAGATTTAAAGTCAAAATTACGTATTAGTTACGTATACTTGAAGAAAAAATGTAGGGTGTGACTTGATTTTGTCCACTGGGAACGGATTGGACCATTGGATCATTGTGATTTGCTATTGCTGTGATCTCATGTGAGGTTGTCCTGCCCTCACACCAGTAAACACATCATCAGAGAAGAGAAGAGATGTTGCTGCATAAGGGAAGGGAAGTCATTTTAATTTAAGATTACGAAGGCACATAAACAAAAAAAAAAATGTGCATGGATGTATCATTTATTAGAAATACTGCAATATTTCAACAAAAAAAATAAGAATTGTCCATTTTGATTTCATGGTGAATTTCAAGTCACAGTGTTAAGTGCTCTAAGATGCAGAGCCTCAGGTCAGACTAGTGCCACTCCGTCTCAGTGTCTCGGAGCATTGCTTGTTTGTTCAGTAAACATGAGGCACCTGTTTGCGGAATTCGGGTTGCCAACTAGACCAGTCCAGTGGCATTTATTATGCCTAATGACCCCAGCCACCTTTTCCTTTTCGCTTTCTACTCTTTCCATCTGTCAGCCATACAGCTGTGTGTTAGCATGTACGGGGGCAGGCGACGCAGATAGGGATACTTTGTTTTTATTTATCTCGTCCTCACCCCCCTGTTTCTGCCTCAGCTGTCAGTGTTGTGTCTGGAGTGTGGTGTCAAACGTAGCGGGGAATGGGACACTTGGAAATGACTCAACTTTGCTAGCCCTCTCAGCTATGCAGAATGTAGAGGGGAGAGAGGAGCACGCCCTGGATTCAGATCATGGAAAACAATAGCTATGGCAAAAATGTCAGGACACCATTGCTGAGTTGCTGGTTTGGCGTCATCACTGCAAAATAACAGCCCCTGTCATTTTGTTTACAACCATGAATTATTTTCATTAATCTCTAAATGTTAAAACATGATTTAAGATTACATACCAGTTTTTTTTTTCTTTGGGATTTTTCTTTTGGAGACCTATAACCTCTTGACATGCAAATCACAGACAGCATTCTATTAAGTGGAGGTTCAAGATATATACAAAAAAATTGCACCAATATATGTAAATATATTATTACATGGATTATTTAATCACTCATATAATTCTAAACCTATATGACTGTCTTTCTTCTGTGGAACACAAATGGTGATTTTTTATTTATTTATTTATTTTATATGATATATAATATAATATATCATCCTTTTTTCAGTATATTAAAAGTTAACAAGAATTAGGTCCAAAATGCCATAAATCATTTTAAAATCTTTAATCTTTAAATTGGTCCACATTACCTGAATGCTAAATTTTTAACTCTGCATTCAAGACTTCTGAAGCCTTACAGTAGTTTTCTATGAGAAAGTATCTGTGTCTGAAAGTAATTATTTTGAGTTAGATATTGTTTTTAATTAATCAGATGATCCAGTTCACAAAAACTAGTTTTTGTTTTTTCTTTCATGTTAAACTCACTAAATCAATGATTTGGTCACAGCAGTTACAAACAGACAGGACGAGGAGGGAGATTTTCAGTGAATAATGACTCATCTGCTCATCAGACAAATCTTCAGCAGACCTGAAATAAAACACATGAGACAGGCGGAGTACCTTTTTTTTTTTTCCCATCATTTTTGAAAATTTAAATCTTCCCATCCATTCCCATTTCTACTAACATGAAAAAGAACGACCACAATATTATTGAAAAATTCTCTTTATTAGTGCCACAAAATAAAGTCATATAGTCTGGAATGGCATGAAGACAAAGAAATGACAGAGCAATATCACAAATCATTCTGCCAAGTGCCAACTTAGGAAAAAAAAGGAAATTGTACATTAATAATAGTGTTATAAAGTGGCTTCACCTTTGTTAATTTGTTTTCTGGGCAAATTCTGTCAATTAAATTAAGAATGCACTGAAAAAAAAGTGGCGCAGGATTTACTTTGAAACCATTTTCACTCTTTTACATTTTAACTTTTACAAATAATTACAAAGAAACAAGTAACATACTGATTGATATTTTTAATGAAAAGTAGAATGACTGAAATATTATTTTTCAAAATACTATCTCTTTTAAATACTATTTACTACTTGTAAAACAATAAGTTGTAATATAATGTTTTATTTAGGAATTCAAAACATCATTTTTATAGTGTATGATTAAACTAGAGCCCCATGGGACTTCACAGAAATCATCTTGGAATCAATACCCATGAAGAGGCGGCTTATTCCTTGAATAATGGCCACTTGCGCAACCTGTTATCTTCACAAGAAGAGGAAAAGAGGAAAGAAAAACAACACACCGTGATACGATAAAGACCTTTGAACCAGAAAGACATTACTCACTGCATTTACATGAAGATGACAAACAAGGGCTTTCTTCTGTCATTTTTCTTATGAAAATACCCACATATTTAAGTCCCCTTAAGCTCCCCAAAGGAAGGCTTGTCGTTAGATGTATGTTCCCTTTAGCCCTGAAAATGAAAAAAGGCAAAGTCCCTAAATGCTTATGACTTTTTAATGAATTAATCATAGATTTGGCATTTTTATGCATAGTATATTGCTCTAAAATTACAAGTAACCTCTAAACAGTCATTACCTGGCAGATTAAAACACTTTTATAGACCTTAGTGATATTTGTTCAGTATCAAAGCCGTTGCTATAGGCCGCACAGCTACCAAGACTGCAGAGGGGGCCAGCGTGAGGCCTGCTGACAGGCGCTTTAAGGGAGCAGATCCGTAAGAGAAAGAGCAGACGTTGCTCTGGGGCCCACCCTAAGCCCTGAAGGTGCGTTAGTGCACACTCCATCCCTCCTGTGACTCCAAGCAATCTCAATCTTTATGTCCCCCGGTGTAACCAAAGCCCCAAAAATGCACCCACAAAAAACCCCCTACGTGCCTAGCTGGTTTGAGTGTTTAGGATACCACAGCTAGCGAGCAGGCAGCAATGCAAATGCATTCCACCACAATCTCTAACAATTTTGCTGAAGTTCTGTGTGGTAAATATAGTGTAAGAATTGTAGAGTTGAACATATCAGATATTTAATTACCTCTTGTTCTGTCATGCAATGCACCTGCATGTTTGTTTGACATCCCTGCAATTCATCATCTGTTTTTATCTCACTTGAAGTCAGCATGCCATATATTTAAATTTCATTTATGTGATTGCCAACAGGGGGCAATGCATGCCTTTATCCAATGCAATGGAATGGAATGGAATCCAGTTCAATGCATTGTGGCAAGTTTGTACTGAAAACCAAACAAGCAGTTGAATTAGTGGAACGCACTCAATGTCCTAATATCACATTGATAAAAGGACCCATTTAAAGAATTACATTCTTGAAGAAAAAACAATCAATAAAAAAATCTTAAGCAGTTTGGCATAGTATTTTAACATTTCTCAGACAAAAATATTTTAACAAAATTGCCTCATTGCTTATTAATAGTTTTATTATTATTATTTTTAATGGTGTCTGTCAAATAAAATTCACGTGATGTGACCATTGAGAAAAAATACATCGTATTGTAAAATAATAAAATATAAAACAGGAAATAATATTTTAAAAAGGATCCACGACTGTGTCTGTGTAGGAAAATATCAGATCATTTGACCTTTTTATGACAAGGCAAGTTCATGTTGCAAAATGTCATGTGGTGCGACTCCCCCAAAAACGAAAATTTATAAATCAATCATTTATGATATTTCTAATGTATACATCATTGACACAGTCACTCTTTTTAATTTGCAGTTCTTCTGGTTCTTCCGCTCTCATGTTGCCATATAAAAACTGCTTCCACATTTAAAAAAACTCTGTCATGCTGTGTGTTTACTTTGTAATAATGCTAAGCACTTACTTCAGTATAAACATTTTCCTCCACCAGTCTTACATGCCTCATGGTCTGAGTATGCTCAATTAAAAAAATAGAAATAAATACTCGTAAACTCATAAAACCTGAGCCAGCAAAAGCTCAGGTATTTACATTTGGGCTGCGTATTGGTGACCTGAACTAGAGCAATGGCCATCCTCTCACCCCTCAGCCCCTGTGGCCCTTAAGCCTCAAACCCCTATTGACAAGTGGGAGAGTTTATGAGCCGGGTTAAGATGTCAGCGGGTGCACGAGTTCAAGGAACGCTAACGCCCAAAGTGCACGCCACCGTATCCCACACCCCAGCTCCCCACCCTCCCTCCATCCCCCTGTACCCTGGAGCTTTTCTCTTTTTGACCTCTTGAAGCGGAGCATTGTGATTGGGATCTCCGTAAATGAGAATCACAACACATCTTTCAACATATCCCCTTTATTCCTCGGGTCTCTTGGCCTTGTTTTGTGCGCTTGCTCACTTTTGCTCTCTCTCTCTCGCACTGCTACTGTTTCTCTACTGCCGTGTCCCCGACAACCCCTTGCAAATCATGCAAATATGTCCTCCTCGAAATGGTTGGCATGCCACTCGCAGATGTCCGTGCGGTGGGAGATAAATTCGAGAGAGTAGATGAGAGCGACAGCTGGGGGGTTACAGTTTCACCAGATGTCCACTGGGTGCTAACCCTCGGTCAGACATGAGCCACTCTGGACCCTCCTCCCTCTTGCGCTCTGGATGTATTTGGGATACACGGTAAATATTTTTTCTGCGCAGAATGACAGGGAGAGGAACGGGTGGGAGGAGAAGTGAATTCCCTCGGGTGAGACTCGCATGGCTTGACACATTGCAGATTGAAATGATGGACAGTAGTCTCATTATTTACATTAATAACCTGGGTGGTGCTGAGAGACTTGGGTGCCTTTTTTAAGTAGATTCACATCTGTAGCTTTGATATGGGGTATCACTATAAGTCTTTTATAGTAATGCAATTTTAAAATTTGTGACTTAATGATCAATAAAAAAACTGTTAAATACTACTGCAGTGTATGATTTTTAAGACTTTTTATATACTAATTTTTAAATATTAAAAGTGCTGAGAGGCCTGGAAGTTTAAAAAAAAGGGGGATAACTGTGACTTTCTATTGCATAATCATAATTTCTCATGATTGTGACTTTTTATCTTCCAGCAATGATTTTGGGCCCAATCCCTGATGGTGCAAGCAGCCTATGGTTGCTCTGTTTATGTTTCTCGTAATTGCAACTTTTTAAGTCACAATGTGACTATTTTTTATCAATCATGACTTTATCATAGTTGTGATTTTATATCTCACAGTGTGACGCATCCCACTTAAACGTAATTGTGAGGTTATTTGTTGTAATTGCAACTTAAATTTAAAAGTATAACAATAACCATTCTTTATGTCTTGAAATTGTATTAATTTTTTTCATGAGATTTTTATTTTTCAATTCCATACAACCGTTTGTTTTGTTTTTAGAGAGCTTTGTAGAGAGTTAGAGAGTGTAGAGAGTCATTGTATAATTTAATCCAAAAAAAGGTATGCTACTACACCACTAAGATGAATACAAAAAATACCCAATAAATATCCCAAAAAAATACATCATCAAAACCAGGAAGAACATCACAGCACAGCACATGCAGACATTGATTCCAGACTCTGATGACTGTCACGGGACCTTTTGTTGACTAATGACTTGTTTTTATTCTATTGCAAAAGACTCAATATGCAAACTGCATGCACTTTATGACTAAGTGTGCAACTGGGGTGCTGGTAATGATGACACATCCTCTGACTCCTAGTTGACACAGTTTTTAATGGAGAAAGCTATGGAGCATAGAAAGAATAAAAGACATTGCTCATTACTCATGTTTTAATCATTGCTATATTGTGTATATACAGTATGGGTGTTTCAGTCATCATTAATGATTTACAAACAATTTAATCTCATATTTATATATATATATTTAGCACTGGTTCATTGACAAATAACTTTCACTTAAAAGCAAGTTAAAAGATGTTAATTTTAAATAAATAAATAAATAAATAAATAATTTGACATTGTAATGTCAAATTTGACATATCAAAATGCTTTTATTTACTTCTCATGAACATTTTTTTTCAGCAAAGGTCGTTGCTGTGTCAATATACAGTGGAAATTTCTGTTTGATTTCTGCGTTATAGGTTTGTCTCTAGTCAGCTGAATTTGCCCTGTGGGTGCACAGCCATTAAAGAGGAGTCGGGAAGAAGCCAGGCAAACCTGTTTTGCAGCTCATCTGTAACACATTAGTTGAGTTTACTTTAAAAAAGTGAGGAAACCTGTTACCTTAAAAATTACAGTTTTTGCCCATTGCTTACACACTAAAACCGAATGCTTAGACCAAAACCTCAATACCTAAACTTCTTGTAGCAAACCTTAAACACCGTGTAACCATAGCTTAAACACATTGTCAACTTTGCACTTTCTTTGCAAATCTATAACACACTTATTGCAAAACACTACACACGTTTTCTTCCATTAGACACTTTGTTCAAAAATGAAATCACCTGTTATCATTGGGAAAACACTGTTCAAAATGCAAAACTCATCTGGAAATTGTAGGCACTTCCATATACTCCTGAAAACACTTGCACAGAAAACAGAACACCAATTGGTCTCTTAGCACTACAAATAGGCCTCAGGTAAGACATTTTGAGAACTTTGCAAGCATGGAGGCAATGAGAGTCAGAGTAAGAAGAGGACAAAGAGAGAGAGAGAAGTCGGACATGGAAGAGGACGAGGACAAAGACGAGGACCAGTGCGGAGACATGTATCAGATGACATCAGGGCTGCTCTGGTCTGAAATTGGTTCAACAACCATAACCATTTCACACTTTTATACCTGCCCACTTATTGCCCCTTTCTAAATGCAATCCAGGAATTCTTTTCTACATGGCGGTGGAAAGTATATGATCGCAACCACACGCCCGCATGACTCTTCTGCAAGCAATGGAAGACGCAAGCAGAGGCATTGAGGTGGGATCAATCCAAGGGTGGGTTCGGCACACAAGGTGATATTTTCCCCGATGTCTAGCCCGCGAGGACTTCGCCTGTGATGCTGATGAGGTCTTGTGTCCAGATCCGACCCCCCCCCACCACCCCCACCACCCCCACCACCCCCACCACCCCCCCACACACACACACACACACACACAAAATATAGTTTTTTTCCCCCAATACCAATTTATCCAGTAGTTGTTTGTTTTTGTGTTTTTTTTACTTTTGTTTTGTTGCTAAATTTGATGATTTGTGATTCTGTTTCTCTTTATTTCTGTAAGAATGTTTGTTTTTTTGTAAAAACTCTTGTTTGATTACTGCAGAAATTCAACTTTTGAGTTTTACAGAAGAATGAATCTAACAAGAATAGAAACACAAAGACTGCAGTGTTTTATATAAATCAGTGTGTTGCTGCTGATATGAAAGAGTAATTCAAATGGTGCTTGTGTGTATGGTTTTGTTGCAAGAATTTCATTTTTAGAAAGGAGTGTTAAGTTTTGATTGCAGTGTTTCATTTTGGCATAGATATGAAATGATGTGAAAAATACATTGCGGAGCAAAGAGGACACTGACAACGTATGAAACAGTTTCATATGTAAAATATTGTAATTTTTAAAAAAAGTTTTAACAATAAAAACCGTATAGTGGCTCTTTAATGTGTCGTGACAGATCGCTGTAGCTTCTTCAAGCAGCTTGTGAACCGACCATCTCTTCATACTAGTTCATTTATAGCATCAAATAAACATGAATGGACATCAGAAGGAATGTTGTTTCAAGCGCGGAAAGACGTGAGGACACACAATTTTTCAAGTTTAAGTCACCAACCAACATTGATCTACAAACTCACCTGACTGCTTTGTCGGATAAAATGGCAGATTTGGGGTTATGATTGGTTAGATCGCCTGTCAATAAAACTGTTTGCGAAGGGTCAATTGCTTCACACTGAAAGCAGCTAAAATGGTCGCTAAATGTTGTTAGATTACATCATAGTGGTGAGTCCACTGATCTATATTATAAATATAGATCAGTGGGCGAGTCACAGAACAGATAAGGTTTGTCCAAGCTGTTGCTAGGCTTTTGAAGACAGTATAATAAGGGGCTGGGAAGTCACTAAATCTAATGACAAAATCACTAAATTCACAAGCTCTGACAAAGGTTCATAAATACATAGGAAGGCAGTCCAAACAAATAACTAGGAAGAAACACACTGGGAAATCCATGAACAGAGACCACAAAACCAAAATACATGAAAGCAAGAGAATGTGCAGAATTGCAGTGTTACACAAAACAAGACTTCACAGGGAATGAAGGAGTGAACCAAACTTATATAGGGTGAGGTAATGAGCTAATGAGACACAGCTGTAAACAATCATGGACGATTAGACCAGGCAATGAACTATGGGAAATGAAGTCCTTAATTGTGTGACAAAAGTCCGGGTTGGAGTGCCCTCTGGTGCCAATTACAGGCACTCTTACCTGTGATCGTAACAGTTGGACTACTTTAAGCTGATTCTACTGACTCAGAGTGCATTGCAGCTTGAATAAATGAAACAGTTGCTTTGTTTGACCTCATTATTTTTATGTTTCACAAAAGTATGAAATTTATAATCTTTTAATAATACAATCATGGCTGCCAAATGTGAAATAGTTTGTGATGTAAAAGAAACCCATTTATATTACTGTTCTTCCTTTGAAAACACACATAATTCTAATATCTTTTAACACTATTACACTAATGGGATATTTTATTTTAATATTCATATTAAAATAAAATACGTTTCAAGTGCTCACCCAAAGACAACATCACCATAATGGTGTCTTCAAAAGAAAAGTAACACAATTTTAGGTATCAATTCATAAACTGATTTGGTGTTGCCTCAACATATTTAGTTGTGTTGACAATTTAACAGCATTCAAGATGACTATGGAAAATGAGTGAATGAAACTAAAGAGAAAGATAACTTCAGAAGGGAGGAAATGAGTGAACCTGACTGACTTTCCAAAACTAGGACACTGAATGAATCAGCATCAACTTTAATATCATTTCCTGCTCTTTGATCATGATCTCCACCATTTGTATTTACTGTGTTGCAATGCTAATTTCATTTGTGAATGCTATATCCAGCAATGAGAAATCTAAAATTATTTATTATACCACAACATTTAACCAAAAACAGATTTATGTTAATTTAGATAAAATAATTAAATATTTTGTGTGTTCATGTCTAGTTAACATCAAGTACAATAAATAAATAAATAAATAACAATTATAATAATGAGTAAGTTAGCACATTAGATCATGGCACAGCTAACCATCAGACAGAAACAGTACATGGTGAGCCAGACTGGTGTAAATCCAGCTGCTGACGTGTTTATCACCCTGAACTCTGAATCTACGATATACCGTTAAGGAGTGCTTCTAAATTCCCAATATGCCACCCTAGAGATTTAGCACTCTGAAAACCAATCAATGCTATCATAAATGCACAGCATTGCTTAGCATATGATAGTTTTTGTTTTTTTTTGACTTGTGAAGGCCAAGTATGGTAACCTATACTCAGAATTTGTCTGACACATTTAACCCATCCGAGTTATGTGCACACACACATTAGAAGTAGTGAAAACACACACACACACAGCAGTGGGCAGCCATTTTTTGCAGTGGTGCCTGGGGAGCGATTGGGGATTATTTGCCTTGCTCAAGGGCATCTCAGTCATTTCCTGCCAGTATTGAGAATTGAACCCACAACATTCGAGCTACCAGTCTGACTCTCTAACAATTGGACCACTGCTACAACCCAATGAAGAACAAATCATTTGAAGGAGATTGTGATGTGAGTGGGTTCTTCATATAATTTATGTCAGAAATAAATAAATCTGAGATGAATGGATAGTCTTTACAACCTCTCCAGTGTCCCTTGGAAACATCCGTACACATATACACACAAAGAAACACACATACACACACACACACACACACACACTAGCAGCTGGTTGTCTTGATTGGCAGGTGACGTTATCTCATAGGAACCTGGCCCACCTTACAGTGTGAGTGTTCATGTACACACACATACACACTATTACCTTCCTCTCACCCAGATCGGCTTTCATTCTCGTCCACGGCAATGTAAATTCCTTGAGCCAATCCAATTAGAAAAACAGATTACATGGCCTTTGCATCTAACTAAGACCATGACTCCCTATTGAATGTATTTTAATGTTGAGAGCCAATGGAAGCACAGTTATTGTTAAACATTGTCACATCGACATGCTTTCTTAGAGATGACTCACAATGGAAATTTATCAAAGTAAAGTAGCCATTATGCTTCAATCCAACTGCATATGTGGATAGAGGCCAACACATCTGCCAAAAGCTGAGGTTTGACTCATATTTATCTAGAGTGAATGAAGTCAGTTGCCATAACAACTCAAAAATATGTGGATATAGCCTTAACAGTCGTGTAGAGTCAATGACTTACAGAAATAACTTGTAATTTTGAAACAAGTTGCCCTTGATACATGACTTTTATCCTTCCGCTAACTATTGAGCTCAGTAAGATCAATTTGCTTGCATTAAAGCAGCCCTTTAGATAATTTCATCCCGTTTTATTTTTAAAGCCTATCCAGTGACAAAAGACACCTTAGAGCCTCTCTCAAATTACGCATGGATATGCGGTAGCTCATGGACCGTGGATAAGATGTCATTGAGATGCCACATCATGTACTACGCATACATTCATTTTAATGGTTTGACGGGGGAACCAATCACACTTGTCACTCAGTTGCCTGGATACCAATCTCATGGTTGCTAAACACCAGGCCATAAGTTTTACATCATGAGCTATTTTTCTGAAAGTTAGAATATCAAAGATAGGGTTACCTCACAGAAGTGCTGAGCTGGAGACACCTGCTCAGATGTGTACATGGGCTGTTAAAAGAGATCTCTTTTTACACGACCCCTTACTGCAACAACCCATAGGGTACACAAGAAATCTGTCAGCGGTTCAAGGTGGTCGCTTCTTTAATGTTCTAAAGGATGGCCAATAGTGGTACAACACAATATTTGTAAATCCAAATTTCAAAAAAGGGACAACATGTTAATTTGAAGGGATCATTACTTAAAATTTTCCTTAATCTTTTGATATACAGTGGGTACGGAAAGTATTTAGACCCCCTTAAATTTTTCACTCTTTGTTATTATTGCAGCCATTTGCTAAAATCAGTTCAAGTTAATTTTTTTTCCTCATTAATGTACACACAGCACCCCATATTGACAGAAAAACACAGAATTGTTGACATTTTTGCAGATTTATTAAAAAAGAAAAACTGAGATATCACATGGTCCTAAGTATTCAGACCCTGCTGTGACACTCCTATTTTAACTCAGGTGTTGTCCATTTCTTCTGATCATCCTTGAGATGGTTCTACACCTTCATTTGAGTCCAGCTGTGTTTGATTATACTGACTGGACTTGATTAGGAAAGCCACACACCTGTCTATATAAGATCTTACAGCTCACAGAGCATGTCAGAGCAAATGAGAATCATGAGGTCAAAGGAACTGCCTGTAGACCTCAGAGACAGAGTTATGGGAAGGTACAGATCTGACCAAGGTTACAAAAAAAAATCTGCTGCACTTAAGGTTCTTAAGAGCACAGTGGCCTCCATAATCCTTAAATGGAAGACGTTTGGGACGACCAGAACCCTTCCTAGAGCCAAACTGAGCAATCTGGGGAGTAGAGTCTTGGTGAGAGAGGTAAAGAAGAACGCAAAGATCACTGTAGCTGAGTTCCAGAGATGCAGTCGGGAGATGGGAGAAAGTTGTAGAAAGTCAACCATCGCTGCAGCCCTCCTCCAGTCGGGGCTTTATGGCAGAGTGGCCCGACGGAAGCCTCTCCTCAGTGCAAGACACATGAAAGTCTGCATGGAGTTTGCTAAAAAACACCTGAAGGACTCCAAGATGGTGAGAAATAAGATTCTCTGGAATTTTTTGGCCTTAATTCTAAACGGTATGTGTGGAGAAAACCAGGCACTGCTCATCACCTGTCCAATACAGTCCCAACAGTGAAGTTTTTCAGCTGCAGGGACAGGACGACTGGTTGCAATCGAGGGAAAGATGAATGCGGCCAAGTACAGGGATATCCTGGACGAAAACCTTCCCCAGAGTGGACCTCAGACTGGGCCGAAGGTTTACATTCCAACAAGACAATGACAATGAGGAGTTGCTTCACAACAACTCCGTGACTGTTCTTGAATGGCCCAGCCAGAGCCCTGACTTAAACCCAATTGAGCATCTCTGGAGAGACCTAAAAATGGCTGTCCACCAACGTTTACCATCCAACCTGACAGAACTGGAGAGGATCTGCAAGGAGGAATGGCAGAGGATCCCCAAATCCAGGTATGAAAAACTTGTTGCATCTTTCCCAAAAAGACTCATGGCTGTATTAGATCAAAAGGGTGCTTCTACTACTCAGCATGTGATAGGACCATGTGATATTTCAGTTTTTCTTTTTTAATAAATCTACAGAAATGTCAAGAATTCTGTGTTTTTCTGTCAATATTGGGTGCTGTGTGTACATTAAAGAGGGAAAAATGAACTTGAACTGATTTTAGCAAATGGCTGCAATATAACAAAGAGTGAGAAATTTAAGGGGGTCTAAATACTTTCCGTACCTGCTGTATATGTGGTCATTATACCATTAAAACTTCCTACAAGTGTCATTGCTTAAAACGTCCTCTTCAAAAAAATAAAATAAATAAATAATAAAAAACAAATTTAACACCACATGCAAACATCACATCAAAACCAAATACAGCTCATTAAAATAAGACACAGCATATGCCCATTCAATTTCCGATGTACTCCACGCACATGAGCTACTCCTAACAACTGGACTGCTGGAAATGATGCGTCCGTTTAAACAGCATGTTCTGTACAGACTTCAGAAGAACCCCAGTGTCAGGAAGAAGTGGATGGTATATTTTTTATCCCACGAACAACAGTCACCATTACCAACAAGATGTGGGGATATTAATCAACACAACATAGTTAGGAAAATGTAACAATAAGTAATGGTTTTGGCACCGTTCAGAGGGGGATTCAAACCAGCATCAACCATCGTAGAAGCCAGTCACTCTAACAAGGACGCTAAAGGCCACATCCTCTAGTGTACATCTAAAGAACAGGGAGTGAGATTTACCTGCACAGCTCTTATTAGTTGGCCTTCTTTACAATCATCCCCCTGAACCCTACCCCCATTCGGGTCACGAGCCTACCCACACCATTCCAAATGGGATTCGAACCAGCATTTATTGGCAGTATACTTCAAGTTAATTTTATTAAGTATATAATTTTCAAGTATATTTTCAAATATACTTTATGTAGTAAGTATACTAATATCAATGTACAAGTAGAAAACTTGTAAGTGTACTTCATGTATTTCAGTACTGCTTAGGACTAATAGGCTCACTTTTTAGTATATAAAATATACGTTTAAGTGTACTGCAAGTCTAACAGTAGTGAATTTTAAATGCACAACTAGTTCACAACCACATTTCTCATTTCTCAAGTGAATTTGTAAGTATACTAGGAGTTTACTATTTTAATACTTGTAGCACATTTTTTCTCTCAGTAAACTACTAGTTTAGTCGTTTTTTACTGCAAGTATACTTGTAAGTTTTTCTTTACGTGAACATCATACTTAGTTTACTATTTATATATTATTTTTTCACTTTAAGTATACTCCAATGTTCCTATTTAGATTTAAATTTTTGTACTTAACTGTACTTTAACTCTTTCCATTTTAAAAATATTTCATTCTAGCTTCTCGTATCCTTTTTTATCAACTCTTGAATGTGGGTAAGTTTAATATAAAAAGGCAATGTTTTAAACAAAAAGCTGAGAAAATCATGTTTTTATCAGACTTTCTCCGGATGGGATTCAGAAAGATGATCAAAACACAGATGGAGTAGATTCCATCAACACTCCCAAAATTTCATAGTCGTTTCCTCTTCATGGGGTCGGCATTTCATATGCTAACATTCGGCAGTTTTGATTCATATACTGTATAATGTTTGAGGATCACTTTATTTTATAATTGCATATGTAATCTTCTATCACTTGTTTCTGCTTCTTCTTCACCTGTGTTTTATTGTCTGCATTCTTTCAAAACATGTTTAATAGTGCCCCCTACAGTATAACAGTCCAATACTCAGATTGTTAATGTTAATTTCAACATTTACTAATTAATTTTTTTAAATCTTGTTAACGTTAGTTAATGCACTGTGAACAATGAACAACTGTATTTTCATTAACTAACGTTAACGAAGATTAGTAAATACTGTAACAAATGTTGCTCATGGTTAGTTCATGTTAGTTAATACTTAAACTTATGTTTAACTAGTGAACCTTATTGTAAAGTGTTATAAACCAATAATTTCAAACAATGCAAGTTTATACTTTTCTGTCAGTATAAGTCAAGTATACTTGAGTGCAATTTAAATGATGTTTTATTTACAAAGTTCGGAAGGAACACATTCAAATGATCTAACTAATCATCACATCACTCCAACCAACTGTCATGCTGTCACTAATCAGCAATCAACATGTCTACCCAATCAGCATGAGCGGAGACCTATATATTGACGGAGTCGACTCAACTACGTTTTTGGACAGTTTTCAGAATCCCTCCACCACCCCGTCTCCTCACACTTGCCTGGTTACTTTCCTAAACCAGAATAAGGGGAAAGTACTCAGGGCTCGGGCCAAATACCGAGCTCGGAGCCCTCTCCTCGGACAGCACGCCAAATATGCATACTAATTACTCTATCTGATTATTTGTAAGTGTGAAATCGGGAAGTGCATTTCTGATAAGTACATAAAAGGTAGACTGAAAGTATACTTTCTTATTTTTAGTTTAAAAGTTTAGTTTAGAAATATACTAATATTACATTTGAATAAATGAAAGGGATGGGAGGCGACCGCACTAACTTTAGGGCAGAGGAGTGAGGTTTACACGTACAGCTCTTCATAGTCGGCTTCTGTTACTCTTAAGCAAATGCAGAGCAACACATGATGCATGTACTGATTCTTATATCTAACATGATGCATTATGCACTGGCAATGTTCTAGAATGTTCAGTATTACTGGCATAAAAACATATTTGATGACATCTTAGCTGTAGTAATGAATACAACCAGAAGTAATGCCTACTAACAACCAAATAGTGCACTGACATTCATTGATGCTGGTGGTGTGAACAAAGTTTGAGATCTGAGGCTTCAATTGACTGTTGTTGAGAACATTGTGTCATACTGAGTATTATTTCTCTGTAAATGGTAGAGAAAAAAACAAAGTCCAGAAAAACCTGTTTAAACGAACAGTGGCTTACCCATGTGTCATAATGTGTGCTCCAATTTTTTATATTACAGTTGAAAGGTGTTTTTGTTTGTTACATTTTTTTAATGAAAATTTGTAAAGCAATTGATAATTAACAATTATAATCTTATTATAATTACTGCACTGTAATTAAATAAATGTTGCTTAGATAACCTATAAACATTGTCTGTGATACATATAAATGATCTTTACTTCCTTACACACATTTAACCATTGCATCATTAACTGAATTTATAATTAAACTGGCACATGCAAAAAACAAATGGAAAGCAGAAAAATGAAAAAGTGTGTGTACAAATAGCAGTGTAATACAGTTCAGGAAGAGTTACATGTTTTGCATCTGGTGCAACACAGCTGCAAGACAGATAACAAAACAAATCATTTGTTTTGGTTGTGGACTAACAGCTCTTACTAGATGCGAATTATTCAGCAATAATCCCAAACCAGTTTGTCATTAATAATGCAACAGAGGATATAAAAAAAAAGGAAAAAAAAAAAAAAAAAGAAAGAAAACAAATCTGGTTCCCACCAAAAGCTGTCCTACAGGATTATTCAAATTTGGCATTTCGCCTTTTACTACTTGCCACCAGCAACATGAATTTTCCCATGAATGGCGACACAACTGATTTTAGGTGGAGAAGTCACTGTGACAAAAGTGAGTTGAGGATAATGATTCACAACGTGGGAAACTATTTGTCTTTGTCTACAGTTTTATACATAGAACAATAACAAGGCGCACAAACTAGTATTATCTCTTTAATGGCAGCATGTGACAAGTTTTTCCAAAAATTGTGAATCACTTGTTATGTGGTCATTTTTAATAGGATCTATTAATTTATTCAAAACCATGTCACAAATGCAATTTTATATATACTAACTTCAATACATCTTGAGCATGTTTTTAATTTCTGAATTAAAATGAAATGTATTTTTATTTATTTATTTATTTATGACTGGGGCATAAAACAAAGAACTTCAGAGTGATACAACTGTCCTGATCATAATGAAGAAAACAGCCTCAATAATATTTATTTATCTTTTATGACAAGGCAGGGCATAGTTCTGGTTGTAAAATACCATGTGGTGTGACTCCAAGAAAATAATGATAATATTTTTGAACTTTATAGAGCAGCAAAGCAAACACACACCTTTTGCGGTGTAAGTTAAAAGAGGAAACTTAAGAGAGTGTGCAGATATATTTTCTCTTCATTAAGCACATTTTATTATTCACACCATTTCAGCAAAACAAGCACCCTTTGTCAAGGTTGACTTTTTTTTAAAAGACTTTTCTATTTCTTTATCAGACACTCATTTGTTGTCATTGTCACAATAGGATAAATTTGTTAACTTGTTATTCCCTCTGTAGCAAGTGGACTATTTCACCCTTTATTTTGTTCTTAAAAGGAATGATCCCTCTTCATGTTTAATGTGACACGCTGATGTAAACACTGGTGAGTTGCCGGGCAGTTTTGGAGTTGTTCACAAGCCTCTGTACTCCATGAATTATCACCTCTCAAACACTGCACTGAACACCGGTCCCTCTGACTCATTTGGATACCCTCACCATTAGTCACAGCAGGCAATACAGACACATACGCATACGCTTGACCCCTACACAGTGCCTGAGAGTGGCTGGCGTATGTTCGTCCCACGCAGTGAACGCTTGACCCCATGTTGAAGACCGTCCTCACCAGCTGCCTCACCAACTGCTTAGTGCCGTATGCAAGCGCAGGACAGTAATAGGTAGTGTGAACTGCCGTATCATGATGCATAAAGGAAGATAAAGGCATAAAGACAAATTAGGAGGGATGATGTATTTAAAATTGCATGTGCTTCAGTCATTGCCTTATATACAACTACTTTTAACCCATCTATGCAAGTGTAGATTAACATGGGTTTAACCCTGCAGATCAAACCAGCAGCACTCTAGTATCTACACAGCAAAGAGATAATCTGCACATTAGAGATGTGACATTAGACACAGGCCACAGCCCACTGTAGAGACTGACGTAATCACTAGGGCCCTAAATGAGGCTATGTATTTCATATGAAGTAATAGGGAGGGAGTGACTAACATCCAATGTCTGCATGTTAAGAGCAATTAACACCACAGTGATGTAAGGGTTTCATGTGTCATCTTCAATATCACTTGAACTCAACTAGAGATCGTATTAGTAATGTTATTTTGTCCTTGCTTGGAGAACAGGGACGGTAACCACTACAGTGTATGGTCCAAATGAATGATCTGATGATGAATGATGAATGATTTGTTATGGTGAAAATGAGAAAAACTACACTACACTAATTTCTATTGAACTTTTTATATCCAGCAGCCAAAACCAAAGGAGTGTTTATCAAATTGTGGACACTTAAATAACAGAAGTATGAATTTCATTTCATTTCATAACAAAACCAAAAGGTATACGACTTGTCCATGGACAGCAACACTTTCAAGGTCCACAAAGGTTCTAAAGACATCATTAAAACCGATGACGTGACCACAGTGTGAACCACTACTGGTCGGCGCCCGCCGCTCGTCCTGGCGTGTGATCTCCAGCATCGAGCAGAAAACGGAGGGCAACGAGAAGAAACAGCAGATGGCACGCGAATACCGTGAGAAGATCGAAGCCGAGCTTCAGGACATCTGCAACGACGTGCTGGGTCTCCCGGAGAATTACCTCATTCCCAACGCTAGCCAGGCAGTGAGCAAAGTCTTCTACCTGAAAATGAAAGGAGACTACTACAGATACCTGTCCGAGGTGGCATCCGGAGAATCAAAGAAAACCACAGTGGAAAGCTCTCAGAAGGCTTACCAGGATGCATTTGAGATCAGCAAAAGGGAAATGCAGCCAACACACCCCATCAGGCTGGGACTAGCTATGAACTTCTCCGTGTTTTACTATGAAATCCTCAACACCCCAGAGCAGGCCTGCAGTTTGGCAAAGACGGCTTTCGATGAGGCAATTGCTGAGCTGGACACCTTGAACGAGGACTCTTACAAAGACAGCACCCTGATCATGCAGTTACTAAGGGACAACCTCACTCTGTGGACATCAGAAAACCAGGGGGATGAGGGGGATGACCGGCGAGGGCGAGAACTAAAGGCGTTGCACTTCACTGTTAAATGCACCTACACTCTTTATCTTACACATATACAGCCCATAATTCCCTGCTCCATCCAATCCACCTCATCTTTATCAACCTTAATTTTATGTAGTGACGAGAATACTTTTTATGTGCAAAAAACTAAACAAAATAACGACTTTATTCAAAAATATCTTCTCTTCTGTGTCATTCTCATATGTTGTTTACGTCCAGCGTTTCCAGGTTCTATGTCAGAACGCTGACTCATTATTGGTCGGCTCCTGCTCCACGTCACACGCTTGGATCGTACTCCTTACGTGTGCGACTTTGACCAATACTGAGCCGGCATTCGGACGTAAACACGGAAGCCTTCGCTGTGTTTACTGCATCGCCTGTGTAAGGATAATGACAGGGAAGAGAAGAGATTGTTAAATAAAGTCACTATTTTTGTTTTGTTTTTGTGCACAAAAAGTATTCTCGTCGCTTCATAAAATTAAGGTTGAACCACTGCAGTCACTTTGACTGTTTTAATGATGTAAATCATACACCTCTCTGGACCTTGAAAGTGTTGATTGTACTGCTGTCTATGGACGAGACATTAACCTCTCAGATATCATCAAAAACATCTTAGTTTGTGTTCCGAAGATGAGCGAAGGTCTTACGGGTGTGAAACGAGATGAGGCTGAGTAATTAATGACTGAATTTTAACTTTAGGCTGAACTAACCCTTAAGGACTCTGATTCATCAGTCTGTTCAGAAATATCACGGTGTAAGGACAGCATGGTGAACATTATGGACTGGGACTTATACTTTGCAATAACCTGTGTGGACTGTGTTATGATTACTGTCAGTCTGTCAAATCTCGTTTCATCGCCACTACGGACATGCGGGTTGTCCGCTGCACTCCGACCTTCCACCCCTTCAGTAGTCTGGCTCCACCTCCAATGCTCGTCACTGTGGCTGCACCCAGGTCATCGGAACAGCCACGCCATCTACATCTTGGCTCCTCCCTTGACTCCACCATGGGCTGTCGGCACTGGGAAGCTCTGGGTCTGTGCGATAGGACATTATACATCTTTGCTGCCGGGGTTTTGTCATCGGTCACCCCTCCACCTGGGTATGACCACCATCCATTCACCGTCCCCTGTTACCATCCCTGCACCACTCCACTCCTTCCACCTCCATCTCTCCCTCTGTTTATCCTCAATTACTGCACAAGGTCGCACCATGCTGAAGGGGGGCATTCAGTCACAATTATGTTCAGTTTAGTTTTATTCATTGACTTTTAGTTTGTAATTCTTCAGTTTCTTTGTTTGATTTTCCCGCCACTCATCTGTTACCACGTACACCAACCATCATCACAGCTGCTTGTCATTTAGCTCGATCATCACCATTGTGTATTTAAGTTCTTGCTGTTGACTTAGTCTTTGGTCACATTAATGTTATGGTGTGTTTCTCTGCCTTTGTTGGATCACTTTGCTTGTTTGGATTTGTGACGAGCACGGCGGGCGAGAGCCGTGGGGGGACGGCGCGAGGCCGGTGACGCGAGTGTTAACGAGCTTCAGGTGCTCGGCGCACCGGTCTCGTATCTCCCACGGAGGAGCTCCGGAAGCATAAAGGAGGAGCGACGACAGGGAAGGACGAGAGAGGACCAGGCCTGGAATTTATGTTGTGTTTTATTTTGTTGGTGTGGGCGGCAGTCGCCGTGAGGAACTGCCGCCCTTATGCTTTTTGGTTTATTGTGAGTTTATTTTATGATTAAAGTTTGAGAACGTTCGCCGGTTCCCGCCTCCTTCTTCCCGTTCTAAAGAACTTTGTTACACTGGTGCCGAAACCCGGGAGGAAGGAGGGACATGCTGTCGAAGAGCCCTCGCTGCTGAGGGGGATCGCGGTGCTGCGGAGATCGGGCAGCGCGGGAGTGAAGACCGCGAGTGGCTGCCCGAAGCGGTGGTGCTGGAGCGTCTGAGCAACGGGTGGGACGGAGAGCTCGCTGCCGTGCCCCTGGGACGAGGTGGGGTGGCGGCCGTCCAGGAGGGAGCGGAGGAGCCGCCGTTCGCCGTGGGCCAAAGCCTGCTGCCTGCCGCCGTAACGGGGAGGAGCCGCCGTCCGCCGTGGGCCGAGGCCTGCTGCCTGCCGCCGGAGCGGGGAGGAGCAGGGAACGGCGGGCTCGCTACCGGCTGCCCTCATGTGGAGGAGTCATCGCCGGCCGCCAGGGGGCGGAGGAGGATCGGGCCGTCCACCGAGCGTCCAGTGCCATCGCATGGCACCGCGAGGAAGAGCCTCTCGGCGGGCTGAGGACCGAGCGGCAGTGTGTCGGGGAGCCGGACCAAGAATTTTTTTTTTTGTTTTGTTTTCCTCTCTCCACTCTCTCGTCCTAGTCGCTCCTTGTGCTTCCGTCTCCTTTTCTCTCGTCTCGTCTGTCCTTACCCCCAGGCGCTGCGGCCGCCGAGACTGGCCCCCGGGGGGGGAGTAAGCGCAGTCTCGCGGGTACCCCCCGGCCTGCGAGGGGCGATGGGGGTATGTGACGAGCACGGCGGGCGAGAGCCGTGGGGGGACGGCGCGAGGCCGGTGACGCGAGTGTTAACGAGCTTCAGGTGCTCGGCGCACCGGTCTCGTATCTCCCACGGAGGAGCTCCGGAAGCATAAAGGAGGAGCGACGACAGGGAAGGACGAGAGAGGACCAGGCCTGGAATTTATGTTGTGTTTTATTTTGTTGGTGTGGGCGGCAGTCGCCGTGAGGAACTGCCGCCCTTATGCTTTTTGGTTTATTGTGAGTTTATTTTATGATTAAAGTTTGAGAACGTTCGCCGGTTCCCGCCTCCTTCTTCCCGTTCTAAAGAACTTTGTTACAGGATTTAACTTTGTATTGGATTTTATCCGTCTGACTCTTTGTCTGTTTGTTTGCTACACACACATGAAAGTGTGACACTATTATTTTATGCTTTTCAACATAAACTTCTTTTTGTGGAATGTTGTGTGTTTGTGCTATATTTCTTTAAACGATATTATATTTTGTGTATAATGCTTTTATAATAGACCTTTAAATGGCAGGAAACTAGTGGTGAGGCATGATTAAGATTTTGCCATCACATTTTTTACAGCACACAGTTGCTTTTTGAATCAATTATAACAAGAAACAACTCATTAGTGATCCTCGCAGGTCACAGACATCCATGATTTCTAGCTTTTTTCAATCTCATACACAAATGTTGTGTTCATGAATAAATAATGCTATGACTACTTTGAAGTGTTGAGTAGACGTATTGTGTGAGAGAATCGAAGTGAAGTGTACAAGATGAAGGTATACTACAAGGTGAAGTTTGCTACTCCTGTGTGCTTTATTGCTGCTTATTAACTCATAACAGACCCCAAAAATAGGTGATGAGGATTAAGCATTTTATTTATAAAGTTTATTAAGTTTATTTATTTATTAAGTCACCAAAGCAGCTTTACGGTGATAACAGGAAAATGATGCATTTCCGCTGTTGATCATCTGAAGTCTAAATTGTTGATTCAGTTCCATTGTAAAGATCATCAATTATTAAATTAGTTCATTTCTAATTTAGAAATGGGGGGGGGGGTGATGTTATGTTTACTTAAAGTAAACTTACAAGTATACTTGCAGTATAAAACTACTAAACTAGTAGTTTACTGAGAGTAGGCTACTTCAAAGTGTGCTTTCATAAACTTAAAAATGCGTGTGTTTGACTACTAAACTATCAGTATATCAATAAGTTAACTTGTAATACAGTTGCAGTAGAAGAGAAAAACTGTTGTTTTCTGTAAAAATGTAACAGTTTTAAAGTATACTTTTATACACAAAAAATGAGCCAATTTAGTCACAAGTAGTATTGAAACAGTACACTTACAAGTATACTTCTAGTACATTGATATTAGTATTCTTACTACATAAAGTATACTAAAAATATACTTGAACTTTACTTAAGTATATTTAATAAAATGAACTTGAAGTATATTTATATTTTTAGAATTCAAATTGAGATCGGTAGAATTCATATATTTATCCAGTTTCTGTCTGGTTCTTGGGGTCTCTGCTGAAGATCTGTGCCAATGGCTGTCATGTCAACGAGGCCTGCACAGAGGATTGTCTAGTAGATACGGCCTCTGCTGACATTCAAGGCTGTGTTTTGGTCATGTCCATACCCTGCAAGTCCATACCCTGATCTGGGTATGGACCGGATCCAGCTGACTACAGTAACCTCGGCATAAGAATGAGACAGATATACAAATGTTAGCATAGATACCATTATTCTTACGATGTAACAAGTACATCGGGTATCATAGGAAGTGTTCCCGGTTCTGTTGCTATACATACTTTGATTTTTTTCTTTCCTAGCTCCGGTGAGCCTGCTAGGCCATTCACCACATGGCTTCAGATTTTTTGAAAATTACCAACGAGTTATTGATGCCAGAGGGGATGCCTGGCCAGATGAAAGATGGAGAGCTGTGCTTCACTGCCACCATTTCCATCCCGCATGTAAATGCAGCTCATGTCACTGAATGTATCATGGATTGATGATGTAAAACTCCAGATGAGTCTTCAGTCTGACATTAATGACAACTGAATTCCCACAGTCTGACATGGCTTACAGTGGAGATCATGTTCATACAGTCTGACAAGCAACAATCATAAAGGACTATTATAAATCGTACAGTGTGCACCCGGCTTAACACAGGTAAAAAGTATAAAGGTGCAGAGGATGCACTGAAAGCCTACTTCGTACCAAAAGCTAACATAGTAGCTGAACACCACTCCTGTAAATGCTCTCAGGTGCCTCACGTCATGAGACAGTTTTACAGTATGTTGTTGCTTTGCAAAAGATTGTTGTTTCATGTGAGCTTGTTGCCAGTACGGGCGAAATAATTCACGATCAGTTAGTAGACAATGTGCTTAGCCCACAAATATGTGAGAAACTTTTTACTAGAAACTGATCTCATATTGGAAAGAGCTGTTACGATAGCAAGCCAGACTGAATATGCTACCCATCAGGCTAAATCCATTTCAAATTCTCGGCAAGTTATCGCCCCCGTACAAGCGGTGGAGCACAAAGTAAAACACAGAACAACGGGGAAACTGTGACACGCATGTCTTAATTCTGCGCAATCAAATATATGCGAGATCCATGATATTGACAGTGGCTGGGTGTTTGTCAGCTGGACACCACTCATGGGGAGGGATCTAATGTCTGCACTGCATGCGAGGATTGAAAACAATCAAGTCCTGCATCCTAATGCCCTTCCTGTGCCTCTGCTTCTCCCATCCCAGTCTTTCAGATCACTGTTGCTGAGTCAGCTGAGTTTGGATGTGCTAAAACTTTATATACCATGTAAAGCTGGATGAAAGGGTCACACCTGTCCCCCAAAAACGTTGCCGTCTGCCGCTCCCTGCTTGTAGTGCTGTGTCAGAGAAATTAAATCGCATGCAAGGTAATGGAACACACTGACGCCTCTGCATGGGTATTAGCAATTGTTGTTACGTGGAAAAGGTCAAATTAGGATGTGCGTTGACGTTATAGGCAGAGCCAGAGAACCTGGGGACTAGGGCCATGCCGGTGTGACCGAGCACGGTGGCGAGACTGAAGGGAAGGAGAAACCAGTTGCAGTTAAATGGGTGGAGGGACACAGGTCCGTGGTGAAAGTGGTGTGACGACTGACCAAGGGGGAGCCGGTGGTACGGGGGAACCCAGTGCAGCCACTAGGCTGGGGTTCTCTGGTAAAGTCGATAGTGGGGAGCGGAGCTGGCAGGTCAACAGGTCAAGATGGAGACAAGTGTTCAGAGGCAGAGGGCATAGCAGGGACTCCCAGGAGCGAACATCCGGCAGCAATGTGGCTGGTGGACTTGCTGAGCTCTGTGATGGTGGCAAAGACACGAGACTTGACAGACTGACAGTAATCATAATACAGCCCACAAAGGTTAATGCAAAGTATAAGTCCCAGTCCATAATTTTCACAATGCTGTCCTTACACAGCAATATTTCTGAACAGACTGATGAATCAAAGTCCTTAAAGTTATCCATAGGCAATACTGATTCAGATACCGGGTGGGATTGGGTGGGAGTCGACAAGTCCCCATTGAAGTCCAATAGCCAGTCCACACTCTTCGTTCCCTCAGCCATTGGTCTCGTGGGCTCACTCCCCTGGTCAGATTCACAACAGGGTTCCACTTTGGGGGTGATGGCAATAATCCAAATCAAGGCAGAGAAACACACTTAACATGAATGTGACCAGACCAAGACTAAGTGAACAGGAGGAACTTAAATACACAAAGGTGATGAGCTAAATGACAAACAGCTGTAATTCTAGTTAGTGTCCATGGTAACAGATAGCTGGTGGGAAAATCAAACAAAGAGGAACACAGGAACTGAAGAATTACAAACTAAATGTCCAATGAACAAAACTAAACTGAACATAACTGACACCGTCTGACTTTTTCTCTTTTGCTATACTTCATACTTCAGTACAATAAAAAGGCTCAAATTTGTGATAATATTAATTTCATAATAAAGCCAAAAGTAAAACATGTTAAAAGAACTATAAACAGGAGTGGAAATGGCAAATGGACTAATGATAGGTCCTCTGCAGTCATCTACTGATTATATTGGTAATTTCATGTCATTTTCTTGTTAAAAGTGTTGGTTTTTCACCAGGTGACAGAAATCATTTTCAATGTTATCTCCATGAATGAAAATGAGAAATGTAGATCTTCTTTAAAGATAATTTTACTGCAGAAATGTAGAGATAACAATAGTGTTACATGTTTTGAAAAAAAATATATAAAAAATAGTTTACCCTTTTCATCCCTGGTGCGTTTGCATCTCTGCATTTAAAGTGCTTATGACAGAGAAACATCATGTGGAATTATTTCGTTCTACTTTCTCCATTCATTAGCATTACAGTAAAGGCATTTGTCTTTTTTGATGCAACTTTGAATTATAGATTCATGTGCTGTTATTTTTTTTAATTAAAAGAAAAAAAATGAATGATTTAACATGGAACAGATTAAACATATTGCCAAACTAGTTAATTACAGTTATATAAGATTTGTCTATATTTATATACTGTCTATATTACTGAATATTAACTATTTAAAATGATTTGAAATTAAATCAATATTACAAACAATATATTAAATTATTATTTTTAAAAAAAATCATATTCTCAATGAAGCTGAGTCCCTCAATATTGAAATCATAGAATAGACCCTGAACTTTACACTAAAATCACACTCAGAAAGGCATTCATATGTTATATATATTGAGCAGTATGTCAAGACTGTTGCAAAACACTAGCAAAAACATTCCAAACAAAATGTTTATTTATTTATTTATTTGTTTGTTTGTTTGTTCATTCATTCATTCCCGGGGGAAAAATGAATAACAAACAAATACTGACAAACAAAACCTTTTTTATTTATATAAATGTTTATGATACCCACAAGTAAATGTGCATTATGCAATATGAAGCGTGTGTCTGTGTATACAGACAGAAATTGTAACAAATACTGTGGTGTGAGGAAATGAGGAAAACAATTTTTTTAAATTTTATGTGTTAAAAGTTATATTGCTTTCTTTATTTTCTATAGTTCTGTTTCTGGGATATAACAATTTGGCATATTAGCATTTCATGACTTGATTCTGTCGCAGTGTGGATCCAATTGACCCTTCGCAAAGACCCGCCTTAAGCATTTATGTATGAACCGCTTTAAAATCTTTCCGGTCTACTGACATTTATAACATCCGCTTCGAACATTACAGTGCTCATGATAACTGTGATAAACTCTACAATAATTCAATCCACTTCACCGGCTAATTACTCTTCAACAGCGATGCCATAGAAATATACAGAGCTACCACAAAAACGGAAGTTCAAACCACTGATCTGTTTTTATTAAATGCTTGAAAGAACAGTATCAACAATGGTCATATCATAACAATAACACAATACGAGTCCAACAGTCTTTCAGTCCAGATTAAGTGCCTAGTCAGCCACTGTTCTTATTGCTTTCAAATTTTTAGAAGAATCAGTAGATTCAAAATACATTTTCATTTCCTGTTTAAATCTTAAAAAAAAGAGGTTTGCGTTTAGAAAATGTACATTTATGAATGGGATATTTATTACCGATCTTTATATAGATCAGTGGTTCAAGATGACTGCATGCTTGTTTTTCTGGCTCATAAGGCCTGTATAGAGTGTTCTGTTTTGTGCTTCATAAGGTTATAACAATTGTTGTGTCTTTTGAAAAACGACGTGATTCTGAAACTCCCTCTGCAGTAACTTGCTGACACTGGCAGAATAAATCAAAACAAAACTTTGATCATTACCTGAAAATAATTTGTTGACGTATGATGTTTTTATTGTCTCGGTAAACACCCGCATACAACTGTACTTCTCTTTGATCTACAAAACTGGTCTTTCATGGGAGCCGGGTATATATTACTGATTTATGTTTTACAAACCTTATGTACACAACTTCATTTTGAAATGGACATATAGAGTTAGTAACTGGTCTGACAGATTCAGATTCTACCCTCTTAAAGAGATGCAGAAAACACTTCTCTAATGCTTTTTGTAATTTTATATTTATGAAGTGCACAGTGAAAGTCTGGGATTGTATTGAATGACAAATAAGTTAAAAGTATTTTCACTTTGGTTGTGGGTATGTGGGAATCTGCCACCATCCATAAACTAAAGCCAAGGACAGCAGGGCAAAACATTTAGTTAAAGTTGGATTCTGTTCAGGAATGGCAAAATGAGGACACAATTTGCAGATGTTTGTAAAGTTATCTGCCTGGGTGTGTGCAGTGTATGCTTAACTGTGTTGGGTGTGTGTAGGGGGGTTGGTCTAAAATAACTTGCTGCTTGGCATGTGTAAGGAAAGATATATCAAAGGACATGAGACTGGGAGGTTGCTGGTCAGTTAGTTAAAGCAGAGATAGTCTCATTAGGTCCTGGAGAAGCGTAATGGTTAATTTGGATCACGTGTGCCTTGATAACCAGTCACATTACAGCCTTAAGGTCATTGAAGTTGACTGTTGTACAACTCTGACAGAAGTTCAAGACATTAGGCTGTAATGTGATTGGTTATCAAGGCACACGTGATCCATGAGCATAACTGAATCCTACCGGTCACAAAATCGTTTGTGACTTCTCTTCATTCCTCGTCTACTTCAATAGGCGGCCCGCGAGAGAAAAATGTTTGGCCTGCGCTAATGTCAAATAGTGTTGTCAAGGTAATGTATATAAGCGTGTCTCTGTCACGAAAATTCAAACGCAGTACATTGCGTAAAAACGCTCGCGCTACTTCATTCGCTCCGCGCCAGTTGACAGGCAAAAGGTTTGTCAGCGAAAACAAGGCAAGTGTGAAGAAAAGAAAAGTGGACACGGAAAATAGACGACTTAAATGTGAATGGACTGAAAATGTTTTTTTGCAACCACAACAAAGAAAGTAAACTGTATGTGAGAAAGTGTTTGATTTTATATTATTAGTTACAGAAAAGCAAACCAAAGGCTAACATTCAGCAAATGCACATCTAAATCATTAAAACAAATCTCTGAAAATCTAATTAACATTTAATTTCACAGACCTTGCAGATTTATTCCAATCCAGCAGTGAGATTTTCTGAAGTGTTTGTAGGCGCGTGTTTTCTGTGCATGACAGTCGGTCCGTGTGGAGTGAACGTGAACTTCAGTAAAGCTTCACTGGAAACGCGATCGCCGTATATATATATATATATATATATATATATATATATATATATACCCTATATTGCCTTCTATAAGCATGTTTTTTTGAAAGATTTTTTTATTTTCATTCTTTAATTTTCATATTTTTCATATTTCTAATTTATTAAATATGAATTAAAATAAATATAAATTATACATATATCAGACTTATATCGGCCGATTTAAGTTATTGGCATCGGCCATCAAAACCCAATATCAGTCGACCACATGTTGAAACAGAAAAACAGCCTCTGGTCTCCTTCCCTGGGTTCTTCTGGATTTATGCTTTATTTGCTCATATTGAAGGCTTGCCTTAAAGCGGCATTGGTTAAAGTCGGCAACTTTGGTTAAAACAGAAGTTACAATATTTAAGGACAACCTGTCATGCACATGAGATCACAGCAATAGCAAACAACAACGATCCAACAATCGAATCAATTCCCGATGGACAAAATTGTGTCCCACCCTACATTTTTTCTTGTTTGAAAAGCCACTTCACTCCAATATGTCACAATAGAGAAGAAAAGACTAGCACAACTTCTGTTTTGATTTCATTTTGACTTAACATGGTTACATTTTATGTATTTTTTCCTTAGTAATCTTTAATCAAAATGTTATACTCTAAACATATATACATATATCATAATAAGATACATTCTACCAAAACACCTTTCCTTTTCTGCTAACATCATTTTGCCTGGATAATACTGGAAATCTGCAATCGGGTCTGGTTCCATTCTGGTATGGGACTTTCAGTTTTCAGAATCCAGTCAATTCCTAATGGATAAAACTGTCCTTCATAGTCCTGTCCTTCATTTTTCACTTTTGTGGCTATATGTCAGATAAGTAAACTGAAAACAATAGTTTAGTCGACATTACAAGGTTTCCCTTTATAGAGCATTAAGGGTGGTGGAATAGGATAGAAAAAGGAAGACACTTGTCTGAGGCTCTCTTTAAAGGTACAAAAGTCCGGCACACCGGATCGTGTTCCCTGGATACCCAGCATCTATTTATTATCCTTCTCCCCTCTGTGACCTCCCCTTTATTTTAGACCTCTGATTCATCTGCAATTCAAGCCTTAAAAACCGCAAAACACCTCTAAGTTTACAGCCTCTGGACTATACCATCATCAGGCATAAATGAAGTGAGATTTTTCAATCATTTCTGTGCTTATTTATGGATGGCTTGATTTTTACAATCCAACAATGTGTTGTGCTTGGAGAACACTAAAGGACATACAGCAGCAATTCTAATTTAATTTGCCTTCTAAAATTGGTTACAACCAACAAGCTGACATCAAGAGGAGAACATCAGTTTGAGTTTATAATGTTGATTTTATTCATCTGATTCAATGGCAGCAGGAATCTGCCAATTAAGATTAGTTTGTCATGTCGCCGGTGCTTGCTCTGCATATTAGCGGATGAGGGGATGCGGGGCGATAAACTTCTAACACAGAGTTTCAGCCCTATTGACAGGTCAGGAAGCCACCGTGGTCACTGAGGGCTATTTGATGTGACATCTATTTCACCTGATCAGGTTAAAATAGAAGTTAGAGGCTAGTGTGATGCAATCACCACGCATGGCTGAAAGCTCCTGGGATTCTGGATAGAAACGGCAGCCAGCGAATGGACAGTGGAATGTGCTTTTCAGGTTAGTGCTTAGACAGACATCGCTGGGGACATGGACTAGGAATGGAATGGGTGGGGGTTGTTGCTTAATATCTATATCCTAGCAACTGAGTGGGTATGATACCATGTCCAGTTGTTGTCAGGGATTGGTCAGCATGTTGGCATTGACGCCGCCCCTTTGCTTGTGGGCTGTAGAAAGATTAAACCAAAATTAAAACATCCTCCACACTTGATTCACTCCTGTGCACTTGACCTTCTAGCACTTTAATCTGCCTCACAATTTCTTTTTTTGTTTATGTTTTTCATGTTTTTCATTTATTTATAACTCCAGATCTGCTGTAATACATGTGCTTGGGCCACTTGCCGATAACCTTGACGACCTCAGTAAAGACCCCAGTCTGGCAGTATGACCTCTCCTTATGCAGCAGTACAGTTCTGCCCAGAGCGAGCCTTTCAACGGTAAGCTACTGTTTGCGCCAATTTGTAGGTCAATTCTGAAAAGCCATTTTTAAGGTCACCAGGTTTATCTCGACCACTAATTTGGGCATGGGCATATGGTTTTATTTAGTTGCTTCATTTGTAAATAGATATGGGCACGTATTGCAAAGCAACATGTGGCTGTTTCTATGGTCCAGAACAGTGTTTTTTTTTTCTCATTAAAGAGTTGCTCTCTGGACTGACACGTGCTGGAGGTGCTAACAGTTGTGTCTGGTTCTCCAGCTGCTGCCTGGCAATATGGTATTTATAGGTGTAGTGTTCTTATGGTGAAAGTAAGCGTTTTCTGCAGTTTATGGTGAACTGTTTAGATATTTAAAATCCTCAGCCTGCTTGCTTGTTAGCTCTTCATGCACTCGCTACTAGACAGTTGTTTTTGTGGAGCTGTGAATAAAGCTGTATTAATAGCTAGGGATTCAATTCTCATGCTTGTATCCATTAATGACGTTCTAATGTAGTATTCTATTTCAATGGGGTATTGGCACCTCTTTAAAAAGGCAATTTAAATTGTAATTTCATATACTTCATACTTTTTCAAATGCCAGCTTTCCTTAGCTGTTCTGAATATAAATTTCTCAAATAAATTATGGTATTTTGTAATTTGGTGTGTTGTTCATGTGAGCGTATGCAATTTTTCAGGCCTGTAAAATTAACAAAATGTAAAAAGGTTGTTACTCTAACAAAGCAATGTAATTGGTACAGTCATGTTAAATTATGCTTTAAAAGAGCAAGTTGTCACTTTCTGTAAAGGCACATAACTTAAAATCTTGGCTATTAAAAGGACAATTTCATTAGTGAGGCATGTTGTCACACTATTTGAGGAAAGTTGTCACAAGGGAACCTGTTGTTTTATTGACAAAATTATGTTAAAAAAATGGCAATTGATTAAACGTGAAAAATGCAAATATTAAATGCATTAAAGAAAGAATTTTGGGGAAAAAAGGGTTTTAATAATTCATCTGTACAATATACAATAATACATCTGTAAAATTTAAAACATGTGGAGCATCTTAAATAAAAGTGTTAGTTAAACTTGCCCTGACCTGAAAGAAAACAGTTCAACATTTTGGTTAAAATCTGCCTTAAATTATAGTTTTGACACTTGCCTGAGCGCCAGTGTGATTTTTTTTTTTTTTTCTTTCAGTATGTTCATTTATTGACCTAACAGCTAAGGCAAAAAAAGATATAATTATATTTTAAACCAACGTATAAAACTACTGTTAGAGAAATCAAACATGTGTTATTGTGCATTTGATGTAAAACCTTATAGTTACTCTCATAAATCTCTTGTGACAACTTCCCTGTGTGACAACATGCGGTCCCTTACCACTATATTGTTAGGTCTTAGCCCTTGAGCACATGTGGGTATACCTGCAGAGATGGTTGTTTTTGTGACTAATGCAGCTCCTATCAGTCGGCCTAATCTACATCACAAAACAAGAGAATCAGATGTGTAAAGGGTAAAAATAACCAACAGAAGCTCTTAAAATTAAATGCATTTCCTTTGAAGTCAAGTGCTCAATCTCTTCTGAATCCTACAAAATAAGACTCAAATATTTTAAATAAAATCCAAGACATGTTGTGTATGTGTTAAGTATATTTCGTGATTGACCATTTAAATTATAATTAGTTCCAAACAGTTAAATCAAATTGTCACACATCTGTTTACTCTGTTATGCTTGAACGTGAGATACTGAATGACTTTTCCTTATTGGCGAGAACACATAAATTTTTTTTCAATCATACTTTTGAAAAATCCATCTGAGATTGCATAACTTTGGGACAGTTCAATAGAATTTGGGCCCATTCACAATGGAAGCACATGTCTCAATGGAGGAAAAGTCATGGGGGCCACGATTCTTTTGTCTGAGCCACCATGTCCATCCTGCGGCCCCGGGTTTGAGGGATGAGGGAAGGGTCGGCAGATCCCTTTGAACGTTACCTGGCCTCTGATTAATGAAGATAGTGGAGAAGCCCCTCTCACTTGTCTCCCCAGATTGCAGGGCTCTGTTTGTTTTGATTGCATTTTCATCGCTGGATGTGCCCAACCTGTCAGGAGACAATGGGCAGCCCTGTTAAGCTGTGACTTTTGACCCCGTCCTGTCTGCGAGGGGCCTGGTCTGTGTTTAAGTGGACGCAGTGCAGCCTCTCCCTGAGGCAGAATGCATAACTCCCCCAGTAACCAGACACCCACCCACAGCTTCCAAAGAAGCTACCACTAGAGATGAATCCCACCCTACAAATATCCCCATGAAAAACTACAGTTGTCTATTGTCTCCAAGAAGTTTATGCTTTTTTTAAAAGGCGTCAAAAACTGAAGCTAAGCCTTGACATAATTATTTATTTCACTAAAATCTCCTTAATGGATTTTAATACATATGAGGATAAGAAGCATGATTCCTTGGCTAAATTTGGGATGCAGTGGCTGACATAATGACAGATGTGGCAGCCGTTGTGTTAAAGCAGTTTTCAGGGAAATCTGGAAATCTGAACATGTTTAGGCTTTAGTAATTTGAAGAAGAATGATAGAAACTCAAACAGTATTCCTTAACTGTGTGACTCCTGAATTACTCATTTTCAGGTTGCACTATTGTTTTATCATGCTTTATAATTGCTATTGTGTTTGATCCAATTATTAAGTAAACAAAGTGTCTAGATGTTTAATTGATGAAATGGCCATTCCCACTTTAGCTGATGATGGATCAGAAATCTGCCCATAAACTTCACCTGTCATTTCTGTGGGTGTAAATCAAAGCTGGATATTTTCGCGCATGGGTGCTGCACCTTTTGTGGGACCATGATGTCATTCTTGGCTGAAAATCCCTGTCAACCGTATTGTATTTCTAGCTACTATCTAGCATCCATTCATCCTTCGTTTTTGGACCTTTTGCAGAGCGTGCATAATCTCTGGACTTTAATTGGATAATTCCCCTGGCACAGGTTTTATGATGATGATGATGATGATGATATTGATGATGTCATGACACTAGGGCTGTCAACCCAGCTCTCAGCCAGGGATCTGAAACATGTCCTGTCGCAATGTGTGACCTGAGACAGCAGCCACTCAGCACCTGCTGGAGACCTATATAGTCCTCATGCTCTCACCAACCTGTAATGTTGACAATATTAAATGCAATAACATATCAATGAGAGAGAGAGAGATACATGTAATCCCTATACAGAGAGCTGTTGGAACCTTGTGTATGGTTATTAGCCACTACATTCTCTGACATAAGAGAAGTAGTATCTTGTTTTGTGGTTTTGTTGAGTGTGATAGCAAAAGCTAAATCTAAGTGTACTGACAATTGTAGAGCCATTTAGCACTCTCAGAGCACTATAAATGAAACATAGTCTTCCATGATATATGATATAGATGACATACCCCTTTGACATAAACACTTTGCTTAAGTTGCTTCCGCCTCTTTATAGCTTGTCACTTCTTATTGCATTGTTTATGAGCCTGTTTAGAGATAATTAAAGAACATGGAAAATTAATTGAAGCTTAAAGGGATAGTTCACCCAAAAATGAAAATTCTGTCATTAATTATTCACCTTCATGTCAATTCAAACATGTAAGTATTTCGTTCATCTTCAGAACACAAATGAAGGTCTTTTTGTTGAAATCTGAGAGCTTTCTGTCCTTCCATAGACAGCTAAGCAACTGACACTTTGACAGTTCAAAAGGTTTATAAAGAGATCATAAAACTAATCCATATGACTTGAGCAGTTTAGTCAATTTTCTGAAGAGACACGATCGCTTCATATGGTGAACAGTTTGAATTTAGGCTTTTATTCACGTATAAACATTCATCAACGGACACATCAGTTGTGGTAAACGGAAGCTCAAGCATGTTTTCTTGATGAGTGCAAGAACCAGTGAGGTTCATTCTTGTGTGTTTCGCAGCACGTTTGAGCTTCCAGAAGAGGTTTGTTCTCACACTTCAAGCAGGTTTGGTTGAGCTTCTGTTTATGTTCACTGATAAAGGTTTATATGTTGTATTAACCAAAAATAAAAATTCTGGCATCATTTCAGCCTCAAGTTGTTAACAAGCAGTTGATGGGCCCCATTGACTTCCATAGTATTTTTTTTCCATACTGTGGAAATCAATGTGCCATCAACTGTTCGGTTACTGACATTCTTCAAAATATCTTCTTTTGTATTCAGCAGAAGAAAGAAATTTATATAGTTTAGAAACAAATTGACGGTGAGTAAATAATGACAAAATTAAATTAAAATTTTTGGGTGACCTGTTCCTTTAAAGTCGGTCTTTTGAAATGCTAATATTTTGATAACGCTGTTAAATGTACTTTTTACCAAATCTAAAAAAAAGAAGATTTTTTTTTATAATATTCATTATTTAAGTGATGCTTATGATTATTATTATTATTATTATTATTAATTTCAATTTTAATTTATTTTGACAGTATAGTGTTGAATTTTAATATTGATTTATTGGCATATGGTATCTGTCATGATCAGGGCGTCCTTATTGGGAGGGTTAGTTTTTGGTTTAACAGAAAACATTTTTGAGAAGTAAACCAACCAATACTAAAAATATTACCTATAATGATGAAGTGCTGCTTTTTATGATAGCACAATCTAATTCTGCTGGAAATAATGAATGATAGTAAGATTAATTTTTCATAACTGCGAACTGCGTCTTTTTTAAAAAAAAAAAAAAAAAGAAAATCAGATGCATGCATTTTCTAGGTGGTTTTTGTTGCTTTCATAACCTTGTAAAATTAAATAGCAAAATCATCTCAATGTCATACCCAGTTGTGTGCAAAATACCACCCATTTTAATAAAAATGATATCTAATAAATATTCTGAAGTACCTTCTCTGTTTGTTATTGTAATAGATGATGGACTCATTAATACAACTGTATGAATAGCTGTCAGTAAGTTAGGGCCCAGATTTCATTTATATTTACTTACTCCCAAAAGCCCCTCAGACTGTTCAGGTCAACAGTGTAAAATGCAGAGGGGTTTAGATTTTCATCTTACAATGGTAGGTAAGAATGCTGAGGTATGGACCTGTGGATGGACCGTGACAATTGACGCATTGGGCTTGGCATTTGTGTGTCTTCCAGTGTGCCAAATGACAATATCTATGAGGCTTAAAGTAAACATTAGCATTGAAAAAGCTTTTATCCCCAGTGACAGGCCTGGCAGCACACCGTTGTCCCAGTAATTCAACTCTAGCATTCACTTTGTGACACACCTCTTCAGCTGAACAAAGACAAAAAAACAAAACAAAAAAAAGAAGTATATACCCTGCTTTTCTTCTGAAGAGCTATGTTTGGCGAACCCATGGAAAGAAAAGGGAAAAGAGGAATTTTTATATGGTATGGAAGTTGAATTCCAAATGCTTCTTTTGCACCTGCCATTTTCCTCCTTTAGGAAATGGATGTAATTTTAATTCATTTTATTACATTGTAAAAAGTGAACATTGGCATTTTAAAGGGATAGTTAAAAAAAAAAGGAAAATTGTCACCATATACTCACCCTCATGTGATTCCAAACCTGCATGTATTTTTTTCTTCTGCACAATAGAAGATATTTTGAAGAACAGTGGGGTCAAAACAAAATAAATAAAATAAAATAAAAAACTAAATATTCTCTTTTGTGTTCCACAGAATAAAAAAAAAGCATACAGGACCTTGCGATTATCCCTTTTGAGAAACAAGAGGAAGAACTGAGAAAGAATTTTTACATGAATCTAATGTACAACATTCATAAGGTTAAGTTTATCATTAGTTTGTCATATCAAATTCAAACAAATTTATGTAAAAAAGCTTTGTGATGCTACAGGCAGAATAAATACTATAAAATGAAGTTTTTCTTCAAAGGCTGGTATCGAAGTGTCAGTTTACAGTGACATCAAAAACAAGTGTTGCTTTGTATCTCTGTCTAGGATACAGTAATTTGACATCCTTCGACCTAAAAGCATTCAGCATTTATTAGGCATGCCTACATAGCTTAGTATATTAATATCTTTCCACCGCACAGAATGTAGGGGAATTCCGGCCCCACACCCGAGTGCCAACGTTAGATTATGGGTTGACACCCCAACTCCCAGACGCTCTCACACACACACACACACACACACACACGCACACACACACAGATACATACATTTACTACCTTCAACCCCCATCCACAGCCAAGCCCAGTTCAGCCACACACATTCCGAATGCTGCATAGCGGTGGTGTTGCTATCATATAGACAGCGAGGGGGAATTCCACTCTGCTTGGTCCTCAGCGTGTGCTGCACCTCAGCAGGAACAATGAGACGCCGGGCTCTGGCTTGGTGTCATATTTCAGATGGAGAGGGTCATCATGTTTTCACTGACAATCTTATTCTCTCTACTGCTCCTAAATGTCATGTTAACACTGGTTATTGGTGTTGCATTAGACAGGCACAGAGCATGGCCTTTGTGGGGGGAGAGGTAATTAAGAATGGGTTGTGTTTTTACATCCCAAAGAAGTGTAGTGCCTTCTTACCACCATTAAAGGGATAGTTCACCCAAAAATGAAAAGTTTTTTTGTTGTCTGTTTGTTTGTAGAGGTAAATAAAGCGTTTTCATTACTCAAGAAACTGTGTGTGTGTGTGTGTGTGTGTGTAGATATATATATTTTTATTATATAATACATTATATATATAGGGGTAGTCGTGGCCTAGTGGTGAGGGAGTCGGACTTGTAATCTGAAGGTTGCTGGTTCGATTCCCACGCCGGCAGGAATTGAAAGTGGGGATTGTGAATAAACAGCACTCTCTCCACCTTCGATACCATGACTAAAGTGCCCTTGAGCGAGGCATCTAACCCCTAATTGCTCCCCCTGTAAGTCGCTTTGGATAAAAGCGTCTGCTAAATGATGAAAAATGAAAAATGAAAAAATGAAATAATAAAAATACAGGACATATATATAGACAGGACAGTCGCTGGTCAAAAACTTGGAAACTTGATTTGAGCTTGATTTTGGTAAAACGTTAATAAAATAAATAAGGCCACCTCATCAACTTTAACAAAACTGTTTAATTAAAAAAAAAAAAAAAAAAAATCTCCATTTCCTGAAATGTAGCAGTATTGGTAATACAAGGTTTCCAACTAACAGCAGGGCGGAGGGCCCAAAAATGTCACAATATGGGATGAATCCGTCTCTGGCAATAATGGATACTATATCAATTTACTAAATGAAATTTGAGTTCAAGTTATTTGTTACTTTAATTAGCAGTGATTGCAAAGGCAAACATAACTATTACTGCTGCTCATACTTTGGATAAAGGATTTTCACATAACTCAATATTTTTTTTTACAATAAATAAGGGAGATGAAAATATGACAGAAATATCTAGTGACAAAAATATCATAGAGAATTAGGAGTAGGCTCTTGTAAGTAACCAAAAAACCCTAGTAAACGCTTGGCTACACCACAGAAACTATCCATTAAACCATAGAAACACCCTGGCAACCACCTGCAATACCCTCCAAACCACTGGAAGTGACTTTAGCATGGGCAAAAACAAAACACACTTTTTCTTCAGACGTTTTTTAATTAGTTTATAATACACTGTAAGTGTATCCAAAAATTGTAGGGAGCATATGAGGACACATTTTGAATTAACATTTGTTTCCATCTCTCCAGATTGAGAGAACCAGCAGCAGCTTGTCTCTCATGGGCTGAAGGTTCTTTCCTGGCCTCCATGTCACAAGGTCAGGGCTCTCAGGGTACAGATATCCTTGGACAAGACGTCCTCAACCAGCTACTGGAGATGCTGGACCAGTGAGTCATGAAGTACCTTAAAAATTTACTTGTGCTTTAATACGTCATACAATAACACACTTTACTTATGGTATAATACATTTTAACTTTGGTTACAATTATTTATGTAAGATATGTAACGATTTATATTGTGCATTATAAATACCTTTAAGTAAAGTGTTCCATAAAACTTAATAATACCACTATAAGCAGTTGCACGGACTTATTAGATAAATGCTATTTTGGAATTTTATTCAGCTTAAGCGTTTTTAATTCAGAAATGAATAAATAAATTCAATGAAAAATTAAACATCAGTATATATTCCAACATTGTCAATTTACTGGTCTCCATTCTAGGTCTGCACTACATTCAATGCAGCCTATCGAGCTCAACTTCTCCGAGGGCTCTGCTGTCGGATCAGCATCCAATACCATACAGATTAGCATGGACTGCATCACGATGCGTGGGCCTGAGGAGCCCCTTACAGTGAGTACTTCATTTCACTTAACACACAGTTATTCACACTTAAATTTGCACAATTAAAAACTACAAGAAAGTGTAATTAAATATCAATTTCACATCTCTGAAGAATATTGCTGTGTCATTAAGATCTGAGCAGTTACTGTGGGACTTTCTTGACACATTTCTAGATGTCAGATTATGTTAAATGCAAGTTCTGATCTTCTTAAATGAATATATCTAAGCTTTATATATGGGAATATTCATTTTTAGTGTTTCATTTTTTAAAAGGAGGACCTAAGGTTTCTAGTTGATACTTAAAATATCACCCAAATACATATTGTCCTTATAGGCCTTTTTTGCTGTATGTTGTTGAATGTTCTGTAATTTCACAAAGCATAAAACAGATTAGATACTTTAAAATGAACAAAAGCAATTAATACAAAATCTTTAAAAATCTTTTCAATACTTAGCTCATTTTCCTACTACTTGTAGCACTGAAGCATTTAATTGTTGAATTCTTCCAAAATCCCCTGCAGAGTTTAACACAAATGTACATGGGGATTTTTTTGAAACCTCCCACTGAATGCTCTGTCAGGCTGTTTTTTGATGGAAGCAGTAGATAGTTAGCTTTTTAATATCATAAGAAGAATTTATGTATTTTTTGCCAAAAATTTTTAGCTTCTCTAGTTTGTATGTGTGTGTGTTTTTTGTAATGGAATTTGCCTTTAATTATTGAACGGCAGCCAAAACATGTGAAAGCACATATGAATTTCTTAAGCAGAGAAACGCAATTATTTTATCACATATGAAACTTGGTTTTCTTTTGTCTGATCACTCAAGTGAATAATTTCAGTAGTGGGGAATTCAGTGGTAAGCCCCAACTGAAACAGTTAACTTACACTTGCATCTGGGGGTGTTCCTGTTTGTTGGGGGTGTTATGGGTTTTCCCTGGTCATTCTGGATAGTTTTGGTGGCAACAAAGTCAAATAGTATGTCCAGGTCCGGATGAACAGCGCTAAATATAAAAGTCCTGATGACGATAGCCTTGCTTTGCTACAATGGTGCATCCGAACTGAAGTGCTTCAGATGTTGCATTGTGTGATGCAAATAAAACAAATTTTAAATTATTATTATTGAATTAAACATTTAAGGGACTGAAGTGGATCAATGAATTATGAAGATGGAGATTTACAACACTACACATCAGACATTGTCTTCTATGATGTAAGTTAGCATTTTTTCTCTGGACAAGATCTGTTTCTAGTCCAGACTATTTAATCCTCTTCTTTTCTAAAACGTAAATCTTGTCAAAATTAGTTTGTGAACTTTAACACTGTTTAACAACTGCTAATTTGCTTAAAGTTGATGTAAGTCAAACAAAATCGATGTATCCCTCGGGCAGATTCTATCAACACGTATAGTTCTAACATTGTGTTTATACAAAACAGAAGAGCAATGGAAAGTTTGACATTAAGTGTATGACCTGACGCTGAGGCCTTGTACATTTTCTCTGGGCGCACAGGAGAATTAGGTGGTTGTGGTTCCCCTCCCAGCAGAGGAATGCAGTTGTCCGGTAGTAAAGATGGGGAAAAAGGGAGAGACTGAGCAACGCTTTGCCTCTCTGGCCCTGAGGGATTATCTTTTCTCTTGATCTGGTGATTAATACCCCCCATACAACACCACCCGCCCCCATTTTCCTCGCAGTAAAGATCGGGTGTGGCGCCCAGCATGGCACGCTAACACTCCGTCCCTTGCCAGCTAGCATTCATGTTGATCGAAAAGGTGGAAACTATGGCAACCTGCCAATCGCTAATTAAACTCTAAAGAACGAACTTTTGAATGAAAGACAGCAGTGGGCATTGTTGCCCATCCCATTAAAGGGATAGTTCACCCAAAAATGAAAATTGTCATCATTTACTCACGCTCATGTCGTTCCAAACCTGTATGACTTTCTTTCTTAAACTATATTGGACAAAAAAATACTTTTTGGACGAACTATCCCCTTATGAGTGATCTGTGAACTCTTTCATCAAAAGAAAAAGAATTAAGAAAAGAGTTTGCCGCCCTTCATTAATTATCAAATGATGTGCACTGTTTGGCGCCCTCAGGGTCCTCTGTGTTTGTATTGTGCAGGGGTTTTATGTTTTAATCTGAAATTGCTCTTTCTTGTGGAGGTGTGCTTTGTTTGTAGCTGGAGGGCAACAATTTAGTGCAGCACCTGCCGCTGTGAGTAACTGAGGCTTGTGTCCTATTCTGTCTGTCTGAAATCGGGGATAGGGGAGGAGAGTGAGAGAGAGGTGTCAAGTCAGGTAAAATGTAGGAATGTGGCAGAGGAAAGTTTGTGTTCTGACATTCAACAACTCAGCTGATATAATGGCACGATGCAGTAACTAAGCTAAACGTGAACGCTAAACTTCTTGTAGATGATGAAATAGCCAAAGAAAAGGCAGACAACATTTATAATATTAAATGTGCCATCAATAGTAAATTAAACTGTTGCTTTTGTAATGATGGCTCCTTGTTGGTGTCAATGACAACAGGCAGAAACAGAACGCAACTGCCATATATGCAACAGAAACAGAAATTACTGTGTGCGCCTTTTTCTACAAACAGTTCATGTTTATTACTAGCCTCAGTAATCAGTGCTAAATCAGTGCTAATTATTGTCTTTTTTCAAATCCAAAGTTTCATTAGAAGGTGCATTTTTCCACATCGTGTTATTTGAAAGATATTTTAATGTATTAAAAGAGATGATACTCAACCACATTCGAGTGCATGCACATGTACAAAGTTGTATCATTTTTTCAAGTTTTTGAAAGACGTCTTTCACCGAATGGCTGCACTTGTTTAATACAGTAATCTTAGACTAATCTTAGTTATTTGTAATATAATAATGTTTATAATAATGTTAAATGAATAGTTTGATGATTATTAGATTAAAATTCAGTAAAAAGAGTAATACTGTGAAATATTAGCCTATTGTAATGTAAAATTACTATTTTCTATTTTAATATATTAAAAAAATGAAAAGAATGTTCTAGTATTTTAGAAATTTGTATCATTTTAAACATTTGTATCATTATAAATAATACCTGGTAACACTTTACAATAAGGTCCATTAGTTAACTTAGTAACATGGACTAATAATGAACTACATTTCTACAGCATTTATTAATCTTTGTTAATGTTAATTTCAACATTTACTAATACATTAAAATCAAGAGTTGTATTTATTAACATTAGTTAATGCACTGTGAACTGACATGAACAGCTGGATTTTTATTAACTAATGTTAACAAAGATTATCAAATACAGTAACAATTGTATTGCTCATTGTTAGTTCAAGTTAGTTAATACATACAACTAATGTTTAACTAATAAACCTTATTGTAAAGTGTTACCTAAATATCTATACTGTCAATTTTGATCAATTTAGTGCGTACTTGCTGAAAAAAAGTGTACAAAGCTGGTTTGTTTTGTTATACATAGAAAATTATTCAGTGTTTAAAATTTTAATGAAATAATTTAATGAACAATTGCGTAAATAACAACTTATCACATTAAATTTACATTTACATTTACATTTAGTCATTTAGCAAACGCTTTTATCCAAAGCAACTTACAAGTGAGGAAGACAAACAAGTGATTCTTCATGAATTGGCAAATAACACAGGAAGTGCTTACAATACAAGTTTCATACATTGCTCAGTACCATAAGCTAGAGTGGGAAGGAAAGGATATTTTTATTTTTTTTAATTTATTTTTTAAATTACTTTTTAAGAACAATTTTCCACAATAGCAACAAACCACGGTGCTTTTTTTGGTCCCATCAAATGTCTTAGTCAATCTTACCGATATCAAACTAAACAAAGTTAAACATTAAAAGATTCAGGAACACTTTAGTATAGGGGACACACATTCACTATTAACAATGACTTTTCCCTCAATAAACTCTTAATTTACTGCTTATTAATAGTTAGAAAGTTAATTGTTAAGTTTAGGTATTGGGTAGGATTAGGAATGTAGAATAAGGTCATGCAGAATAAAGCATTAATATGTGCTTAAGTACTAATAAACAGCCAATATTCTAGAAATATGCATGCTAATAAGCAACTTAAAAGACCTTGAAATAAAGTGTTACCAAAGATTCTATATTTTGCAAACTGGTTCGATTAGAAGCATTGGTGGAAGAGAATAGCTGGCCATTAAGTACATTTTTTTGGTCTGGGTGTTGCTGAGCAGCAAGAATTCAACATAATATAATCCCTTGAATACATTGAAGGTGGTGAGGCAATGGTTTGTTTAGGCTGTGTTGTGCCCTAGCCCTTGATTAGTCATTTGTAGTGTTCTTTTCAAGTAGAGCCTGACTCAGCATTAGGCAGGAACGCATAATGAAGGCGTGCATCCTTACCGCCATCCATGCATCCTGTAGCTACTGTTCGTTTTATATTTTGTCCTAAATGTTTCTTGTGAATTATTTAAAATTACGATTTATAACATTATTATAAAATATGATTTTTACTGATTATAAAATCAGTCTTTTACATTGTTCCCCATTTTATTAATGTTATTTAATACATTTTATTTATTGTGATGGTTTTCATAGTGCTGATGCATGTCCTGTTCAGATGGTCAAAGACCTTATAGTTGTTGTTCTACTATTGTATGTGCCACTCTTTTTAACTTTTGATTTGAGGTTTAACTTCAAATCACGACTGCTAAATCACTGCTGACTCTTCACCCCACCAGTTTGCCTCAAGCGCAATGAAAAAGTTCTGCCATGTAAACATTTACCTCCTTTTCCCCCTCTGTCTCTCTCCTTTCTTTCTCTCTTCTTTTTCCACTTACCTATTTTTATCTCTTATTAATAGAAATCAAGGCATTCTAAATATTATCTTCACAAATAGAAAACTAAATGCAAAACTAAAGGAAGAAATTATAGCACGTATTTCATAAGACTTCATAGCAGTGATCATTAACCTGGTTTGATTGAAATGGTTCTGCATGCTTAGGTGATTGTGTAGGAGTTGGAATTTTTCAATCTTTTTTTAACTGTTTCTGCTTGTATATTGTTTTTTGTCAACAACAATAGGATCCCTTTTTTTAAGTCATGTTGATTTGAAACTAATAACTTTTAACTAATAACAGAATACAAACCATCCCTCGAAGACTAGACAAGGATCAAAACAGGATAGTAAGGACTAGTGCAAATTATGCTGTAAAACAATTCTTAAGTTCAGAGTGCAGGTGTTGACTTTTGCTCTGTGATGTCCACAGGTGTTTAGTCTTTGACATTACAAACAGCTTATTATCCTGAACTGTAAGCTCTGTTACCCACGAGCGAGTGAACTCAGTTAAAGCAGACTAACCCATAGAGGAGTTTCAAAAGCTATAAAATAAAATTAAAATTAAATTAAATTAAAAATAAAATGAAAAGTTAAATGACAATCTTGTATAATATTTTATTATATATATATATATATATATATATATAGGTAAACATATATAGGTATTGAATATAGTTTAGTTATAAAATATAATACTTAATAAATATAAAAATATTTTAAAATAAACTTCTTTCCCCTCTTTATTTCTCATTTCTCTCTAAAAATGCAGATGCAGTTTTTTTTTGAACAGGTGTCTCCCAAAACACAAGCCACCTGACACATGACACCTCACTAATCCTAGAGTTGTAAGCCCAAACAGTCCTTTAAGTGTCCATATAGATCTAAGTGCAGCATGCTTTGTCTGAGCCACTGGGAAGCTTCAGTCAGGTTCACCACCTTTTTGCAGAGCCTGTTTATTGCCTCACAGCAGTTGCCTAATTTAGCCTAATTGTTTTGTATGAGTGTGAGAATATATAGGTAGTCTAAATAAGTCATATATATATATATATATATATATATATAAAAGAGAGAGAGACAAAAATAAAAGGCCCACACCATTATCTAAATGTAAAATTTAAGCCTCAAAAAGATTCCATGATGCATGCAATCTCATAAACAATAATGACCAGAACAGTCAATCCTTTGGTAATGATCAGTCTCAACAAATATATAATCTGTGTATTCTGTTCTAATCATGAATGGCCATGCCTCCCTAAAGCAAAACCTTTTTTAGGGGCTTACTTCTCCTGACTGCAGTCTGTGGTATAATTTGTGATTGTTAGGTGGGTCAGGTTTAGGGGTCCAGCCCTTTGTGCACTGTGACTATTGTCACCTGAGGCTGTCCCTTAATGCTGTCACCTCTGACCCCCACGGGACATATAAATAACTTCTCGACCAGGAATAGCTTTTAAAGTCGCTGCAATAAACCCTTTGCAAAAATAGTTTTACATATTAACATCTGTTAATACAACATACAGACAGTAGAAACAATCTTAGATCATAGGGACAATATATATAACAATATATACATTTTTCCACTTTTTTTTTTACAAGATATGTTTTTTTATGTTATACAAGACTCATTTTTTAAAGTCAGTTTAATGTAATTTAAGTTCAAATGACTTCCAAGTTGATTTTACTTAAAATTTTAAAGCAGCTGCTTTTTCTTTTTCTTTCTTTTTTTTAAAGTTTGGGGTTAGTGAGATTTTTTTTAATGTTTTTAAAGACTAAAATTGTAATATGTGTAAACTTAAAAATACAGTTTTCTATTTGAATATATTTATATGTAATGTATTCATGTGGTGGCAAAGCTGAATTTTCAGCAGCCATTACTATAGTCTTCAGCATTACATGATTGTACAGAAATCATTCTGATATTTGGTACTCAAGAAACATTTCTTATCAATGTTGAAAACCATTTTGCATCTTAAAAGTCATTCTTTGAAGGGTTTTCGGGATTCTGTGAATAGAAAGAACCACCTTATCAATATTTGAAATAGAAAACTTTGTAACAAATTAAAAGCGTTTAATGACACTTTTGATCAATTTAATGCACCCTTGTAAATGAAAGTTTTAATAAATCTTACTGATTGCAAACTTCTATGTACTTCTATGTACATGTAACTTTCTTCCGAATGTTCTAAGTCTAATGAATTGATGGAGCTGGTTTTGCTTCCAGGAATTTTGACTTTAATTAGATTAGATTTAGTTAGTTAGATTTAATTTTTTTTTTCTTTCAGAGAGCATTGCATAATGAATATCAAATAAAATATAGACAATAATAAATTGCTTATTAGCAGTATATTATAAGTAAGTAAACATGGAAAACATGGAATATTTAGCTGTGGTCTTTTAAATGATTTCAGACTTTTGTGGGAGTTGCAGTCAGCTTAATCACAACACCCAAATTGGATTAATAGCAGCAGCCCACAGTGATTTCAATGCTACAGCAGTGAGGACCTTAACTCCTATTGTAGATTGCAACCAATGTTTTTCTAACATAATTAGAAGTTTGTTTAGCTAACCCTAATTGCCCTCCCACCCCTCTTGCCCCATCAAAAGTGCTCTGAATAACAGTTACCCCCAGGAAAGGTGTGAGCTACTGTTTTGAAAAATTTTAAAGCGTGCTCTGGGTGTTAGATGGGGGTAATAGTTTAAATGTGCTTTTTGATGCTAGTTTAATATCATATTCTTGACTCAAAGTTCATTAATGAGGCAGTTTGCCCTTCTCAGGGGTAACTACATTGGCATGGCACTGCTGTACAGGGGGTTGTGGTTGGCAACCATACATAAGTGATCAATTTTCTCTTAAGTCAGTCTGTTAAACATACCAAATTTAGCACAATTGGTTGGTACAAGTTGGTCTACGAGTACATCTATAAGTTGGTAGGTTTGCAAAGATTTCAATATTTGCTGCTATAACAGATTATTCAAATTAAATGTAAAAAAAAAAGCAAATGTCATAAATGAGATATGTGTAGTTCACAGTAACAGTTCAATAAATTGCATGACTGGTCACATTGCACTTATGTAGTGTTTACGTTAGTACCTCAAGCTGAAATAATGGCCATTCTTTCTTCTGTATCATCTAATGAATCTAACATGAAGACATTTAAATATTCACAAAGGAGTGGGTTGGTTCTACCCTATCTGAAACAACATTAGTGTGTTCAAAACAAATCTACACCAGTCATCTCTGATAGATACATGCTGTCAACTGTAGTCCTATTGTTTCTGATGAGACTGTCATAGGGCCATGCTAGAGGCTCTTTGGGAGGTTGGGAGAGGCTCATTCTTATGCAAACAGGGACTATGGATGCTACTTCTGGAGAGAATTTAGTGCTCTAAGGTCTTTGTAGAGCTATAAAGAGGATTCCAGAATTCTGTTTCTAGAGGCTCCATGTTTCAGTGTAGAGGGATTTACTATATCTCAAAATTCCATCCATGATATTTCTGGGGGGGGGTTTCGCTACATTTTATCATCATGTCATGAATTACTGAAATCATTAAAGTTTCAAATAGGCTTGTTAATTATTTAAGTAAATAGAAAATCAAATTTATGTATGCTTTATTTGATTTTGTGTATAATAATTATTGGGTTTAATAATAAAAAAGTAAATTAAATGGCTGACCTCTGTTTTTTTTTACTAGAGAATTTCTTTTGACTGAAATGTGTTTTATTTAGGTATTAGAGGTGTTTCATTGTTGATCATTTGAAAAGTGTTTGAATTATATTATACTTGTTTTGAAAACTATTTAAGTAAAATAAAATAAGTTTATTCATTTTTATAAAAAACATATATATATAAAAAATAATATGTTAAAAAAAAATAGATTCCAATGCCTTCCTGCATTGGAAGGCATCTAGGTCTGGTGCATACTCCTTAGGGTTAAATCTTAAAGGAAGAGCCACAAGACAGGCAACACCTTCCCAAGGGTGTGGTATTGAACTCAGGTTTTGGACAGGTAATTTCTCAGGACCTCCCTTTTTGTCCCTGGTATATATGTTGCAATCCCATAGAATTCCTATAGAGACTTTAAGCCTGTCCCGTTCACCTCTGTAGCCCACATCACACTTTTAGGGGATAAAAGGAAGAAAACAAGGGGTAAGAATCCTGGAGCCTGTGGAGCAAACAGCGGCTGCACTGCTCAACCTCAGCGCCAATATGTTGTACCTGGAGACCAATCCTCCCACATCATACAGTGAGGTAAGGCTCTTGTGCTACCACTGCCCATCTGGAGATTGAGGTGGTCCCAGTGCTAAATTTTGGGTTCTCAGGGAACCTTGTGGAGAGACTGGCAAGAGTGGCATCAAAAATAGGTCTTACAAAGGCGTTGGAATATGTATTGTGTACCTTCTTTTATAGAAGACACTGTTATTTACGAAAATGTTGTGATTTGTTGTCTTGGTCTGACACTTTGCATTTGAATTCATTTGAATTTTTTGAAAAATAATTACTGATTTTGAGTTCTGTGCACATGTTCGCTAAACTTTTTTATATTGACTCTTTAGAAAGTGAAATATTTGCATTTAATAAGGCATTTTGGTTGAACTGCCATAACTGATTTTACAATGGTTTGTAGGTGTGAAAAATCGGACATGTGTCTACTGATAAAAATCAACATGTATTGCTTTAATGGTTTGCCTAGCAGCTGTTTTGTCTACGGCGTACTGCTCTTAGGTTGAGTCAAGGTATTTGGCAAATAATGGATTTGTCTGAGACGGTGAGACTGATAATCTTGTTTGTATAGGACAATAGGCTGCGATTGGGCAGTTTGCTTTGAGAAAGTACTCATGGAGTCTACTTTTACTTAACCTTAATATCACTTATTAGAAGTTTCAGCGGGGTTTTTTTTTTTTTTTTTTTTTTTTCGGTTAATGTGCGCAACTGTACCTTAACATCCAGAAGTCAATGAATTGCTATATCAGGAAAGAAAAAGAAGATTAATACTTTAAGCCAATATAATTGCGTAAGGTGACAAAAGGATCATGATTTCACAGCTAAGCTTGAGTTTCGTGTCAGGTTGCTAATGTGTTTTCGAACGGTCATGGATGAAAGTTAGCGCATGGGTGTATTTTGTTGAACTGCAGTAATATGCCAACCCTGATTCTTCTGTAACTCTTATATGTGAAGAGCGCATTTAATCAATCTCCAAAACTATACTGTTTCGACCTTTAAAAAATAAGGCAATAATATTTCTTAAAAAAAAATTAATTAAAAGAAATCTTCTGTTGCATAATTTGCAAACTGAAATTTCATAGAACAGAACATTCTTTGTATTGTTACTGTATAATGCAACTTAAGTTTATAACTGAAGTGTTCTAAGCCATCTAAGATAGCGGACGGATCTGTGTTTGTTCTCTAAAAGCACCCTCATTCCTTCCTGACAGGTGGTAGTTCAAACTGTGATTTCAGTGCTGCCATTCTCTTGCACAAAGCTGTTGTCAACACAACACCGTTAGCTCAGAGACAAACCTGTTGGTAGAAACACAGTCCAGTCACCCCCCCACCCCCTTGTGCTTTTAAAGCTGGCTTTAGGTAACCAATCCACTGCCCACACAGCTTTGATTAATGCTTTTAAACGCTCTGTCTCTCATTCTCTTTAATCATGGTAGGGGTTATGGGTCCGTAGACATTCATGTTTTGTGTTGTAAGAGGAGACATGGAGGTGCAAGGAATTTAAAAGAAATTAGATAGTATTGTGTATGTTTTGATTTACCACAAATATGTTTTAAATGATGGTTCAGATAGATGAAATTAGCCCATTTCTTGGTTCAGTTGCATCTTAAACTGTTTTTTTTAGGTGAGGTTCCTTAAAATTTAGGTAAGAGTTAGGTTTAGGTCTTCAAGAGCAGGTTGGCTCTTTCTCTCAGCGAAGGGTCTTCAGGTTAAACTCCCGCTCGTCTGAGTGATAGATTGCGGAGCCGCTTTGAAGAATGCGTGCATCAAAGTGATCCTGAGAAGTCTAGGAATTGTAATTGTTTTAACTGTGGTGGATACAGATACAATCATCTGCTCTGCCCAGCCCACTGGGTATGAAGTGTGAAGAGAGTAAGAGCAATCCCACCTAACCCCCCTCCACCTTCTTCAATTTAGTACTTAATGCTTTCTACCCCTGTGGTCACTCATCAAGGCCTCACAGATGTTCTCAACACCCATCCCGGGTTACAAACTGCCCAGGTCACTGGAACACACCCAGGAATGGCAGCCATTTCACCCCCCCAGGCCAGGGCAGCCTCAGCTCCTGTCACTTCTCTTGAGTTAGGAGCCCTCATTTTGCTCTCAAACTCTAGACTTAAGTAGTTGTTAGAATGAAGTAGTAGTAATTGAGTGGTTTTGGTTATTAGGATACTTTTTGTGGAATCAGGAAGCAAGACCGGTTGCATTCAAGGCTGAAAGTCAACAGTACTGCTGATACTGCTGACACCTGTCAACAGCACATTGTTAGAATACATTGTTAAAAGATAGAGCTGGAGTTATTCCTTTGACTTGTAATTCACTGAAGACTGACATTACAGAATTGAAAACTGAAATATTCATGATTTACTCTTGCTTACTCTTAAATTGTTTCAAAGAAACTGATAATCATTGAACCTTTAGATTTCCTTTGATTTCACAAAAAATACCCATTTGTGCGTTTAGGCACAAGGGCAGCAATGTAGAGGGTTTTGCTTGGCAACATATTATAGTAGTACATTTACATTTATGTACTAGGCAGAAAAGGTTATCCAAAGCGACTTGCATTGCATTCAAGTTATTCATTTTATCAGTTTATGCATTCCCTGGGAATCAAACCCATAACCACTTACCTTGGTGTTATTGGTGCAATGCTCTAACGTTTGAGCTAAATATATAATATTGAGCTCAAACTTAAATATAGCTTAAATGTTATATTACATTACATTACATTATAAATTTAAACTCTGCAGGAAGGTAGATCTCCAGAAGAAAGAAATGAGGAACCCCCAATTGATATGATACAAAAATGTCATATCAGCATATATCATGGCATTTCAAAAGCTACATCTTGTTATTAATGATTGCACCTGCTGCCTTTTCTTTTGGAAATCATTCAGCTTTCATTTAAGTTTTTTGTCTATTTCCATTCAGTTATCTGATCTAACAAATTTTTCCAATTTCCAATTCCATCTGATTTATGGCTTTGCTAAAGCATCCACATATCCCAGGGGCTCACTCTCCAGTGAGGCTTTAAACAGGGCAGTATTTGTAAGAGCAGCCATAGTAGTTGTTATATGGTTGCTGCATTGTGGAAGAGTAGAATTTGATAAAAAGGTGCTAGAGAAAACTACCCACTGATCAAAAGGTGCACTATATGCTTCATAAAAAAGTTATTATTGTATGTTTTGTCTACACAAACATGTTGAATTATGATTTTGTATTTCCTCATAGCATACGCACAGTTGGCAAATTTCCCTCTTTCCCCTCATTTTATTATCTGTGCTTCCTTCAACAAAATTTGAGCAGCTTGTTTGGGTAGTTTCACAGATGTGACTTGTTTGTTAAAATAAGTCATAAAGGGTAACTGCATATAACTCAGTTATTCAGTTTACTCAGAATAATTTTATAATTTCTTTAAGCATCTGAGCATTTTACTACTACACTACCAGTTTTGGAGCTTAAACCATGCTTAAATAGGCCTCTCAAGTAAAGATGTTATAATGATTTCAGCAGTGAATTCCTCTAAACACTTTAAAACTTACAACATACTTTTTTCCTTGAAACATTTGTTTTTTTTAGCAGCATTGCTTTTTCTTTGCATTTTACAGTTTACATGCTTATGTAGATGTTTTTGCTTTATTTTTTATAAAGCCCAACTTTAATTGTAATTTCAAATGAATGCTAATGTAGTGCTAATGGCTTGAAGTAGACGGAGCACTACATTAGACCTCTGCGTAGAAGACCTCTGTAGTGGGATCAGATGCAGTGCAGAGATTGAATTGCGTGGCCTTACTGTCTCTAAAAGTTTCCATTATGTCCTAATTGCTCCATTGTAAGGACGTGTGTGTTTGAGAAGTTCTGTTGAGGCTGGAGGGTACAGCTCTAGTGTTTGGGTCCTCTTTGTGTGGGTATGCGTGTCTGCTCTTACAATACGCTTCTTTTCATACACCAATAGACTTAATCTATTGTTTCTTCAGACAGGCTCTTAAAAGCCTGAGACTCATTGTTTCCAGGAGGCTGAGCAGACTCGTGGCACACACACAGAATGACCGACCCCTGTCTGTACAGTGCAAATGGTACTTCTCTTTTTCTAATGCCCTACGGCACTGTTAGGGAGGTATTCTGAGGACAGTGAAGTGACCCAGTGTGGGAGTACAAAATAGGTTATTTTCTTAAATATTTAAAAATATATTTTACATTTTTTTAAAAAGTTGTTTCTTTCAAGGCAAAAATTATTTGGTTACACCTTACAATAAAGTTTATTTGTTAACATGAACTAATGATGAACTGCACTTCTACAGCATTTATTAATCAACATTTACTAATACATTATTAAAATCTTGTTAACATTAGGTAATGCACTGTTAACTAACATGAACAAACAATGAATAGCTGTATTTTCATTAACTAACGTTATCGAAGTTAATGAAATTGTTATTTGGTTAATGAAATGGCTCATGGTTACTTCATGTTAGTTAATACGTTAACTAATGTTTAACTAAGGAACCTTAAAAGTCAAAATTAATGGACAGTTTTAACATTTTTGAGATTCTCTGAAGCCAAAGTCGTCATGGTTGTGTAAACTTCTATAGTGGATGACAAATATGATTTTCATGCTCCCATTTGCCCCAATAGCAAAAATCCTTTACTGCCAAGTAAACACAGTGTTATAAATGTACATAATTTTACACTTTTAGTACATAAATGAAAATATAATAGAACTTATATTATAGTTATGCTATATTTTGAGGTTAATAACTGTGAAAAAGGTCCATGTTTGATTGTGCTCCACTGGTGACTCTCCCGAGACACCAGCAGCACCAGGAGAATTTTATGAGGTGGGAGTGAAAAAGAAAGAGAGAGGAAAAGAGAGAGAAAGGGGAGAAGCGTGCAAGCTGGACAGCTGTCTCCATCCATGCCTGAAATAAACAAGGGACTCAGTTGAGATTAATGACTGTCTAAAGAGCCACACAACCATGGCACCTCATCCAGGAATGTGGCGTATATAAATGGAAAGGAATGGACTGGAGGAGTGGGGCTGGAAAAGGCTGGCTTACCTCCAGAACATTCTTCCTTCTCTCAAATGACAGTCATTTTAATTCCTCTCTGCGCCTTCACTGGAACAAGGCAACAGGAGCCGTGTGAACTGTGTATCGCCCATTCACTGCCCGTCCCCCTCGCTGACCCCACCTTCCTTTGTTATTACTGCATCTTCCAGTTCATTTAGTGTCTTCATTCATTCCTACAGAACCCACCAACAACCTTAGAGCAATTAAACTGTGCTAAAGACTTAATTGGTCCTGCAAATGATGGTTGTTTACATTGTAAACGACTGTAGTTTTAACACCTATAGAATAAAAATGACTGGGATACATTCAAAGTGTCATATTTAAGACACTCTTTGTTCTTGTGGGCATCATATGCTTAGTTGTGAATCATTACAAACTGAATCATGGCTTTGTTTCAAAGAATTTACATAATGTTAATTTTTTAGATATAAAACTCTTGGAAAACATTTGAGTGAGAGCATAACTGAAAATTTACATTTACAGACCTGGCTGTTTGATTAACAGTTTTATAAAGAGCATAACGTTTTGGGTCATAATTCTCTCTGACTTCCACATACTGTACAAAGACTTATTTAAGTCTGCCAAGCACTTGCTGTTGTGCACATCATCTGTTTCACTAAGCCCACCATTACATCATAGCCTGATGTATTAACATCAAAAGAAGCTCTATTGTGGCAACAACTCATTAAGGTTTTGATGAATATTGTGTCTTTGTTCATATGACACTGCTAATACCATAAACACCAAAAAAGATTTTACACTGATAAAAATACTCCCTGTTTTTCCTCTAGCCACAGTATACAAGTCTGGGGCTTCTCAACAGCATGGATCAAAATGGTGGCTCCACCTCCACCAGCCCCTACAACAACGATCATGCTCAGAACAATGTAACGGCACCATCACCCTACGCCCAGCCCAGTTCTACCTTCGAGGCCCTGTCTCCATCACCTGCCATCCCATCCAACACAGATTATGCTGGCCCACACACCTTTGATGTGTCCTTCCAGCAGTCCAGCACAGCCAAATCAGCCACTTGGACGGTAAGTCATAGCAACTGTGTATGATGTGTATTTGTGATGATGTATGAGCATTATACAGTATTATATTAACACACACACAAGCAATCAAACAAACCCAAAAATTCTATTTTTATTCAGATACCTTTTAATTATGGGGTAAGTGATTAGAGCCAAACCAATACGGGGGCCCATAAAGGAGAGCATGCTGTCCCTTAAATCTGTATTGGGGTTAAGTGTCTGGCTTTAGGGAAACAACGAAATATTTCTGCACAAGGAAATTGGACCTCCTGCCCTCTGGTTACAAATCATCTATCTATGGCATTTGGAGTGTTTTGCTGTGTTATGACAATGAATTGTGGTTCTGTGTTACACAAGGACAAAGACTCTGTGATGTGCTTATTAAAGCAGTTGATTTCTGCTGTCAAGGGTTCTTTTTCCTCTGGGAGGATAGCAACTTTTTTGTCTGTCTGATCTCAGCTTTAGGCACTTCTGTGATCTATAGAAAAGTTGTCAGTTACAAAACTCTCTCTGGCTGATAAAAAAAGGCCCGTAGGTTTAAACTGGCCTTGTTTACTGCACAATGGGAATACTACTTGCCATCTTTTTGTTGATTTTCTCAAAGTTAAAATAGGTTAAAGTTAAAATAGGTACAAAAATAAGCAGTTATTTAAAAAAAAAATAATAATAATAATAATAAATAAAATATATTAACTGATTAATACTTGTAGGCAGCAACTCAATTTTTAAAAAAATTGAAAATTATTTTAAATATTTGAAAATTTAAAAAAAAGACGAAAGAAATTCGATTCAAAAAGTGCCATGACTGACCCCTGCTGGTAATTTTTTTTTTGCTACAGACCGCTATGTTCACATAGCGGAAACAATGTGCATCAGTGAGCATTACAGTAGCTGTGTCACTGTCACTTTGTTTTGCAAAGATAGGTGTCACCCCTTTATAATCAAACTGACTAAACTTGCTAGGCAAGTTGTAGCAGGGGAACAATCCCATCAGTCCACTGAGCCTTATGTCTGTCAACTAAAAAGTACAAAATAAAACTGGCTTTCGGCTGGACAACGCACCCTAGCGGTTGCTAGCTAGTTAAAGCTAATTAAGGTCTTATCAACCTCATCTTCACAAAGTTTCCTAAATGTTTTCGCTGTTTTTATGATTTTATGATGGCAATAACAACAGTTGTGATTTTTTTTTTTTTTTTTTTTGCGCTAAATGTTATACATTTATTTTTGACAAGGCTAACCTGAGCGCTTCAATGGGAGTTATTTTAATCACAGACATTAAATTAGATAAATGTCTACCATTATTTGAGGTTAATTGATCCCAGCCATTATAAACAAATGTCTAGTTAATCTTGAATTTGGCAGATTGTGGTCTTGAAAAACCAGTGAGTCAGTTGCGGTAATGCGGTCTTACATCTTTGAGTAAACAAGTTGAGCGGAGATTGGTTTGTGAGTTGCTCAATGCTCATTGGCTACAGTGCAGTGTGGGATTGTGACATTTACCCTATTCCCACAACAGCCCTTGTCATCCTCACTTCTTGACTTCACCAATACAGCTGCAGTTGTAAGACACCTCACCGTACTTACAGAAGTCTTCTGGGTGTGAGAAAGACACCACACCCTTGGCTGTCTCATTTAAGTTGTCCCTACTCATTCATATTTCCATTTCTCACAGTGACTAGAATGCTGTAAAGACTAACTCTTCTTTTAATTTAATAACAGTCTAGCAAAATGAAAGTTATTTTTGTGGGTTACATTTTATGGAACCCACGCTTGTTCTCCATACACAGCTCAATCTAATCCTGCATATAGCTTCCATGACACACACCCACACACATATTTCCTGGCATTGGATCTTACCGCTCATCATTTACGGGAATGCTTTTGCAATCGTTCCTTTTTGTTGATGTCAATGATAAGACAGACCGTACATGAACCTTGTTTGTTCATTTTCAATTTCTCGATCACTTTCTGTGAACCTTTTTGGCTTCTTGGTCCTTCATTTGCATTTTACTGTCAACCTATCAAACAACGCATCCAATGATACGGCATGGTTTTGTTTGCCCATTGGCTCACCTGTATAGAACTCCATGATCGAAGGAATGCGACCACTAGAGTTGTTGTCTCAAGAAGTGAGCTGGGGATTAGAAGAATGGGTCAGTAATACTCGTGTAAATACTCCATGCCTTCCTCCTGAACCCTGCAGTGCCAAAGGGGCTGTTCCCTGCTCAATGAGCAAAGCTTTTCGACTGCGTCTCTCATAATGCCGCAGGACAAGGAGATGAGAACGAGGATAGAAGTTGGGGGAGGACAGATGCGTTCAAAGAGACGAGTGTTCCAGCGAAAGGTGGCAAGATACGACTTGTCCATGAAACATCTGCAGGCCCGTCCCACGCCTCGTGAGATGGAGCTGAGACTTGTTTGTGTCAACGAGCTTGTCGAGACTCGTCTGACATTGCCACGTAAAGCCCTAAATCCTAGAGCAAGTAGAGGAAGAAGAAAGAAAAGGAGGGAGAGGTTAATTTAAAAAAAAAAAAAATCTGAGGTTGAAAAGATTTTTATGATGGGGAAATGATTTCTAAGAAAGGCGTATCTGGAAAAGCCCACTTCTCTGACAGGTTCTGTTTGGAGATTTGTTGTTCTTGTTGTTTTGTGTTTTTGAACAATGAAAGATTACCTATGCTTATAAAGAGGTAGAACTGCACTGAGTCAAAGAGGAGATCAGTCTGTCAGCACCAGTATAGTTGACGCGTCTGCTTTAGCTCGCTTGCACGATCATAATCTCCATCTTCTCGTGCAGTCGAGATACAATGGTGCTCTCTGAAAAGACCCGGCATCTAATCATTAGGAGTGACATTAAACCCCACCTTTTGTGCGACACCTTCTGAGCATAATTGAACGAGAACAGAAATGCAAACACCTTCATTTTCAGAAAAAGAAGAAATAAAGGTAGCTGTGAGGAAAGAATTTTGGCAGCACTCAGGGGGACCATTGAGCAAAATGAGGGGAAATCCAGCATAATTACACTAAAGCTTGTCACACGTTTTCTGGGAAAGATCACATTTCCAAAGCATATAATTTAATCACAGGGCATTAACTAGTGCCAGGAAGCATGGGGGCATTTGTTTACATCACTCGAGAAAGTATGAATCTGATGAGGGTAGTTTGCAGAACGATCCCCCTCCAAATGCACTTTGAACAGAGTTACTAGTTTAGGTTTGAAAAGCATTTGCATTTGCATAAATGTTGATACATTCCTTTGGCTTCATCCTTTTGTGCACAAATGGTTTGATTTTCACTTTCGAACCAGTTGAAGTAAATATGCATAAACACCATGCAAAGTTTTCAAGCGTGAACATCATGACTGTTGATTTGCAAATCAAAACCGTGGCTGCATCCCTCTTTCTCACCAATTGGTGCAAACGTGCAACACAGCAAACTATTGTTTCCCATGTATTCTAGCGTAAAGAACAGTTTGAACTTGACTTTGCCCTCAACATTTCTAGCATGAAATATATTAAGCACATATGATGAGCAATGTCCTGTGAAATTTGCCTTTGAACATTTGCATTTTCCTGTGTATAATTAGGATTTGAGTGTGGGGGGTGCAAAATGTTTGCTTTCCAAACTCACCAAACAGGTGCTTTTATCCATTTTTTTCCACTGCGCCATAGGGAGAAAAAAAAACAAATTTTATTTCTCTCCCAATGAAACAGGTTTTTGGAGAAGCAACAGGCGTGATGGTACATGTCAGGTATGAGGTGGGACAAGACCAGAGGCGCCAGAGCATTGGGCCAACCCGCCTCGCCATGCTGAGACACGTATACAGCCTTAGCTCGCAGCCATGCTCTGCTCAAACACACAAACTACAGCTGCAAACTTGTCACAACCTGTACAGCACTGTATGTATGTGCGTTTGTTGTATGTGTGATTGCGGTTGTACTGTGTGTGCACATAAATCTCGGTATGTGTAAAATTCTTTTCACCGATTTATGTGCACATAATTAATTTCAAAGACAGAGAAAATGAATCAAGAAACGGTTGGACCATATTATCACTTTTTGATTTTATATTTCAGTAACAAATTCACATAATCTTACAATAATAGTGACTGAACAACCTTAAATATGATGCTGCATTACGGTCAGGCTTAAAACAGACAATTTTGCATGTTTCCTTTAAGCTGATTGTCAGCTGATAAACTTTAGAAGTGGTCTGCAAGAATTAAATGATCACTTTAAAAACTCCCACTACTATGCCTTTTTTTTTTTAAAACAACCTGGAGTTCACCAAACTGTAGTGCACAATTCTGGTTAATTTACAATAAAGTTCAGTTTAACATTTGTAAATACATTGTAAATGCATACATGGAGTCATGAACTGGCAACAATGTACTTTTACCACATCAGTGTTATTAGCTAAAAATAAAACTATTAAAACTAATTTTCAGTAATGGATAAAAGCTGAAATAAAATAAAAAAAATCAATATAAAAAAAAGAGGAAAAAAAAGAAATTTAGAAATGATGCCTTGAAATCATTTATGTTGACGTACTAAAATGGCTGAAACAAATTAAATTAAAGCTAAATAAAATTAAAATAATTAAAAAATGAACTAATAAAAATGACAAAAGCACATAACAAATTTACTAAAACGTAAACTAAAATGAAAACTGTTAAAAATGTTAATTCAAAATATTAATAAATACTAGTATATAGATAATAATGAAATAACACTGTAATAGATTTTAACATTGGATATATTTAACAAAATGTATGAACAATAAACAATATTATATTTATAAATGAACATTAACCTATGAAGGCATTAAAGATTATTAGTTCATTATACCTAATGCATAATGTTGACAATTTGACCCTTTTTGTAAAATGTCACTAAGCTCCTTTTCTGTTCAATCAATTCCCAAGCTGTATAATTCCCATTGTAGCCCATGACTGGAACGTAATTGCACGTTAACACCACTGTGCCCCTCCCTGTAAAACAGCCAATGCCTCCAATTCATCAGATCACCATGTGGCCCCACCCTTCATGTATGTGTGCGTGTCTTGTGTTTTTGTTTTCCCTGTCAGAAGCGTCTCATTTGGCCCTAAGCAAACACGGGAGCCTTCACACATATTTGCATTCTTAAAATTTGTTGCTTTAGGGCTAGAATTGGTATATCAACTGCTTTGTTTGTGTGCTAAGTTATAGGTTGGAGTTTACGATGTTACAAAATATGTAAGAATGGTGTTTGTTGTCAGTATGTCAAGCTTCTGTCATTTATATCTGTCTCTGGCTTTTTTGCTGGGCCTCTGTGTGACTGACCCTTTGGCATTCATGTCTACAACACTTTCTTTGGTCCTAGAGGATCTTCCCTCTCCCCTTCTCTCACTCACCTCATTTAACTGAATGACAGGAGCGTACAGGGCATATCAAGTTGGGAGCAGAAGGGCAATTAGAGTTATTTATCTTTCTTTTTTATAGAACACCTTTCAAAAAGTGCGTTCACTTCACGCACAAAACACCTCCATCATCCCTCGGTGAAAGCACCCTGGCGCTAATTTAGTCAGAGCTAAAATGGGTCAAGTCAGTTCTGAGAGTGCAGATGATGAGTGTAGGTGCTATATGCTGTTGATTTTCTGATGAAGACATCATCAGCTAATGCAAGTGATATGACAAGTTGGGGAGCGGAAAATATGGACTGTGCAGAGCTATTTTCAGTGTTGCTGACATAAAATTTGTATAAAAAAAGGTGCAGTTTGTTAACGGTTAATGCATTAGTCATAAACTAACAATGAATTTTTGAACAGCATAATATAAATTATAATAATGATATATGTAGAGCAGTTTATTAATGTTATTTTATGTTTTTAAAATATTAAACATGGTTAAAGCTTTAAAGAAGTTCATTCATAATATTTTTGAGGGTTAATTTATGAATGATATAATGCATATTAAACCTGTTAAAAGTATCGTTATATATAGAAATTAACATTATTCTAGATCAGTAAATGCTGATAAAAGTGTAGATCATAATACCAAATGCATTAACTAATGTTAAAGGATTAGTTTACTTCTGAATAAAAATTTCCTGATAATTTACTCACCCCCATGTCATCCAAGATGTTCACGTCGTCCAAGATGTTCATGTCTTTCTTTCTTCAGTCGAAAAGAAATTAAGATTTTTGAGGAAAACATTCCAGTATTTTTGCCCATGTAGTGGACTTCGATCCCAGCCGAAGAATAAGGGTCTTATCTAGCGAAACGATTGGACGTTTTATAAAAAACAATTACATTTTTACTTTTTACCACAAATGCTCATCTTGCACCTGCTCTGCAAATCCGCCATGCATGACTTTTTCACGATACAAAGGTCACGTGCGACGTTGGCGCAGATCCAGTGTCTACAAAGCAAAAAAAAAAAAGGTAAAACAACGATATCGAACGATTTTTAAGAAAATTAGATGGAGTTTTTCCGCCCTACCGTGGTACTTCCGCCTACGTCACACTTGACCTTTCAACTTAATGCATGGCGGATCACAAAGCTGTGCAAGACGAGCATTTGTTTGCACTGAAACTGCACTTTGGACCTTTCATCCGGTGAATCCCACTGAAGTCCACTATATGGACAACAATCCTGGAATGTTTTCCTCAAAAACCTAAATTTCTTTTCGACTGCAGAAAGGTGAGTAAATTATCAGGAAATTTTAATTCAGAAGTGAACTAATCCTTTAACCCATTGATCCTTAGTATCTTGTATTTTTATTCATTTAATGTGGTCTTATTTTATCAGTAAAATCATAGACTATATGGGGAGGTAAGTCCTTCATCTTTTGTTTTCTTTTTAATGTTGTTTTTTTTTTTCTAAATCATCCAGATTGTTCTACCAATTCCTTCAGGAAATGGCCAGGATTTGTGTGTGTGTGTTTGTTCTTGTCAAGATTGTGTAATGCTCACAAGCAGGTGTTGGGACGGGCCCCTCTCATTGGAACACTTCATATCAAAAGTTAATAGAGATGGAATTTAATGTGACATTGTTCTTCAGAACAGCCCCAGGCAACATTCACATCCCTTTTATTTCTTTTTTTCCTTTTTAAATGAACTTGACAGGAAAGTTTTCTTCAGTTATTTTCCATGTACTTGATACGCTGCTTTCAGCACAAGAATTCATTTCAAAGCTGCAAAGTTGTGCTATTTTTCTTGAAAAAGAAGTGATGTGCAACCAGCCATTATTATTTACAATACAAAGTCTATGGCATAACATTAGGTTTTAAAACATTGATGGTGCCTGAGTGGTGATTTACAGTTGTCAGAATGTTGGTGGTCACGCTTTGTGAGTGTTTATTCACGTAGACCTTTCTATTTGACCTGTTGTGTGCGGTAAGACAGTACCTTAAACACTTGATGATGCTGTAAGTATGAGTAACACCTGATTGTTAGCCTGCGGTAATGAGGATGATTCAAGCACACTGTGTGATGCAATTTTGATTTTTGTGGTAAGTGACACCCTGAACATCAAGCTGTCATCTGTGATGAAGAGGATGTTGGGAAATACAGTTGCTATTACCTCATAAGATTTCTATTTAATACTGATATGATCAGTTTAATGTTAATTTTCATACATCTTGAAGCAATAAGCATGAAACTCTTCTGTGTTAAAAGGCATTTAAATTGTTTATTTGAACATGGCAATTTATATAGAAATACCATTATGAATGAAAAATTCCATTGGTTCTTAACTAGGGGGTCTCAGCAAACTTCCAAGAGGTCCTCAACGTGTCTTAAGATTTTTAACATATGACAAAAAAGCTAAAATAACCAAAACACACCTAAACTTATGGAATGCTATTTACTTATTTTTTTTAATTATAATTATTTTAGTACTATTTTACTTTTCTATTTTTTGTAAAAATTAAAAAGGAAGTGGGGTCTGCAAATATTGTAGGCAGTGAGGGTTAAAAAAAAGTTGAGAACCACTGATTTAGGCAGAAATTCGTTCTGCTTGTGTTTTATGAATGAGGCCTATCAAAGGCATTTAAGCTCAAGACTAAGCTTTTCATTGCTCAACATCAGAAATATTATCACATTAGGCTAATCATTTTTACATCAGATTTCTGCAACAAATGTGTCTTGACATCTTCATAGATAAATCATGCTTCAGGTGTTTTGGAAAGCACATCTCAGTGTGCTTAAACACAGGTATGTCTTAACCCATGACAGCTGTAAGACAGAACCAGAAGTGCCGCCGCCTAATGGCAGCTGCTCTTCCCTTTAAAGACGGTTATATGGCGCTTATTCCACTAAAGGGTTGCCAAAATGCAGCTGTTTTATCTCTGCATTTGCCGTTTACGAGAAAGACATTTTTTTACACTAACATTTTACAAAAGCTCTCAAAGAAAGCAAACATTTTAGTAATACTGATTAAAATATGCTTATATTGTTAAAATAGGAGTGGAGTGATATTACAGATGCATATTACAAATGTTTGATTTTATGTCAGTTTCTAACCAAACACTTCTGTCTTTTCTTTAGTACTCCACGGAGCTGAAGAAGCTATACTGTCAGATTGCCAAAACCTGTCCCATTCAAATCAAGGTCCTTACTAACCCACCTCAGGGTGCAGTCATACGGGCCATGCCTGTCTATAAGAAAGCAGAGCATGTTACTGAGGTGGTCAAACGATGCCCGAACCATGAACTGAGCCGAGAGTTCAATGACGGTATGTCCCTCTTCTAAGTTTGCACTCTTGAAATGTGATTAAATATGCTTTTAATCTTCAGCTCGGTGATATAATTGACTGAATTTTGTGTTCAATAGGCCAAATAGCCCCACCCAGTCACCTGATTAGGGTTGAGGGGAACAGCCATGCTCAATATGTGGAAGATTCCATTACTGGGCGTCAGAGTGTGCTGGTGCCTTACGAGCCCCCTCAGGTGAACACTTATCTCTCTCTCTCTCTCACACACACACACACACACACACACACACACTGGTATTCCTATCATTATGAGGACATACCATACGTGTAATAATTTTTATACTGTACAAACTGTATATTCTATCCCTAATCCTAACCCTACTGCTAAACCTACCTATCACAGAAAACTTAATGCATTTTTACATTTTCAAAAAACATTACTCAGTATGAAGTCCTTACAAGGTAAAAAATTACAGTAATTACTATCCTTGTGGGAACATTTGGTCATTTACCAGGTACACACACACACACACACAGCTCAGTGAACCTGACTCTTTAAATTTAAAACAACATAACAGCTCTACAGAAATGAACAACTGTGTAGTGTATGACACGGTTTTTCCCTATTAACAGGTGGGCACAGAGTTCACAACCATCCTATACAATTTCATGTGTAACTCCAGCTGTGTTGGTGGAATGAACAGACGGCCTATTCTTATCATCGTCACTTTGGAAACCAGAGAGTAAGATGATTTTAAAACATACTGGATTGTACTGGATGTAATATCCTTTATTTGTGGGAAATATAGAAACATGTATTAATTTCTTCATTGGTCTCTCCAGTGGTCAGGTTTTGGGCCGACGGTGTTTTGAGGCTCGTATCTGCGCGTGTCCTGGACGTGACCGCAAAGCTGACGAAGACAGCATCAGGAAACAGCATGTCAGCGATGGCACAAAGAGCAGTGAGGGTACGAAACGCCGTAAGTAGTGCTGGGCGCTGGTGACTGGGCTTTATCTAACACAGATACATTGCATGTTTCTTCCTAGGTAATACTCTCACCTCTATAGATTGTACATGTCCTCTTGAACACACACACACACTCATTACAACTTTTCCTTCTGTTCTGTGCTTTAGCTCTGCATCTTGTGCTTGCAGATCTTCTCTTGCAGCTGTTTCACTTCCTCTATCTCTGTCTTCCACAGTTTTCCGCCAGGCCTCTCACCTGTCTCAGCACCCTTCCATCAAGAAGCGAAGATCCACCGATGAGGAAGTGTTTTGTCTGCCTGTGAGTATCTCTTCTTTGTCTGCAGTATTCGAGCATCAGATTTTCAGTTATTAATTCGCAATAAAATACAAGTCTTGGGTTTATTAAAAAAAACATATATTACATTGTTATACTTTAATGTGCTACTTTTTAAATGTGAAAATGTAACTATAATAATGTATTATAACTATAATGATAACAATTAACAATCATTTATGAAACTATGATTTGTTAGTTGATTGATAGTATACCTAACTGACAATGTATAAGAGTTTTTCAGCATTTATTAATCTAGGTTACTGATCATTTCTACCCATTCTATAACATTTTTAATTTTAGTAGTATTTAGACTTCTAAATGAACATTAATCTGGATTAATAAATGAATTATGATTACCTTTACAATGCATTAAAACTTGTTACATTCATACTTCATAAAAAGTGTTACAGAAATATTTGATGCTGAAATTATAATAAATAATAAAGAGAAAATAATGTAAGCATAATGTAAGAGTCTGACATCCAGACTTACCCCTCCTCTCTCCCTCTCTGTGCTTCAGATTAAAGGCCGTGAAATCTATGAGATTTTGGTGAAAATCAAAGAGTCTTTGGAACTCATGCAGTTCCTCCCTCAGCACACTATTGAGTCATACAGACAGCAACAGCAGAACCTACTGCAGAAACAGTGAGTACCTTACACATGTGGAAAAATTTCCTAATAAAAATGGGGGTGATTCTGCCTCATTGGAAAATTCAGAAAAACAAAAAATGGGGAAAACTGATCCTCAGCTCTTTGTTTTTTATAATGTGACCAGCCACAGCAAAACTGTGAGCAAATACTACACTGTGCTAGCAAGGTCCACCCACAGATTGATTTTTGTGGCAGTGTTTTAATAACTTGATCAACCTGCTTGCTTTCAACGCTTATGGGTTTGATTGTGATTGCTCATTAACTGACTGTGAACTGACGTTGCAATTTCAATTCTTGGTTTATTTGATCATCCATTCATTTCTACCCCACATGACGGTCTCTAGAGTGCAAACACTGAAACTTAACATGGCAATTTAATTTTCTCACACTGATGATATAATCTTGGCGTTTGGATTGCATCTGCATGAGATTTGTGTTGTGCATCACTGATGATGTTGTTGAAAGATTATCCCTTAATCAAATCCTACTGTTATGGTCAGCAATTCACAAAATATTAGCTATGTTTTGCATTCTGCATGGCTTCTTATTAAGGGTGTACCTTGCTCTGAATTATTCAAATTTTTTTCATTGTATGATGTTAAGATTACCTCAGAACTGCATCTGAGTCAAACAAGTTTATAGTCTGCAGGCAAATTTTTATTGGACTTCGTGGTAAATGCGCATTTAGTCTGCTCTTAACCTTTAGCATAGTTTCCTCAGGAATATTTTCTGTATCTGCTGTAATAGTGCTCAACAGAGGGGGAGGGAGAGACCTGTATATTCTTCATTAACAAACCAACTGATGTCTGACAATGAGAATTTAAATGTCAATGTTTTTTTCTTCCTGTAAATTTCCTTAAGACCGTTTAAACCATCCACACCCAACTGAGCTGTTCAGTCATGACGTCATTTTGTAGGTCAACTGGATTCACCATGGATTCCCTAGGGAAGTTCTAATGGGTTTTCAGAATAGCCTTTTTTAATTGTAAGTAAAATATTTGGTTAATTAATTTGTGGCAATTTTAGTCACTATTTGTATTGTAGAGCAAAATGTGAAAATCCTTTAGTAATATTAACTACAGACCACATTAACTTTTAAATAAATAAAATAAAACCCATAGATATTCCAAAAGGAACCCATGGCTTAAAAATGCTAATTCTCTACTGGGTTTTATGAAAATAAACTTTTCGAACAGCTCTATTTAGTCAGTGTGAGAAAATGTGAAAGATTTTCTGTTGATTTTAGGGTTAATTTGACTTTCAGACTCTGGTCTGAGCTAAATGACTAGGTAAGAATGACCAAGTAGCCATTAGGTTTTAAACTGTCCCTTTGTACAAGAACAAGGAAAGAGCACACAGGCTGTGAAATGTGCTTCATTTGACACTCCAAAACTATCATTTGCGCAGCCTGTTAATGCAGTACACATCGAAAGCATCCCTGTCCTGATTAAATAGGTAGATAGTTTATTTAACATTTCCTGGCACAAATGTGGTTTGATCGTTTTCAGCTTTGTCTGCATGCTGTTACTTTTCTCTTTTCACAAATCTGTTTTCCTAACTATATATTTTTTTCTTTGTTTTAAATAAAGTTCCTTTTGTCAGATTCAGTGGGTTGGTTGTTTTATTTTGTTGATTTCCTAATTCTTTCTTACTGTTTCTACAGTTTAAAAACTGAAATTACTTCCATAGTTGCAACTTACTGCCACCTCGTGGAACAATTATGCACATGCAGATGAAAATGCAGATGCAGATTTGGTTGACTTATCATATCTTTCAGCACTTTTAAATCACATAATGAAATTTTCTTCAAATGAATGAGGCTTTCAAGATTTGTAAATGCATGAGTTTACATGATACCCCATTTCTTTTAGGCTGTAGTAGTCTATAAACAATTCCAGTTTGATTTACCCATCATCACCAGCTCATCTCTCTCTTTCTTTTTTCACGATATAATGTAATATCTGTTAAAAACGGTGTCATCTTTTTCATTTTTCCTGTCATATTGTTATTCCTCCACCTCTTTTTCTCTCTTGTCTCCTCACATTTGCCTGCATTTTCCTATCTTTCTATTTCTCACTGTCTATCTTTGATTCTTTTCAACAGTCTGTTAAGGGCCCGTTTGCGTTCTGAGCTTCTGGACCCAATAGGTGAGCAGAAGAGGCGCTTCAGTGCTTCCTGAACATAGGAATCACATTCCTCCTCCCTCAGAGCATCCTTCGCTCATCTATCTCCATCTCTTCTTCATCTCATCCTCTACCCCTCAAGGGGCTCCCTTGTGTCACCTGTGGTAACTCCTAGACTTTTTACATGCCACAAATATAGGTTGAACACAGGATTTTGTTTCTACCACCTGAAGACCTCGTTTTAAATGTGAGCTCTCAAGTGAAGCAATTTTGGAAAGTCCATTGCATGATTTTGTCCCTCCAAAGTGTATTATCTAGACTATGGCGCTTGTTTATCAATTGAAATGATCCGTTTGTGTGTTAAATTTGCTTACGCTTAACCTACACTCAGATTTAGTTGCATTAGTATACTTGTTCAAAAATCTGAAGTGTCTAAAGTTTCTTAAAACATTTCATTTTCTGTGTTTGATGTTTCTTAAAGGGCCCTTGTGACTGAGGCGGCTTGTTGCCTCAGCATTTATTATGTTCTGCTGGTATTGCACAGAAACCCATTGCACAAAAACAGTATAGCAACTTCTCAGCTGACCACCTTATTTCTCTCTTTCTTTCTTTCTGTTTTTCTTCTTTCTATCTCTCTAAATAATCCTGAATGTCGAAACTGACCAGGAACCAAGCACACACCTTTTTATGGGACTCATAGTTTTTCTTTAAGCTCTTGATGATGGTTCATCTTAAATAGCTTTTTGTTTTAGCATCTGTCTTCATTTTATTATTGGAGCTGGACTCATTGAGTTGTCTATAAATATGGGGGGATAGACTTTATTGATGACTGAATTTTTGATAATGCTGGTCATGTTTTGTAAAGTGTACTGCTGGGCAGTTTTTTTGTGCATTTTGTCTTGATTATTTGTGCATTTTCTTAAACACAAATATGTATTTCCTGCTATGTAAATGGCAGTTAAGAGAAAAGGAATGCTATAGTGTTGACAGATCCTTTTGATGTTTCATATGAAATTTTATGGTTGTTGTATTCTCAATGGCTCTTGCACTTTTGTCAGTTACTACTATTCAATAAATAACTTCTCTGCTTTTGTGTTCCTATCCCTATACTTTCTCTTTATTCTCTTTTCTTCTCCTTTATCTCCTTGATTCTTCCTTTTCCTTGAATTTGCAGGGCCTTTCAGTCAGCAGGGCATTTCAAAATATCAACGAACTTATACAGTATTTGAACAAAGAAGAATTTTGTTTATTTATATATATATATATATATATATATATATATATATATATATATATATATATAAACAAAATTCTTCTTTTATGCTCCACAAAAGAAACCAAAATCATATGTGGGAGAGTAAAAGATGACCAAATTATAATTTTTGAGTGACTTAACCCTGTAAAACCATATTACACAAATACGTCCTATAAATTAACAAGTCTTTTATCTGTTTTTTTCTTTTGAGTAAATTTCTATTTATGTACACTTACGTACAGCAGAATACACTTATTTATACCTTTTTACTGACAATTGCAAAACAACACAAACACCTTAGAGACCGTCCACAAAGTGTCCAAAATATTCATAGAAAACATTTAATCATAACGAGGTAGCACACTTTACTAGAATAGGCCAATATAAGCCTATGCAAAGAGTTCAGTAATGAGGAGTCTGGATGTCCTCTTTAGTTTAAGGCAAATATCAAATGACAGTATCAGAATCTGTATCTTCCTCTCTCCCGCAGGAGCTCTTTGCCACCCCAGCCTACCTTCGGTTCCAGCTCACCCACCCTCAACAAGAATAAGCTGCCATCAGTCAGTCAGCTCATCAACCCCCAACAGCGCAACACACTCACCCCATCCAGCATGGCTGGAGGACTAACTGACAGTAAGGCCTCTATTTAATCAATTAAATTAATAGATGCTTACAATCTATCTACAAATGTATCAGAATATGTTAGGACTAACAAGATCTTATAATCAGTATAAAGCAATTTCTGAAGTTAATTTTACCTGAAGAAAGTGTCTTCGAACCTTTTTTCCTCAGTGAAGGAGATCTTGTCTGGACTTGAGAAATTCTCAGTTCTCAATGTCACTTTGACAGACAGTTTCCTTTTAAAATTGAACTAGATCTTTGTGGGACAATGTGCCTTCCCTTCGGCACACTTGCGCTGTCAAAATTTAGTTATACATGATAAATATGGATTGTGAAATGTGCCTCAGGTTTCATGTTTTATGAAATCACCTAATGCATATTTGGTGCTCTCAGGTGTTTATGTAGTGTATAATATATAGGCTATAATAAATGCAGGCAGGTTGGGGATGGGGACAAGGGCATTTTCCATACATTTATTTTATTGGCAACACTTTACAATAAGGTTCAAATAAATTGTGAATATTAGTTAATCATGTTAATCATTCAGTATCATGAACAAACCATGAATACGCTAATATAGAGAGAGCAATTTTACCACTCATATATGTATATATATATATATATGTATATGTGTATGTATGTGTATATATATATATATATATATATTATATATGTATATATTATATACATATATATGTATATAATATACATATATAGTTATATATATAGTTATTATGAATTAATATAGTTATTAATTATTAATAATTTATAGTTATTAAATTATTAAAGTAATAACACTTTCATTTAATCAAAAATATAGTAAGCCTACTGTAAAATATTATTACTGTGTAAAAGAATATTTTAATATTTATTTCAGCATTCTTAAAACAACAGACCAAAAGAACAGCATTTATATTGAAATAAAATCTTTTGTAACATTATAAATTGACACTTTTGATTAATTTAATGCATCCTTGATGAATAAAAGTATTAATTTATATTATTACTTTTGTATGGTAGCAAAGCAGTTTCCACAAAAATATTAAGCAGCAAAAACTGTTGCTACTAAGAAATGTTTCTTGACCACATCAGCATATTAGAATGATTTCTGAAGAATCATGTGACAAGATTGGAGTATTGGCTGCGGAAAATTCAGTTTTGCCATCACGGGAATAAATTACATTTTAAAATATATTAAAATAGAAAATATATATTTTAAATATATATTTTTTATTTGTATACTTTGCAAATGTAATAATATTTTACAATTGTTGTTTTTAATGAGCTTAAGAGACTTTGAGCTTTTGATCAGTTGTGTGTATATTTTAAATGAATCAGTTTGTTAATTCATGTTTGTTCATTATGCATTTGTTAGTTTATACACCTTGAAATGTTAGTGTATGCAGAAATCATGCTGTAAAAGTATTTTTCATTGTTAGTTGGTGATACCTAATGCATTGATTGATGTTAACACCTTGAACCGTATTGTAAAGTGTTACCGTTTTATTTCCCTTTTTTTGAGGTTTATTACAGTCTCAACACTTTCCCCTCCCTTCAGTGACCCCTCCCATGATGGGTGGCCCTGTTCCCATGAACACGGACATGAGTGCCCTAAGCCCCACCAACCCCCTGCAGCCTCAGTTACAAATGGTGCCCTCCTCTCACTGCACACCTCCACCACCCTACCCAATGGACAACAGTATTTCCAGGTACACAAATACATTCGCAGTAAGTCTCTCTGAAACGGCACACAAGTGAAAGGGAAATTGCGTCATTGTAATGCTTTTTTAAATCTTAATGTCTTACAATTGCAGCTTCCTGTTGAGGCTGGGCTGTTCAGCCTGTTTGGACTATTTCACAGCTCAAGGACTGACCAATATCTACCAGATTGAGAACTACAACTTGGAGGTGAGGAATTTGCCTTTCTCCTTAGTGTCTTTTGTATCAGTTTAGACTTTCATCTAGAGCCTGTTTACAACAGCAATGCCTAGCATTGTTTAATATGGCACTAAAGCACAGTAAATGGCAGGATTTGAAATGTCTGGGGTGACGGAGAGATCAGAGCAGTGGCTGCTGTATTCATGAGCTCTGTGGTATATCCATCCACAGGACTTGTCCAGGCTGAAGATTCCCACAGAATTCCAGCACATCATCTGGAAAGGAATCATGGAGTACCGACAGACCATGGAGTTTTCTCCACCTCCCCACATCTTGCGCACCTCTAGCGGGACATCCACTGTCAGCGTGGGCTCCACCGAAGCCAGAGGCGAGCGTGTAATCGATGCGGTGCGCTTCACTCTCCGTCAGACCATTTCCTTCCCTCCGCGGGATGACTGGACCGATTTCTCCTTTGATCTGGCTCCCGATTCTCGCCGCAACAAGCAACAGCGCATCAAGGAGGAGGGCGAATGAACATGCTATACATTTATACAATGGCAACAGTGTATATTTACCATACACACTCACAATCTCTGTTTTATTTTAGCACACTTGGTGTTGGTCCAGATCGTTTCACAGTTTTCATAAGCAAGTGATGATTAAAAAAACTGTGAGCCTCATATTGTAGTTCACTTAAACTTAAATGGGGAGATAAAATGCACTTAAAGTCCTTTATGGTTTCATTTTCTTCTGGTGGATTTATCTCTGATTGTCATTTCAAGCCCCTTTATTGAATGCAAGCAGCTGTCGCTGAGGGGATATGGTTCTTTGCTAGATCGTTTTGTCATTTTTACTGTTTCTTGAGACGAAGCACTTAAGAAATGCTGTTGTTACTATTCATAAAATAAACACTGAACTTTTGGGATTTCATTCTTTCTTTTCCTTTGTTTTAAAAAAAGGCCAAAGGTATATTTCTACATGTTATTGTTCTTTTTTTTGTAAATAACAAAACAAAAACATTTTCCTCCCAGCAGGAGCTTTAGTGTTAATTGTAATCATTGTTGAGAATACCTTGCGGTTGAACAATGTCATTTTTAAAATTCTGACATTAGTCAGTTTTGATTGTATGTATTTCAAATCGCACATGGTTCTATATTCTCGCAGAAAGTGTTATTCATCCATTTTTATTTGTGGTGCAAGACTGATGTTGTCATGTAGCCTCTATGTAATACTGTAAACCCTTTGTATCTTCTATTTGTCACAAACACTTCAATACTAGAATTGCAGTGTTTAAGTATTGAGTTTAATTGCTTGAACTGCTATGTTTACTGGCCTCTAAAAGTATAAAAGTGATTTTCATTGGTACATTGGTCAATGTTTGTACACTGTCAATGTAATGTGGCTTCAGTATTTTTTTTAAACCAATTTCCAATTCACTTGATACTCGTTATTAGCCTTTTATGGCGATGTTGTACAGTTTTTTATTTCGCTTTCATTTGACAACAAAGTCAATTCTTTGTCAAACTATTATATGTAAATATATTGCAATGTACTTATTTTGATATAAACCAAAAATAAAACGAATATCATTTAACATTTTTTGTGTAGTTTTCATTCAAATAGAACAGTCAGACATGGTGGACCTCATTTTGATTTATTTAAACAGGAGATTTTATCAGTAGCGTTCTGTGGTTTTAACAGACAACAAAGTTTAAAAAGTTGAGCATTGGGGACGATCCGATGAACATCTTTTTAACATACAGGTCATTTTATGAATCCTATTCTTGTTTAAGACTCAAATTTTTAGAACTTGCATAGTGTGAGAAACTGACAGGACTATTTCCAAAAATATTCTTAAGGTTACCTTTAGTTTTCCCTCACATTCATTTGAACTTGAAGGTTTATAAATAGTTTATGTTTGATACTGGTGAACGGTTTGTGTATACATTTATTGTTGATGGACACTGGATTCACAAGCCAGTTTTTCTTTAGTGCTTCGGCATCAATACAGAATACTTGTATTACTGAATAACTCAACAGATGCTGGTCCACAAAATTTAACAATTATTGGCATCTTAATCTTTCTCAGATTTCTCAATACATTCTCTGGTAAACTTGGCCATTACTTATAACTCACAAGTCCCATTTTACTGTCAATGTTTCCCGTTCCTTTTAATCTTGAAAGCCACAATCACAAGACAACTTCATGGAACCAGGTGATCCAACAAAAGGTTAACAATTTCTGGGCATTTCAGTGAATCAGTACAGAAGAGTTGTATGGAAGTATGTGTGTGTCACACTGGTGCAGCATCTTGTGCGAGCAACCGTACTTTCCAAATATGAAAATTAAGTATATATTCACCTCAATGCCTGTGAGGAGGCTCTCTGTGAATTTGTTTGGTGTAAAAACACTGCTCTGCTAAATGTCAAACTTTTCTCTGTTACATGAGTATTCAGCAATATATGATGTTTATATCTTCAAATGGCAAAAGAATTAATAACCTCAAACATTAAAGCAGATAAAGAGCAATGAGGTTCCTTGATTGAGGCTCCAAAACCGTTTTCTCATCCAGACGACCTGTTTGAGACTCATATAAAAAGCTATAGCTCATTAAGGCTCGAGACAGAGGAGAGATAATAAATCTAACTTGCTTAATTAGGTCAGTTCCTCAAAACAGAAATAGAAATCACAAAGCAAAAATGAACAAAATAACCATTTCTAATGCAGGCTCATATTGACATCTCCATGCCCAAAGTTTTTGAACTCCTGTCAATCATGATGGCAATGTGCCCAAAGAGTTTTGACAGAACTCCATGTCATTGTTGTCCAGGGAGGAGGTAGGGGGATGATGACCAAAAAAAACAAAACAAAACAAAAAAAACAGTGTGGGAAAGCTCTACTCCCTCCTTCCCCTTCAGGCTGTTTTGGTTGGAGCTGTGGCCGTCTCCTGGATGATCAGAGTGAAGCAACTCTGATGTCTCGGTCACTAAGAACTCTCCATAGCATCCAAAACTTTCATGATTTGCTGTTTGATGACTTTAGTGGCATCACCTGCGTTTGGAATTAAATACCTTGAGAAGAGAAGACAAGAAACATCAGAGCACTGGCATGACTAAATGTGTAAAAAACAAGCATTTTCAAAAATGAACAGTTGAGTTGCCTGAAAAACTAGTTCTCAGAGAAGTCTGAAGACTGTCTTAAGATCTTAAGATTCCTGTTCAGAGAATCTAGCTTGTATGAGCTAATGTATTAAAGTTTTTTTTGACGTTACTAGTATGATGCAGGGCAGGGCTCAGAGCCTGGGACATTTTACGTTTGCTGATTATTTATTATTTTATTATATTTGATGCAGTTGGCCACCCCTTTTGTTTTGTTGTTCATGCATATTTTACAATTAAGGTTACATTTAACGCTCACCTCCTCCTTCCCTGAGCATGAACTTTGTTTCAGTTACGTTTGGTCACATAAATTTACATTATTTTATTTCATTGTTATGAAAACAGCCGCAAGTGCTGAATTACTACTCAGACAGGTCATTTAATTTGACAAATTAAAATTGTGGGGTAACGTAGCACTGCTTTACTTGGTCAAAATAATCATACTAAAAATACATTTGAGTGTGTTGAAAAGTTATGTTATGTTACTCTGCGTTTGCTTGGTGGCTGGTATGAGACACTTGTTGCACACTGCATTAAGAAATTCATTTTAAAACCTTGCATGGTGGAGAAAATGCTGTATTACTGTTTCTAGAATGTAAGCCCTTTCTGATTATGCTGTTAGCCACTTGACACTATAGTGTTGTCTCTGAGGCATGGTACAAACATGGTAAAAAAATCAAGAAAACGAGATTCAAACAATAAGACTAACCGTGTCAAGCTAAATAACAATGATTAGTTTTCCGTCGATAAAAAAGGTATCCAAACAGTTGCTCACTCGTCTAATAAAACACATTAAAGCGTCTTTTGGAAACCAGAAATCGAGAGTAATGTGGATAGGTCATCATTGACAGGAGACGCAATGACACGGGACATTCCACTGGTTAAAATAGCTATTTTATATAATAAAATATCATATAATAATCAAATAAATAATCAATTATATAATTATATCACATTGTTCTCATGGTCTTTTAATCCTAAAAACTTGATATTGTGCTTTTAAGTTGAAGCACTAAAATTACTAACAGTAAATAATTAAAACAAAACTGAACAAACTAAACAAAATTAGTATAAATCAAAAACTGAAAGTATAAACAATAAAAGCCAATTTAAAAGCCAAATTAAAAACTGCAATAATATATTAATAATACTAAAATAGCACTCTAGTAAACCATGACCAGGAGATAATAGGGGCTTTCACACCAGAAGAACCTTTTCATAGTTCCTTGGCATTGCAAGGAACTAGGAACGATTTTAGTTCTAGGAACTCATTTTGGGGGAAATAAATTAGCTCTTACTTCAGAGCAGAGTCTAAACCAGCACTACCAGTGACATAAGTGTACGTTAATTGGACAAACACATGTCAAACACCGTAACCCAGCCTTTTTTCCTATAACTGGTGGCTAGTTCCTATAACGGAGTTCCTAGAACAATTTGGTGCAAAAACCCCTAAAATGAAAAAACTCTTGAGTTAAAATACTTAAGTCTCTTGGTGTCTGGTGTTGTCATAGCCACCATACCTCTCTACAGCCACTATCTCCACTCCTGCAGCATTGTTGTTGCCAAACTTAAAAGTGATGAGTTCTGGATGCTTCTTCTTGGAAGTGATCTTCACCACAGAGTTTAGGGCCTGCCTGGACTGGATGTAAGCAAAACCTTTTCGGGCGGCGATCTCCCTCAGACAGTACATGTGTGTTGCAGTGATCAGCAGATGACTGTGGGGAAAAAAAAAAAAAAATGTAAAAAAATAAATAAAATTGGAACTATCGATACTATAACACACACTAAAGCTGCACGATTTTTCTGTTAGTTTGTTTAAAAGAGATCGCGATTCAGTTCATTTGCATTATTATTAATTTTTTTTTCTTCATGTTTTGACATTCAGTGACTTGCTCATTAAGACTTGTTTCATTACTGGATGAATTAGTGCTTTTTAACAAATGATTTAATGAAAAATATTTTTTTAACAGTCACTTGTCGCCACCTACTGGCGTAACAATGTAATTGATACAATCTTTATTTTGAAGAGCGTTACCAAGTATGATGTCCCATACTCGGAATTTGTGCTCTGCATTTCACCCATCAAAGTGCACACACAGCAATGAAACTCGAACCTGCAACCTGCGGGTTACAAGTCCGACTCTTTAACCATTAGGCCACATCTGGCCCACATAACTTGAATCGCTGCATTGTTATACCCATGATAACTGGTCTCTCTGGGTCAGTGGCAGCATGAATACAGATTTTAATATTCCACTGTGATTTTTCAAAGTTTTAACAGACATAGCTGAATCATTGTCATTTAGAAATAAGATAGCATGGGTATTAGAATCGATATCGCAATCTTTCAACGATCAATCGTTCTGCTCTAATATGCACCCACCAAACATCCATGAGCTGAAGAGCCTCAGTATTTGATGGGCTGAATTGCATGACAGATTTTCAAATGCAACAGTATTTTTCTGCTGAATACTTTGGCCACCACAGAATAGAACATTGCTGCTTTTTTTAAATTAACTATTTTTAATTAAGTATTGGTACTTAAAACTTTTATTTGAGGATTTTGCCAGTAGCAGAATCCCTGGAGCACCAATACCATGTCTTGTTCTGATGTGCTCAGACATATGGCCTCACCTTGGGAACATGTGTCCAGTCTCCTTAACTTCATTGCATGGAATATGGTGCTTCACATCTGGTTTGTTGATCCAAGTCTGTATATTGACAATCTCTTTCCTGTCATCATCTGATATTGATGAACTGTCAATCTCATCTAAAAAGGAGGAAAGGAAATAAGAAAACATAAGAAAAAACACAAGGGACCGAGATATGAGAGGGAGTGTACCAAATGTTGAATTTATAAATATCTAGAAATTAGGTTTAGTACAATGGGTACTACTAGGGGTCCAGAGCTATAATAATATATATATATATATATATATATATATATATATATATATATACACAAGTTTGTGTGTTTGATTGGAGTTTGAACTAAACTCTTCATGAAAAGGAAAGTTGAGTTTTATGGAGCAGGCTGAATGTTCCTGGTTTAAAAGGACCTATTCATTTACCTGTATCATACTCTTCCTCATCTCCAATGCTGAAAACAGGCTTCACACCCCTGTATGGCTTCCCCACCCGATCACTGCTGCTTACATGCCTGAAGGTAAAAACAAAAAGCATCAGAGGTGCCTATAAGAATCACTAGAAGAATAAAGGTTTGTCCTTCACACCAGCATTGTCTTTTTTTGTCCTAATACAGGCATTTAAAGAGCATGGCAGTGAGATGATGTTTCCTCTAGGATTAGAAAGATGAGTACTGTTAGTTGGAAGAGAGGAAAGTTAACATGTTTGCATTTTAAAGCCCCTTTCACCCAGCGTGTTGTTCCCAGAAAACTGCCACAAAATTGCCAGAGGCACTTCTGCGTGAACGCAAACAGGTCCCGGGATTGATCCCGGAACGCACCCAGTGTGAACAAAAGGCAGGACCGATGCCGTAAGGGGTGTGTCATAGTGATGACGCTGACTCTTAGATCGTTCGCCAGCTTAGTGGAACAGCAAGTGATGCACTAGTTCATGATTCCAGAAAATCAGTGGCAGTGTGAATGAAACAAAATCAAACAATCCCAGGACAAATCCTGAGACACATTTTCTATGCATTTTCTGGAATCTCTGGGTGAGAGGGGCTTAGCAGTTATGAAAAATCAAAGTGTGGAAGGCCAGAGTTTATAAAGTGAATCTTTTAAGACAGAGTACATTTTACATTAAAACTGCACAACTTTAACATTAAATTACAATTGCCCCAGCCTTCCACAGCAGTGATCAAATCTGTATAAAAACAATGAAGGACTGCAGTCTCCCTCCACATGTTAGGGGCATCAAAGAGGACTCAGACTTCAGGCTGTGAGACAGAAACTGCTGGCATAAAACAAGGAAAGGCACAAAGTGGCAAATGCAGTGATAGGTCACAAACGCCAACACTGTCACAAAGTGACAAAATGACTGGTTCACAGCTTCCACCATTCCGAGTGGTATAGTGAATTCTACTAAACATGCATGTGAATGTCTGGTAGTGGATGACAAAGTCACAAATTCTAGAATCTCACTCTACTGTGATGAAATTCTCTGAAGAATTTTAGTAGGAAATAGGAAATTCAAAAGACTGAATAGAATTTTTGTACTATAGATGCAAGTGATGCAGATGCATATGGTGTTAGAGCATACATGAGTGTGCAGTTTAATCTGGGTTTTCAAAACCCACACAATGAGCTAAAGCTGACAGCGCCACCTTGAGAGGACATGTTGCGAAAACCGGATGCACGCTGAAGGGGGCACAGACAAAGATTAATCAAGTCTTACCGATCCAGTATTCCCTTGTCTGGCCAGGGTAGATTGAAAGACATTCTAGTGTGAAATAACAGGGGATAGGTTGGGAGGATGATTGAAAAAGGAAGACTTCAGAAAATCACTTTAAATAAATGCTTCTATGTAATATAATTGAAAGGTTTGTTTTGTTTTGTTTTTTTTAAGTAAGGGGTTTAACAACAAAACAAAATGAGATCTGATTAATACACTTTTTTTCTTCTCATCAATTATCCAATTTTTTTTTTTTAAATCATTAGACAGAGAAAGAGAAATTATCTGGAGAGAAAGATGTGAAAGAATGCCTGTCCAATGAACTGAAGATTGAAGATGCTCACCTGTCCACTGGTGTGGAAGTGTTTTCAATGAAGCTGATCACCTTCTCCTTCACATTAACTGACTTTGACTTGAGTGCAAAGGTCATTTTGTTGACAAGTGATTTAACTCCTTTGCCATCTGTGCTGTTCAGTTCCCCCTGTATCAATATAAGAGATGGGCTGTATTAACTTTGGAAGTTAATTAATTCAAGACTAAGGGGCTGAACAGACAACACCATTTTCAACTAAAAGGGATAACTTTTGATGCATTTTGGCTGTTCATTTACACAACAACGTTGTTTTGGTGGCCTGAAAACACAAACTTTTGAAAACAAGTTTCAAAAAGTGCAAGTTTTTGAAAACGTTATCGCTGTCATCTTCATGTAAACTGCAAAAACAAAAATCAGTGAAAACAGTGACGGCATGCACGTGCATATTATATATTACTTGCCAAGTCTATCCACCTTATTTTTCAACGTGAAAGTACGGTAATTTCTGTGAATGTGTTAGACTTCCAATTTATTGGGAAATAACGAGAAGAATATGAAAGTGCAGTAAACTGTAAAAATAAGGTGGGCAGGCGTGTGCGAGGCGAGTGCTCTGCAAAAGATTGCGTATGTGTGTAGACGTGTAGTCTTTCTTTACAAAGTGACATTGCCAACTACTTGTTTGTCATGCGTAATACATCGTTTTTAATCATTTCCGCGGATCCATGTGAACGGGTATGGTTTTGATAACGCTGTCATCTGTAGAAAAACACTTTTCCATTTTTTGTACATCACTGTCGTGTAAACATACCTAAAGAGGCATTTGCTTTTCACAAAGGAAGATGAATGATTTAATGGCTTACTTTGGACATACCATGTCCACTAGATGGCACTAATTGCCAACCATAAAAAGTAAGGAAGAATACATCTATCCAGATTATTTTACAAAATGGAAGCAAACTATTTCTTTTGAATGTGTGTGAAACTTCAGATTCCCTAGCCATTATAAGTAAATAACTAGACGAATAACAAAGTGCAGTAAGCGGTAAAACTATGAGCAACAAACCAGCAATTTTTTTGAATCGATAATAAATGTATATAGTATAATAAATTTTGTAACATCAAGTAGCATAACGGATTGTTCTTGTACAGCTAAAATAATCAGAAGCAGCTAAAAACGGAAGCCTCGCACATTCAAGATAAAAATGGCCATTCATGCTCTTAAGTAAAAAAGATAACGTGGACAAATCTTCAAAGAAGTACCATAAACATCTTAAAAATGGATTGAGAAAACTTTGATTTATGAGGACATGGGCTACATAAGCATTGTTTATGGACTGCATGCCCTAAGCACTGCTTTAATGCACAATCTGATGATGTAAAGTGCATCTCACACACTCACACACACACTAAACTCACGTCAGCTGAGCTGAGGCTACTGTGGGATCCTGAGGTGCTCACAATCCAGTGAACATAAACATTATCCGGCCCTTCAACATTAATATCTGCCAGGTGCTGCTGCAATGCTGAACATTAAAGAAACAAAAAAGGTGCAGTCTCATCAGCACAATAAAACTGCTGCTGTCACCATGTAAAACTACTGATTTATATATTTATACCCCAATTGCATTATCATTATTATTATTATTATTACATTTATTAATTATATGTTGTTCCAAATTTGGCCAGAAAGTACAGTGCAGAGATGATTAAAAAAAAAGTGTTAAATGTCGCACCAGAAAGTAGAACTTACCCATAAATCCACCTTTTGCTATGCTCACATACTCTTTATTTTTCTAGACAAACGAAAGAAAAACAAAATAATTAGATTTACCACTTATATTTATAATAGTTGTTAAATTCTTTCAATTACAATTTACACAATTCAATATGTAGCAGCAGACACAGTTCTGACCTGTAGAAAGTGGGCAAGCACCATGTTCATGTACATGTCCTCCTCTTCACGGCCACTGCCCATGAAGCACAGATGTTCTCCGCTGGCTACAGAGCCAGACTCCAGAGACTGCTTCTGTGCCTCCAGAAGAGACTTCACTGACAGGGCAAACTCAGAGGGGTTATGGAGCATCTGTGAACCAATGCCATATCATTACACCAATGCACTAACCAATGCCATTATATTACTGATATTCTGATGGTGAAGGACACAGAGGTTCCGCAGAGCTATGTGCACAATTCCTCATTGAGGCAGCTACACATATTAAACAGATTTTTGTGGAAACAAAGTGGATCCTGAGGAAACCAATCTCTATTTGACCAATTCATATTAGGTCCAATATGTACAAATGCCATTGCATTTTCAAATCAAAAGTATTCTTCTCTGCTTGCAGAAATTCTTACCAGATCAGAGTCCAAGTGAAAGGCAGTGGAGAGGTGACCAGCATTGTACTGCTCTGCAGGACGGCAGTCGACTACAAAAAACCTCACGCCCTCCTAAATAGCATAAAACCACAAGAATAACATCACTGGAAATAGGAAACCACATGCTAAAAACTGATTCTCTGTTTGTGATCGTCATGGACAGCTGGCAGAAATCAAGATGTCAGGAAAGGTCTATTTTTCAAGGCTATTCACAATGTGAATTTGAAGAGTTTTGTTTTTTTTTGCAATGTACATGCACAGAGCACATAAAATATAGTAAACAGTAGCTCAAACATGCACACTTGCCACTCACGAAGGTTTTTTCTCAGGTGTCAAGCATGTTTACCATATTATGTGTTATGATCAATGTTTATATGTAAATAAAAGCCTAAATTAAACCTGTTAATCAAGTCTCTTCAGAAGACTGAGATTAAACTGCTTCATTCATATGAATTAATTTCACAATGTCTTTATGTACTTTTTGAACAACAGCATGAAAACGTTAAAAATATCTTCCATTTGTCAAAGTTCATGAAAACATATGAGGGAATAAAATGAGTAATGACAATTTTTCTATCTGGGTGAACCGTCCCTTTAATGTTGAGCCCTGATTATCAACAATAATAATCAGGAAAGATGATTTGGAGAGGTCTTCAACAGTAAATTTGGAGTGGGGACTCACAGGTTGCAGCTGGTTGGCTTGCAGGATCTCAGGGACGGAGACAGGCAGGCAGAGCGCTTGACTCAGGTCCATGTCCTCTTCTTTTAGGGCAACGAGGCTACTGCCAAACAGATTATGGTTCTCCTGCACAGACATACAACAAAATACTTAAAGATGTAATACCTCTGGGCTCAATAATTGTAAAAATGTATGTAGGAGCACGTGTGCGGGAAAACAAAAAAAAAAAGTCCCTGCAGGTCCTCACTTTTATGAAATGTGAGGTCATATAAATCTTCTTAAGTGGTACAACAAACCTATTAATTATTTTAAAGGTATTAATTTTAAGGGTTAAAGAACAGGAATTGTGATGCAAGCAATTGTGATTATTTAACTTTTAAATTATGCTATAACCTATTAAATGATGTTGTGATATACCACAGTTCCTGATCTATTGTGATATACATCATAACTATAGGAAGTTATAATGCTTACCTTTCTAAGAGATAGAGGCGTCTTGCTGTTGTAATACTGTGCTAAAGAGAACAAGTCCTCAATGTCCTCTGCCTCTAGTAATGACGGTGACTGCTCCAGCATTTCTGAGAAAAATTGTTTTTACAAAATTACTGCTGTACACTTGTCATACAGGACAATGAACAAGGTATTTTTTTATTAAATAATATATGATAAGAAATTACTGATTATCTCCTCTTTGCCATCTCCTTCCTGGGCAAGGATGCCGTCTCTGGACATCAGAACAAACACACACACGCACAAAAAAAACCAAAACATCTTTTTACTAGATAAAAATAAACAGGCGAGTAAAACTGCTTTATTGTAGTTCATTAAAGGGATCATTTTATGCTTTTTTACATTTTCAGCTTTCTTTAGTGTGTAATTTTTGCTGTTTGAACATAAAAAAGGTCTGCAAAGATGGATAGCACAAAGTCCACTCCAAAGAGAGCTATTCTCTATCAGTTAGCATGGTTTTTGAACTCCCTCAAATGCCTTGATTGTAGTTTTGAGATCTCTTTGGGAATGTACTTGTCACAATATTCCTCATTTGAATAATTCCCGCCAAAGGCATATGAAAAAAAAAAGTTGCGTTAGTAGTGTGTTGTCTCCGTGTTTTAACACTATTCCTCAACAGTATATAACCACAAACTTTTGTTGTGTTCTCACTACTTTTCTATCAACTGCTTTCTAAACCATGCAGTTTGACGCAGGCCAGATGTTATAAATTACACAATTATAACCTCATCACATCTACATTTACATTTATTCATTTGGCAGACCCTTTTATCCAAAGCGACTTACAAGTGAGAAGTTAGGTATTGAACCTGGGTCTCTGATATGTTAGAAGTGAGTGGTTACTCACTGAGGTGTTGCAGACAGGCGCTGCAACAATGTAAATTGTACAAAAAAAAAAATGAAACAATGTATGAACATTATGTATGGTTTTGAGCATTACATACATTTTGAACATATTTAGTAGATGCCATAAACAAAGTTAAAACCTGTAAATGAGCATAATAGGACCCCTTTAATCAACTGAGTGCACTGAACAGCCTAAACTGTCACATACTTGGCATTGACAAGAATGATGAGCATGAGGAAGAAGATGAGAAAAGGGTCAGCCTGTTGGAGATAAACATCCCACAAGGCCTGTGTGACATCAGGGAGACAGTGGCTAGAAAAGAGACTGCCCAGCTGCAAGACACAAGAATGAAAAAATAGATATTATTATTATTATTATTATTAAGTAAGTGTCAAGTTCTTTAGCATAAAGGTAAAAATGATTAAATGATATTTTATTCATTCTAGTAGGAATAGAACCATAACACTTTTTCAGATTCGCTCCATTGTCTGTATAAATTAAATATAATTGATATACTAAGCCAGGGGTGTCCAATCCTACCCCTGGTGGCCCACTGTCTTGCATACTTTAGTTCTCAAGGTCTTGAGAATTTACTAGATTACTAGAAACGTCCAGATGGTGTGTTGGGAAAAGTTGAAGCTAAACTCGTTGGCCCTCCACAAGCAGGATTGGACACTCCTGTACCAAGCCAAATATTTCATAAACTAATCATACAGAAAGACTGACCCAACTGATGGCGTAGGAATCAGGAGTGATCTTTTTTGTGTCCAGGAAGGAGCAGAGTTCAGGCTCATGGTACTGCAACAGGAGCCTGAACAGGTGAAATGGCCGTCCTTTCACAAAACAGTCTCTGCAAAGTGCAAATAATGAGACACTTAATCAAGGTAACTGCTATATAAATCCTGCTAAACATTTGAACACTTCAACTGTTTTTTTTATCTTTTCAGACAAGACATGATAATTTCAGGGATTACGATATTCTACACAATACAGAATAATAACATTTTATTATTATTATTATTATTATTAATGTTTGATCAAATTAACTTGTGTTCCCTAAAATCCAGGATTAGGTAAGTTTTGGAGTTTTTTTTTTTTTTTTGAAGAAAAAAATAGACATATATGAACTCTACTACCGTGGGATGTATTTATTCATGACAGCGTAGAAGCAGTTGTAGAGGTCTCTGCGGGACAGCTGTAAGCCCAAGAGTGGTTTAAGGATATGTGGCCAACTAAGTTCTGGAGTGAAGGTGACATTTCTGGACTTGCAGTAGAAGGTGATCACTGACTCTACATCTGACACCAGGTCCCGTCCTTCCTCCACTGGTATCCCCAGTTCATCTATATGCAAAGATTACAGAGGTCAAAGATTAGCATCGTAATATAAAAAATCCTATTGATTTTTATGGGGCTGTATTTCACAACACTGTAATCTACTGCTTGTGTAGAAGTAGTAGTGCATTGCTTGATGCCTTATTCTTACAGAAAGAACAAGGAAGTAGTAACTAACTAACTATTCTTTATACAGAATATAAAAATATTGAGATTTATAAATTGTAAATTCACAATTAAATGGAAATAGTGATTGATCTTTACTTCTGCATTGTGATGTAGCGATAGAAACAAATGACCAAAAATTAAAAAAACAAAATATATATATATATATATATAGCATGGGGGCTTGGTCAATAATAACCAACTGCTGACTGACTGGCCACTGTGTTCACACACTCATCAGATATGTCTGTGATTGGCTACAATGTTCAACGCTTCAAAAACATGTTGTAAATAGACATCAATGACGCTTACACCGATACACACAGGAGCGTTTGAAAGCAGTAAACCTTTGTAAACCTACAAGTAAGTGCATTTTTATGATAACAGTAAGTGTAAAGTGACTATTGTAATGAAGTAATAAATTAATTAATATTTAATTACGAAGCTTAGATGAATGTTCCTATTACCGGTTAACATTTAGTCCGTGCTTTTGTTTTTGCTTATTTTCATTTTTAGTTTAGTAAATATAACTACTTCTTTAAAAAGCATTATTTAAGTTTTTAGATTGTAATGTTGTAACAATATTAGAATAATGAGATTTAAACTCTTTTTTGCACATAATATATAGCATAGCCTACATGGTTACATTCACTATATTTGATTTTATAGCCTTCAATATGAACATTGTTGTAGAACTTTTTTTTTTTTTTAAATAAATACAGAATTTTTTTTATCCAAATAAAAAGAAAAAACGAAATATAAAAAAAAATATTTTTTGGGCGAAATTGCCATATATGATTTTTGGGCATATCGCCCAGTCCTGATGTGTAGTACATAATCACGCATAAATGGCACAATGAAAAGGAGGTGAGGTGTTCAAAGGTTATTCACCAATGATCTGCTGACTGCGGCTGTGAATGAGCGTCTGTTCTGCAAGATCCAAAGCCCCATCCCACGAGGACAGACTATCTCCTTTACCAGACACGTTCAAAGCAATCTGTCAACACATACAAAGTTCAACATCAGAGCCAGAAACCGAAGCTTAAAAAATTATATTTTTAAAAAAAATGTATTAAAAAAAAAAAGTAAATATAAAACACCTACAGTTCAACAAGGCTCTATCCAAATACCATTAGATATAAGCTAATCTCCCAAGGGGTGCAAGTTTAAAGGGTCCTACACTCTAAGCCAAGCTACAGTTTCCTTAATGGCCATCTGATCGATACAGAGGCTCTCTAAAGCCCTTTGGGACCCATTGACTGAAGGATATTCTTCAAAACAAAGTCTTATGTATTCTCTGATGTATTCAACACATCACTTTTTCTGTCTCTCTCATCAACACACATCATGTATAATCTTTCCAAAGCTTTTTCATAATGCAGACAGTCAGTATTTCCACATGATGCTACACAGACTGATTAGTCAAGCCGTTATGTCTTTAGAAACTTACCATCCATAACTTGGCCCGCTGTGGTGGGGGAAGGTTTCGGACCTGGATAACACTATCCTGATCAGTGTCCAGATCACATTCTGTCGAGTCAAGAGCGTCAGCCAGATCCTGATTCCTTCAGAAAACACAGTGAATGCACACATGAGACACTGTGACGTGCTCACTCACACTAGACTCAGCAGAAGTCAAAGTGGTTCTGACCACATTCAAGTATTTGCACTATATAAGCAGAAACAGAAGGATATTTTAAAAAAATATTATTTCTATATTTTATCCTACTGTTCAAAAGTTGGGGGGATGAAAGATTTTTTAAAGATGTTTTTTAAAAAGAAGTATTTTATGATTACCAAGGCATCAAAAATACAGTAAAACAATAATATCGCGAATTTTTATTACAATTTTAACTGTTTTCTATTTGTATATATTTTAAGACTATTTTTATATTCCTGTGATATCAAAGCTGAATTTTCAACAGCCATTATTCCATTCTTCAGTGTCACATGACCCTCCAGAAATCATTCTAATATGCTGATCGATTTGGTGCTCAAGTAACATTTATAATTATTATCATCAATGTTTAAAACAGTTGTGTTGCTTAATTTTAGTGTAAATCCTAATACACTGTATTCAGGATTTTTGATGAACAGAAAGTTCACAAAAACTAGTTATTTTACATAAAAATCTGATTAATGTGTATGTCTAATTAAAACTGTTTATCATATAAAGCAATTGTGTCTCTTCAGAAGACTTGGCTTAAACCGCTTAATTCGTATGGATTATTTTACAATCTTCTTCATGAACGACTTGAAGTTTTATGTGAATAAACTTCCAATGGAGGGATAGAAATTTCTCAGCTTTCATTACCAAGATGAACTACTTTCATTTAAGTCTTGGAACGACATGAGGGTGAGTAACTTATGACAGAATTTTCATTTTTGGGTCAACTAACTTTAATATAAAGTGAGTATAAAGAACACAACAACTTATTGCAATAAATTCTAATAACAGAATTGAGAAAAATAATTATTTGCATTGTGTCTGAAGAAGTTATGCATATGAAATCTACATTTTATATATAAACAGCAAGAAAATAGCACAAGCAAATATCAAAAAGAATGCTGTGTGAACAGTCCCTGACATTGAATCATTTATGAGCAATATGCTGAGCAGCTATACAGAAATTAATATCACCACAACAAATACGGCATGTGTATACACGGTGGCTGTGCAATGAATACACATTACAGAGAATTCAACTGCAAAAAAGCACAGCTTGATGCTCAGTCTCTGCACTGCTCTTTCTCCTCTAGGGTTTCTCCCAGACCGACTACAAATTCTAGACACTAGCTGAACAAGCCAAGAACCTGGTACAGGGTTCATCAAAAAAAAAATAAAAATACTCGACTTGCACTAAATTGCATTTTTAGCTGAGAAAAAAAACGGAAAGAAATCCTCTGGGGCCTCTTTACCATCTGTTATACTGCCAGGGAATGAAAATATCAGACAAAGCCCCACTCACACACTACTGCTGAAAACAATTGTGCTGGAATCAAACAATGTGCATCACACACTCACACAAACACACTGCAGATGCTCCAATTCTTTCACACACACACACACACACACAAAACCTCTTCTCAGCTGCTGCAAAAACACCACTCATGCATTACAAAATAATCTCTTTTTCAGAGCAATAACTCACAATTACAAAAATACAAAACATTTAATTGTTTAATAAGTGCCTGCAATATAGTAGTTAATGACATTGATGTTTTGTTTTTTTTAACATGGGGTATAATTTAAGTTCAAACCATTCTAACTGATTATTCCAAGACTTACAAGTCTTTCTCACAATTTTGACAGAACTTCTTCATCTGTTATCAACCTAAACGACATCACCATGGAGACACATTTATTCACATCAGTGGAACAACATGGTTAAATACATCAAGAACACTATAAAGGTGTAACTGTAGTAGAAATCAAGCTGTTTCTTGATGATTAGAGGTGATCACTCTAAAGTCCTGACATGAATGCTGTCTAACAACAAGCCATTCCAAACATTCCAAACTGGGGTGAAAAAAATGCAAGTTGCCACATACATATTTGGATGAATGCCTGAATAATGTGATAGGAAGCTTTAGGGTCAATACATTTTTTAGGTGCAACAGGAGCAAAAGAACATGTGAAGCTCTATCTGTGGTTAACAATGGACTTAGCAATCACAGACTGAAATATACACCACCCTTTTACAAACTTTGCTCTGTTTATCTCTCCTAGGGAGTCATTTGTCTTCCTGGTCATTGCCAATGAAAACAGGAAGGTCCATATTCAACATAAGAGGAAGAGGACACAAAGGCTCACAGGTGTGTCTGTGTAAGCATTTTCCTTTAGTTAGAGGAATCTAGGATTAAAACTATTTTTGCCAAACTAATTGTCATAACACAGTTCATCTAGCAAAACCATTTAGAAAACTATCATGATAATCCGGTTGTACTTATTTCTATGCCACGTGTGCAGATAAACAATAAAGCAGAAAAAATGTTGACGTCAATAAGCTAATAGGTAATGTGCTCATCCATTCCTCAAGCGTTTCTTGGGAGGAGTTTCTAGTGTTCATACTTACTTCAACGCTTCTGTACAAGAGATAACTGAAACATCCAAATCATCTATTCTCATTCAAAAGGAATAAATACAGAAAGTACAAAAAAAAGTAAGTTATATTTTCCAACTCCAGATGTTTCCCACTACCAGAAAACCACCACAGCTAAAAAAGATTACAAAGCTAAACACCATAATTCACTCTTTAAATTTTAAAGTTTACAGAACACCGTAAACTACAATAATGGATACCATATTAGTGAGGGGGAAAAGTGGCCATAGTGAAGCGGTCACAAAAACTATAATTAATATAATCAGAGTATCATAACCATCACAACTCTATTGTGTGCAAAGCTACGCTAACACCTAGCAAAATCTGTTTTAACACAAACTCCTAAAGAAACACAACAATGACATATTTAATCTCTTAGAACACATATATACAAATCACCATATGAATAAAAGGCCGATGTCAAACTTCTGAGAAGGTCTGGGAAACAGCTGGAGTCTCAAAACAATACACTAACTGCTCTGACTAGCCAGAGTAAGTTAGCTGCTTAGCACAGCATCGCTATCTCATTGGCACTCAAACGAATGCCGTGAAAAAGCTACATTAATAATCTTTCTTCAAAGGACTTCAAGTTGCAAGTGATAATATCAGACCGGGACCGGTTAATCGTCATGCGGTGAAATTGATCTGTGGTGTTTTCTTACCAGCTGCCTTGAAGCACTTCCCCTACAGCATCCGCCATTGCTGTGGTGACGGTCCACGTCAAACTGTGTCGTAAATACCAGCGTCCTGTCACTAGGAGGACCACATGCACGCGCTTGACACTAGTCTAGACGTGACGTAAAACGCGATATTCAGAATCAGCGTACAAGCGCGCGACTTTAGCTTTGACGAATAAAAAAACATACAAACAAAAAAACAACGTCCTGCTCGGTTTCGAAACAGCATGACACTTGCTGTCTGCCTCTAACATAATTGAGTCTGTCTTTCATTCTGTAAGTAGTCCATTGTCTTTTTAATTGAGTTGGAATAAATTATTCATTTTGCTAGCATGACGCATACCCTGTTTGTATGTTTATGTCATGTGTAATGTGTTATTGAATGAAATAGTTAACCACTCGACTGGTTTGGCAATTATTTGTCACGTGACCGAAAATAGAATCATCAGCAAATGAGGCGACACATCCCAGCTAATCGTGTGTTAGAGAGATTTCATTTAGGTCAGTGGTTCTCAGACCTGTCCTGGAGTAGGCTATCACTAGCCCTGCACATTTTGTATGTCTCCCCCATCTATCACACCTGATACAACTCATTTGTAGAGACTGCAAGACCTTAAATGGGTGTGTCAGATTATAAGGAGACATACAGAATGTGCAGGGCTGGTGGTCCTCCCGGACAGGTTTGAGAACCATTGATTTAGGTTATAGCCTATGTTTTGTTTTTTATTGTGATGTTTGTTAAAGAGAATAATATATGGTCCACATTTAGGCCCTATATACAAGCTTTTTTTTGGGTGGATATGGAAATTTTTTATTAGAGGAGACCTAGCCAATAAAGATTAATCATTTGAATATAGCCTATATATGTATTATTCCAGTAAAAATAATAATTAGGCTGTTATTTTTCTTATACTACTTTTTAATTATTCAGGGAGATTCCACATAGCCTACACAAGAAATGGCCAGCGCCTAAGCAAATTTTATTAATTTCCTCCATGAGACAAAGTCAACAACCATACATTTTAGCAATGAGAAGTCAAGATAAGATCAACAGTTACTACATCACCCTGGCTCTTTGGATGCTTTTGACTTTTCAAAGTGTATTTTGTTTTCATGAGGCCTGTTATGTGAAGATGCTCATCACCTTCTACACTTTCTCACAAACGCATGTCAAAAGATAGATGTTGATAGATGGATATTTTAGCCACTGAATAACACAGGGGCCAGTTTCATAAATAGCATGTGTCTTGAGAGCTATAGTTTGACTAGCAGTTGAACAAGAGGTAATCAGTCTTACTGAATTTAAAAAGTAAGGACCTGTCTTGTTGAAAAAATTAGATGACTTACTAAATCTGAGCAGTTTTTGCAACCGGCCTTAAACTAAAGGTTATGGTTGTTAAATGAGTGTTGTTTTACTTTTGATGTCAAAGATTCATGCAAATGCTTACTTACAGATCTCATTTGATGTTTTTATCCTGGCAAAAACTTTACACTGAAGCGTAAATTCATGCCACATGCCACCCTCACAGGAAGCACTTCTGCCTGCCAAGACCCAACAGAATGCACTTGTTCCTACAACACGTTGGAAAAAAGCTGCGAAGAGGCCGTATATGGAGCAGAGGAGCGTCAGTTAGTTCCCCCTGTATCTCATTTTTTTAATTTCAGATAATTAAAAAAAAAGAAAGAAACATTACTGGCAACTAGCCAGATTTTTCTGGTTTCTCTATTTGTGTGTATTTCAATCTGTGACAAGTATTCATAGACCTGGAAGAAGTGATATGTGATTTATAAGAAATCTGATTAAAATAAATGTTATGTTAGCCACCTCCACTCACACTCAAAACTTGGAGCATGCCAATCAAATAAGTTATGAAAGTTTTCTTAAGTTTTAAACATTGTGCGTGTGCATATTTTTTCTTTCTTGGGTAACACTTTACAATAAGGTTCATCAGTTAAGCATTAGTTAATGTACTAACTAACATGAACTAATCATGAGCAATACATTTGTTACTGTTTACTAGTCGTTAACATAAGTTAATGAAAATACAGTTGTTCATTGTTTGTTCTTGTTAGTTCACAGTGCATTAACTAATGTTAACAAGATTTTAATAATGTATTAGTAAATATTGAAATTAACATTAACAAAGATTAATAAATGCTGTAGACGTGCAGTTCATTATTAGTTCATGTTAATTAATGTTACAGTTTTTCTCAGTCACTTTGGTGCATTTCTCACATCACTATTTACATTTGCAGAACAGTTAGTTCAAACTCCACAACATTTAGTCAGTTTTGCACATCATAGTAGCAGTTTCTCATTCCTTCCAACAAATCGCAAATGCTTTTGGACATGCATCAATTGCTTTCATACAACTCTCTGCTGTTTTATAACATTATCATTTGCTTATGTCATGTCAGTCAAAATTAACTATACTTGTGAATGCTGAATAGTCATTCCATATAAAACTAATAGTCCTCATTTCATTGCTTGAGTCATTACATACAAAAATGTTGAACTAGTTGTCAAAATCTTTTAGACAAACAGAAAATTTTTTTAGACACTCTTTACAGGGACATAATCCCTGAGAATGAGAGGGGTCTAACTGGAAACCATCTGAGATTGCATGTTGTTGTTTTGGATAATGTGCGTTTTCACCACTCAGATGTCATCAGACAGTGGTTTTGCAGCACATGATAGGATGCTGGTGGAATATCTCCCTCCCTACTCACCATTCCTAAATCCAATAGAGGAGTTTTTCTCTTCCTGGAGGTGGAAGGTATATGACCGGCATCCACATACCCAAATGGCCCTGCTAGCGACCATGTGATGACATCACAGCAGAGTCCTGCAGAGGGTGGATTCGCCACTCGAGGAGATACTTTCCTCGCTACATTGTAAGAGATGATATTCGCTGTGATGTAGATGAAATTATGTGGCCAGACAGAGAGGAACATCTGGATGTGCATGAATGATTACAGTACTATGTATGTTGTGTGTTCAGTTCCAATATGTACTGCAATATTGTTTACAGTTGTGCACAGCTCTACTCAAAGGGAGTTTATGTTTGTTGAAAATAAGGGTGTATTTTTTCTTTTGCACAATGCTGTGAACAAATTAGAACTGCAAAGAGCATATGCAGTAAAAATGTGAAACATACATATTTGGCGTCTTGTACTCAGTTACCTCACTAAATACAGTAATGTGTAATTTTACTGTATTTTTCAAATGGCTGTTCAAATAGTATATAGTGCTGTCTTGAGCATTTTCAGGTAGTGTCACCAAGATGTGACTTTTTTGTATTGGAAAACATTTACAGAGTAAACTGTCATAATGAAAACATGACAAAGTCGTTCATAAACAATGGTGTCAGGACTTTCATTTTGATGACACTGACACTTTCATTGATGTGAATACTTGCTTTTGAGGAATGAGCAAGTGACACGCTTTTGCAGGTTATCAACTAGGTTTTGCAGTTTGTACTAATTGTTTTGAGAACTGCATTAACTGTTGCGCAAATGTAAATAGTGATGTGAGAAATGCACCAAAGCGACTGAGAAAAACTGTAACTAATTACCCTTATTGTAAAGGGTTACCTGTATATGTATAGGTATTTGTACATATTTGCTACTTATATTATAATAAAAAGTATAAAATGTAAATAAAATAACATTAAAGACAATACACATTTACATTGATGACGTATAAATGTGACCAGTTTAAGCAAAAATAGCTCATTTTCATCTGCGGTCCCTCGGCATGTGCTTTTAATTAATAAGCAAATGTAACAAGCATTAAATAAAAATAGTTACAGATAAAACTGATCTAAAAAACTATTTCACTTTGGATAAAAGCATCTGCTAAATGTAAACCTGCATCGAAACACGAAAGCAAGCTGGCTTTATGAATAACTGTGGACATCTTGTTTCTTTATTTTAGGGTATCATACATTAATATTACACAAGTAAACTTTAGCGACATCACATTCTTTCCTTTTTTTTCTTTTTACTTGAAACACCTTTTTTTGCACAGCTACTTTCAACAGATTCAGAACAACAAATTCATTTTAAATCTTTAAGTTGTGCCAATTAGCTTGCATTGTAGTTTATTTTAAAACAATCATTTTATGATCTTCAAACATGCAGCAGAATGACTGGAATGACTTGTTCCATCAATATTGGTCTATAAATCCATTATTAATTGATTGGAAGAAAAAAAAATAAGCAAACAAGTAAACATTTACATTAGGCAATGCTTAATTTGTACATGCATAGGCAATTAATCACATCCTTTTTTTTTTCCTCTGTAAACTGGGCAGGCGAAAGGCCAAGCCCTATACTGTTACACATTCTGTAAACAGTGGTTTTAAAATAGCTACAATAAGGGAAAATATCTTAAGCAATCCATATTTGAAAGACAGCAATGCCATTTTGTTGATTTGATATTGAAACCAACTTAAAGCAGGTAAATAGTATAAAATATAGAAACGAATTTTCTCTAATTTCTGAAGGAATACAGTGAATAAATCATAGTTGCAATGCTCAAGGAAAAATAATTTACTGTCTTTTATTACATTTCTTTTTCTTTTTTTTTTAAATCATTCTTGAAAAGAAAAAAAGGATCCATAACCAACTCATAACTACCAATCTATTAACGTTTTATTGTCTTGCATTGATATTTTTCAAGAAGGGAACCATTCTTCAAAAATACCCCTCAATAACATTTTTATTTAGGATTTAAACAAATAAAATCAGATATGTGCAGTTTTAAACATAAAATAAGAGGAATGTAATTTTGGTGATTCAATGTTTCTAAGTTCATTAATGTTTTTGCACAAAAATGCAACATTACATTTCTCACAGCTATGTTTTTAACATTTAAGTGCCTCAGTTTTATAAGATGGGCAAGTTGACTTCACAGCAAAATTCTTATACAGGGCTAAGAAGGTTTTAAATTACTTTAGTTATATCATCCTATACAACATTAAATAATGTGCCATTTGTCTATTATTTTTGTGTCAGTTGAATATTATCTGTAGGATGTAACTTTGTTTATTAACTTTTATATTTAAAGAAAAATCTTATTGCTGCACAGTATATATTATTTAAAAAAACAAAAAAACAAAACAAAGTTCAAGATAAAAAATACATAAGAATGAAGAACTGTATGGCCAAATGTCAAACCTTTCCTTGATATAATCCCCTTCTTACAGCAGTGACAAGAACATACAGATTTATAACACAAACACATCTCAACTAAAACTTTAATCCTGCATTTCCCATACAACAAAAAACGCAAATAAGGTTGCTAAGATGTGACACTGAAAGGACCAAGCTTACGCACATTACAGCATCGAACCATGAATACATAATGCAGTCCTGCTGATGGTAAACACTGATTTAACGTAGTGAATCTGGTGTTTGAGAAAAAAGAAATAATTACAGATTAAAGACATCTGTCACACCACTTAGCAGGGGAGGCAGAACATGAACAAATGAGTGCCGTTTGTAAGTCATAAGATATTCTAAGTCATACTCAATGAGGGAGGATTTGAACTATGCCACGGATGATTTTATATCTAACAGAGCAGCCATCAGTCTTTTACACAAGCTTGTTTTTTTGCATTTTGTTTCCTTTAGCTGCTCCTCCACCATTTTCTCTGCCACCTTCCAGTCCTCAAAATTGATGTAAACATGTGGTAGCAGAACATGTTCGGTCTTCCTTTTCGTTGATAATAATCATCTTTATGATGACGTAAAAAAAAAATAATTAAAAAAAAATAATCAAACTTAGATTATGAGATGCGTACTCAGGCCCGGCAGTGGAGAGAGGAAAAAAGAAGCAAGAGTTATAGCGTGGGAGGCTTGAGCCCATACTTCTTGGCCACCTCCGTCTGGGCATAAGCAGCATCACAGAGGGAGTAGAGATGGGCCATCTCCATCTCTGACTTGGCCAAGTTGATGGCCTTGTTGAACATGTCTATAGCCTTGTCCAGATTGCCTCTGTGGAAAAAAAAAAATACCTTCAGATATTCGGTCCTAAGCTAATACAGGGCTCGATAAAAGCTACCCAATGGTCTGGACCAGAATGAAAAACTCTCAAGCCAGTTGATGTCAATTGCCCAATCGGCATCGACAAAAATGAAATTTCTGTCATTAATTACACAACCTCATGTGGTTCCACACCCGTAAGAGCTTCATTCATCTTTGGAACACAAATTAAGATATATTTGATGAAATCTGTGAGTTTTTTTTTTATTTTCCGTAGAAATCTACGAAATTACCACATTCAAGGTCCACAAAAGTAGTAATAACATCGTTAAAATAGTCAACATGACTACAGTGGTTCAACCTTAATGTTACAAGAATACTTTTCATGTGCAAAAACAAAAAAAGCAACTTTATTCAACAAATTTGTCTCTTCCCATCATTCTCCTACACTATTTATGTTGCAGCGCTTCCAGGTTCTATGTTACAATGCCGGCTCAGTATTGGCCGGCTCCAGCGTCAGCATCACACCCCCCCAACGTGCTGCACATGTGAACATTGTCGGCCAATACTGAGCCAGCAATCTGATGTAGACCACGAAGCGATGAACGTCGCTTCAAAACATTAAGGTTACGTTAAATATTTTAATGATGTTTTTACTTCTTTTCTGGACTTATGAATGTGGTAAATTCATTGCTTTATATCGAGGACAATAAAAACCTCTCGGATTTCATCAAAAAGATCTTAATTTGTGTTCCGATGATGAACAAAGGACTCACAGGTTTGGAACGACATGAGGGTGAGTAATTAATGACAGAAATTCATTTCTTTTGGTGAACTAACCCTTTAAGTGAATGTAAACCGTTAGATTTGATAGAAAAATGAATGTGTATTAGTATGCATTAGCTCTTAAAGCCTAATAACCCTGCTGCTGTTTGCCATTAATGTGAATCAAGCAAAAAAAAAACTTTAATAAAGGAATAATCTATATTTATTTTATACAGTTATTTTATTCAATTTCTGTACCCAAATAATACTATTAGGACTTGTTCACACAGAAAGTGCTTTTCCTGTGAAAAAAGGGAGGCAGGCAGTGGAATGGGGGAAAATATATTTTTAAAAGTTGAACTGATTTTAACTTAAACGCTGCATTTTTAGAAAGCTGTGTCATGCACGAGATGCTGTAAAAGATGTCTAGCATGTTTACATAGAAAAACAATGGAAAAGTAGCGCATTAGATTAGACCTATACTAAAAAACTTAAAAGTACTGTTTAATTCATTTGTATTTGTTCTGTTGTATTTGTTTGTGATATTGATTTGTGATTTTATTTGTTCATACCTTGTTACTAAGTGTTTAATTGTCTTGAATAATCTTTGAAATTTACATTAGTTAGGCTAATAGATTTTGTTGGGTATTGAAAGTGGAATCGAGAATTGTGAAATTCCTCAGGTATTTAAAAAAAATTGGTGTTTAATAAAAAATAAGTAAGATTTATTTCTGTAATAAAATAAGGCTGTAATAGCAACAACTTCTCAACGTAAACTTTTCAATATAATCAATGACTTACAAATTAGGAACACAACACAAAAAGTATAGAGAAAAGGTTATTTAAAGGGACGCAATGTAACGTTCTGTTCTCACAAACCTTTGGACTTCAATGGTTCCCATAGTTTCATAAGCAAAGTCACATTTATTGTCAATTTCAATGGCTTTGCTTATGAGTTCAAGCCCCATATCCAGATCTTGCTTCCATTGAAGCTGCAACAGACTGCACACAGAAACAGAACTGATAAGTACTTTCTTTGTTGAACTTAGATTAACGTAGGATTCTTTAAATAAGTAAAAGGAGAGAACTAACCCTTTGTGGACATATGTAGTGGCATTGTCAGGCTCTAGTTCAATACATTTATCATACATTTCATCAGCCTTTCCAAACTGTTGCTGGTCAGTTAGAGCCTATAAAATATAAACAAAATTGAGAAAAAGACATTATAGTTAAGGGTATGAAGTAAACTCTGACAAAGTACAATTTTATGATTTTATGCCATCAAGGTGAGTAGTACCTGTGCATACAGTGCATAGCCCTCAGCACACTTTGGAAACCTCCTAATGACATCATCAAAGCCATCCATGGCTTTCTGAACCTGGGATGGGTTGTTTCCAGTGTATGCCTGTCGGTACTACGGGACAAAAAAAAGGCAATATAGTTTATACCCCTTTCATATTAAGTAAAATTAAGAATTTCTCATATTAGGTTGTTCTGGCTCAAAGTCAATAGCAGAACAGAACATCGATAAATGTCATTCAATCTCTTCACAATCAGTACCAGCGCACAGGAGTCGTGTAAACAGTGCCCTCTTGTGGTACTTACCAATGCAAAGCACTTCTGGGCCTGGGCAAGTGCAGAATCTGGTCGAAGTTTTATACACTCATCAAAATCTCCCACAGCCTCCTCCACTTGATCCAGCAGAATCTTCAGCTGTGAAGTGAAAATATTCCCAATAGGTTATTAATACATTAATGTTTGTTGCTGCTAATTGTTGGGGAATGTTGCTAATGTTGTTGTTATTCGTAACACAGTTGTTTGAGAATGTTGTAGAACGCATGAAAACGCTGAAATTCCAATTAGTTGCTATGGAGCACAGACATCAACGTAAATTGGTGAAGGCCACTTCAAGAATATTACAAACAGAAACAAATTGCACATTTTGGCAGGGGATTGTTTTTGCTGAAATTTCTGCTAGTTGAAATGAGGGGCACTGCAGGTCTAACTTGGCAGGGTCATGAACTCAGCATGGATATGAGTTGCCATTAACACCCACCCACTGAGAGATGCAGTCACACAATGACTCATGATTCTCCAAAAACTGTAAATAAAGATTACAGCTGGAAAATGGCTTGACTGAAAACAGAATCCTCAAATATTAATTAGGGATGTGCGCTAGGACTAATTTAAACGGAAGTTTTATGTAACGGAAGACTAATCTAAAAGCAAGAAACCCCCAAAAGATGGTAAGAAAAAAAAAATGCTCCTGCAAATGCGAGTGTATACAAGCCTACATTTGAAATGCTTATTCTATGAATCACACAGTCAAGTTTCTCAATGAATTCCACTAAAAATTACGCTTACCTTGCATTATCATAATTTAATTTTAGGCAGTCGTAAAAAAAAAAAAAAAAAGCATACACTCAACGTCAGACAATACATAACTTATTTATTCAAATCAGCTGGGGCAATGCAGAATGGAAAAAATCAATTAATAGCCTGACATCTTCATATAATGTTAGCCAACTTTTAAGCACAACTTAATGTGAAAATTCCAGTGAAGTTGTCATACCTGTCCCCTGTGGTGGTAGACGTCTGCATTACGGAGATCAATCTCTGCAGCCATGTTGAAGTCCTGCGTGGAGAGCTGGGGTTGCTGCTGCTGCATGTACATGCTTCCACGTTTAATTAGCGCATTAGCACGCAACTAAAACATCAGAAAGATGCATTAACACAATAGGATAAATAAGACATACTACAAATTTCGTTAATGTAAATGTCAACCAAATATTTTAATCTCTGATCATTTTGGGGTTAAAAGAAATAAAACTAAAGGTGTTGCACGATAGGTAGAGACTGGTAAATCTGATTATAGTATATTAATTTTAAGTAATATTTAATAAAGACATTTAATTTGTAATTTGGTAACTGAAAAAAATGGCAGTAAGAGAAGGTATATGAACTCTTCCAGTTTCATGATCAGCCAAAGACAAAAAAAGAAGGAAAACCTGCCTGTGTTAACAACAACAGATTTCTAAACAATTCTCATGATGAATGTTGCATCCTCAAATACAAATTAGAAGGGACTCAAACACACAGCACTTGCAGAGCAGCGTTTACTGTGAATCAAAACGGAAAACACAGTGCTGATACAGTACCCTGAAACATGCTGTGCTTCAGACCATATATTTTTTAATTACATTAAAAATTTCGATTGGTAATCATACTATTTCGATTTCGTACTATTTTGATGAAACTATTTCAATTTGTTTATCAATATTAGCCATATCACATTCTTACCACTGTGCATTGTCAAAATCCATAAACAAAGTTACTGTGCAACTGGCCATTTCAATACCTTGACTAACAAGCTAATAGTGTCCCGCAGATAAATAATAAATGTATTAGAAAACATAACATTTTTCACTTTTTTTTAGTAAATGTTTATGGCCCTTTCATGATTTAAATCTTCATACTGTAACCAACATGCAACTTACTTTTCAGGACAGAAAAAAAAAAAGTAAATCTGTATAAATACAGAAAAATCACATCCCTGCCCTTGATCATAATCAATCAATCCGTTACCTTGACACTGGCATTCTCCATGTTAATGACACGGTCAAGGTCAGGCTGTGCAGCTGTAGCATTGCCAATCAGCAGGTAGAAGGTGGCTCTCAGCAGAAGAGCTTCAGCTGTGTACCTGCCCCCAGACTCAATTTCCTTCGTGCACTCACTGATGATCTTATCATAGTTCTCCTCCTCCATATACTGCTTAGCCTTTAAGTAGCCTGAGCTGAGGAAACAGTAGTAAGTGGTCAATTAACTGTAATTTATTAACTCTACCCCTGGTTTTACAGAAAAGGCTTGGGTATAGTCCCAGACTAAAAATGCATGTTTGAGCTGTATTTACTGAAAGCAACTTGCACTGACATATCTTAATATGTCAGTGTCATTGCTTTGTATCAAGATGCACGCCAGTAATGTTTTATTTTTTTTCTAAGGCATGTTTATAAAAGCCACTTAAATGCCCTAATTGAACTAAGGCCTGGATACTGGCTTAATCTAACCCTGTCTGTGAAACTGGGCCCTATAAAAATAAAAATGTAGGAAATGATTTTGATTTTTCACGTTTTTAAATGTATTATAAACAGTATCCACTGGGGAAAATCATTTCTTTCTTTCTCTTTTTAACACCATGGCAGCTTCTATGGCTATATTTATGGCGAGAGGTTAAGTTAAAAAAACAAAAAAAACAAAACAAAAAAAAAACCCTAAAGATCTGGGGAAAATCAAAGCGAAGGCAAGTGTCTATACACTTGGTTGTGACTGCATTATAATAATGTAAAAATAAGACACACTAAACATTTAGAATAAAGGCAACAAAATGAAGCACTACCAACAAATGCACAAACAGATAGTGTACAAATCTCAGTGTGTATGGGCAAAATACCCTCAGCTCTCACCTTCCTGTGACCTCTGAGGCCTCACCCTCTTTGTCTTTATCCTCATCTTTCTTTTCACCTTTCTGTAGGGGCTGTGAGATGATGTCATCAGTAAAGGAGCTGAAGTAGGACTTGATGAACTGAGGAGATGGCATAAGGGGCTCCCGGTTCTGAGAAGAGCAAACAAAGAAGGTAGATGATATAAATATGTGAGGCAGTTTACATTTAAGTCTGAGATCTATACACTTCCGTCACATTCCCACCTTGTATTTCTCTTTGGCCTTCTCTTTTCCCAGTTGTTTCAGCACCTTGTCTGCCAGTAGCATACTTTGCTGGTTCTGGAAAACCTCCAGAATACATACTGCTGTCACATCTACAATAAGCAGAAACATTTGTGAATCTCATTATATCAGAGAATAGGATGTTGTCAATGTTAAAAAGAAGTTCTTTTTGAATTAAAACAATTAATGGTAATTAACAACAACTTGATTTAGTGGCTAATGTCAGTGATCGTGACAGCAGGTTGTTTAGAAACATGAGGTGCTTAAAAACAACCCAAAAAATATTCAAGGTTGAAAGACGTCAAATATATGACTTTAAGATTAAAATCTTCCACCTAAAGCAACAAATTCTAGAAAAATTCAAATAACAGAAAAACAATTCAAATCAAATCAGAAACAATGCTAACCTTCTAGGCATTCCTTCTTGTTATCCAGTTTTTCCAATGCTTTGGCACGCCTAAAAAGGGCTTTTACATAGCAAGGATTCAGCTCAACTGCCTGAGAGCAATCCTGTATCACTTCTGTCCATTTCATCTAAAACACAAAAACAAACAAAAAGCAATCGTTAAGAATTATTGCACTTTGTGATGCTACAAATTATAATCTGACTCAGACAAACCTGTTGCTCGTAGGCTGCAGCTCTATTCTGGTAGAAGGTGGATAGATCTCCTTTCTGTTCTTTGGGACATAGGCTGATGGCTTCTGTGTAGCACTGGATGGCCTGCTCATATTTGCCAGCCTTGAAGTATTTGTTGCCCTTGTTCTTAGCAGACTGTGCTCTGTCAAGGGGACTCTGTATGGGCAGACAATTATTTTAAATAAAACTAAGTTTGCATAGTTTGAATGTATGATAAGAACAAAGCTGAATGCTCTATCATAGTATAATATGATCTGCTGTACCAGTAGTGAAATACTGCTAAGCTTTTTCATTAAATCCAGAAAAGAAATTAACTAGAGCACTTAGCAATTGACATACATAGTAAATTCCAACGCACACTTATAACACTGTCATTTAGAACAGGGATTTTCAAACTGTGAGTTGTGCAGTTACTTGGCTGCAGCTAAATTTAAGTTTCAGTGAATGACACACACACACACACACACACACACAGTTTAGTCCAGGGCTGCATGATATACCAGCAGCACCGAATAGAAATCGTGTTATTGCTTAGTGCGGTTTTCGAATCACTAAGGCTGCAATTTAATTACATAAAAAAGGCCCTGTTTGAATTTAAATAGGAAAATACTTAAGAGTCTATGACAGGATCCTTATTGCTGTGATTATTATGTTTCTAGCATGTTATATGTTTGGGAACAGTTCTTTTAACTGATGGAGTGTGTCGTTTCTTAACCATGTGGGAAGACGTATCATGGTCATATTCCAGGATGACAAAGCCGAGACTCAACAGGCTCAAATTGCGATGTTATTTCCAACCATTCTTTTACATCCATTTCCATCAAGGGGTGCATCAATATTTGGTCAAGATATTGTATTGACATTGCAAGAGTCGAGCACTCTATAAAGTCTACTCCAGCACATCCCAAAGACTTTCAAGGAGTTTAGGTCTGAACTCAGAGGTGCCGATTCATGTGTAAAATGATTCACCATGCTCCCTCCAACCCATTATTTCACAATTTGAGCCTGAAAAATGAACAATTACATAGGAACTCCTAATTCTGCCTTTACAACTGACATATACTGAAAGATCCCTGCATCTATTATTCTGAGAGTATAATAGATTGGGTCTAATTTTATTATGACACCAAATTCATTTAGCTGTACAGGTTTTGATCATGGCTGGAAGCTGCAGGCAACAATTCATGTTTGCAAAGGTTATGCATGATCCTCTTGTTCGCAAACATTCTCAGGGTCTGAATCAGGCTCGAATCGGTATAGCAAAATTGACGTCATCGTTAATATTTACACCTCAGCAGATGCAACTTTATGTCGAATACGGTTATGATAAGGGCCTTGAAATTTCCAGAGAACTCGTTCTCAGTGACTTTCCAGGAACTTCGCCCTCATATTCTATATTGCTAAATGCATAAATTACTGTTAGTAATTCATGCATTGTGTCACTACAGGCAACCCAGGGTTCCCACACTTTTAGGTGTGCTTTCATGACCTTTCCAGTCATTCAAGATTTCTGGATAAGAATGGTTAATCACGCTTGTATGCCCACTATTTTGACCAAAAAGAATCAAGTTAAAGAGTTCACTCACAAATTAAACACCATTTTGTTTTTGTTTTTTGATGACGGAACCATGTGAACGGAGATGGACCCCAGAGCTCGACCCAGACTGTGCAACAGGAACGTATACAATGCCTTATAATCCAAGCATGCACAGGTCCATGTTCGGCAACATTTTTAGCTTTAACTGTTGTTAAACAAGAGGTGACGCTGTCAACACGAAATACAAGAATGCAATTAAAGTAACTGCTAAAAGACTAATGGCTAACAATGAAACTGACACATGTGGATTTGCCTCAGTCTCACTATCTCCCCTACAGCACACACCCCCAGAATTTTATACAAAACCTCGTAGAATCAAAATATCAAACCAAGAACATTTGACAAGCCTGGCAGACTACGCAGATTTTGATCACAGATGTGATTTAGGAGCTCACGTTTGGAAGCTAAGTGGCTAATGCACTTTCGCTAACACGGGCTAGTCTGTCAAGCAGTGCCCTTGACTGAGAGTGCAGTAATGTTAAGGTGTCAAGAAAATATTTATGGGCAAAATGACAGGTATAAATATAAAAATGTGGCCTACTAAGAAAAAAATAACAGCAAGGCTTTATAATTGGGGACATTACCATGTTCTCCAGCTCTGGGTTAGTCGCTCCGTGCTGGCCCTGGACAGGACTAGCGCTTCCTTCGGGAGTTTTCCTCTCTCCATTCTTTTTCCCTTGCTTTTCCTTGCTGCGACTTCGGTTCCACAGGTAAACAGCTCCGACACCTAGGACGATCGGTGTCCCTACTAGGAGTGCCAGCTGCCAGCGGGGGAGCCCACTCCCGGACTGAGGCTCTACGGGCTTCGACGCAGCCATCATCCACGCAGCAGCACTCAGCTAACGCGCAAACTCACACACTAGCGTGCGCACGCAACAACGAGCCACCTCCTTTACAGAAGCTACATGGGAGGTCACCACGCTGAGCCCTGAGCAGGTGGCATCATGGGATACTGGAGGACTGCAGATAGTTATCCACAATAATCTGAAACTTTGCTCTTTATATATTTTGATATATATATGTTTCATTATTAAACATTTATTTCAAAATATGGCATTGTTGGATATAGACAGAATGTTCTAAATAACATTAAGCTGTAAATAACAGCTTAATGATTTTTTGTTTGTTTGTTTTGTTGTGCATTTATTTAAAGACCGCATATATCTTTTTTGTCACTGGTGTTACCTTACTTCTTTGGCATATTAAATTTTTCTATGATATATTATTTCTCGATTTTTTTCAGCACATGTAGTCAGTTCCATAAAAATAATGATAATGCAACAAATAAGTTTTTTTGTTTTTTGTTTATTTAATCAGGTTTGTTAAAAGTGTGATTGAATGATGCTAGTTCATTTGTGCCACCAATAATGAAAATATTTGAAAAACAAGTAATTATAGAATCCTTTAAATCTTAATTCTTGAGTGTAGCAGAATACAATGGATGTAAATTTATTATCACGTTAAATGTGACAGAAAAAAAACAGTAACACCTGTGACACAATGAATCACCAATGGCATACATATAAGACCAAAGATCTTTATTCTTCAACTATAATTAAATAGATGAGACTAAATTGTTACATTTGGCATACAATCAAAGACTATCATTGACTTGGTGAGAGGAGTTATTAAAAGTTCATTAAAAGCATTTTAAAGGTGTCATATAATGCCACTTTTGCAAGATGTAAAATAAGTCTCCAGAGTGTGTATGTGAAGTTTTAGCTCAAAATACCCCACAGATAATTTTTTATAGCACGTTATATTTGTCACTTTTTGAGGGTGAGTTAACTATCTTAAGGTTTTTAATGTCATGATAATTTATAAATCACTCGTGTGGGAACTGTTGTAAGATGCCGACAGAGCCAGAGAATAAGCTTCAAGAAGTTACAACAGGTACAGTTTAGTTTAATTATCTAGTTATATATAAATATATAATTTCTCATGTTCTCATCTTGCTTTTATGAAAAGCTATTGGATTTGTATTACACATTGTATTGCAATAACATGGTCTCGCCCCTTAGTTGCATGTTCTTGGTGGCAGGGTTTATGTAAATTTTAGGGTTAGGGATGTCACTAACCTGGGAAGAAGCTCATTGTAGTCCCTACCAGGCCATTTGTTTTAGTCCTTAAACAGAGAATTCTTTGAAAGAAAATATCTCCCTTTGCATTGAACTTTGACCGTCTTAACATTGCAGATGTTGTTTATACTCTAAAAGCAACATCACACACTAACTAAAGTTAAAAAAGTGAAATCATAATGAATCACCCCTTTAAAAAATGTCTGTAAAGTTGCTGCTTCTTAGTTACACTTTAGCCATATACCCTCAATTTAGCCATACCTGAGCAGGAGGATTAACAATGAGAAAGAAAAGTTAGAATCACAAATGTTAGTGCTATTTTATGCAAAAGAACTAAACTAATAGCTTTGAATAAAGTCTATCTAAAAATGGGAGTCATTGGTGTTGCTGATCTTTACTGGTGTTACCCATAACAGTAACAGTGACAGTAACACCTATGGCAATTTTCATGAAAAATGCATTTTACAAAATGGCTGCTGCAAGTTATCAAACCACATGTTGTTAATCATGGTATACAGTACAACACGGAAAGTATTCACAGCGCTTCACTTTTTCCACATTTTATTATGTTACAGACTTATTCCTTAATGGATTTAATATTAGTTTGGCCTGCTTTGCATTTGCCATTATATTACTATTAATGTATATGCAGTATAACGGCACTTGTTGGAAGTAGCAGTAATAAATTAGAAGTCACCAAATAGGTAAAAAAAAAAAATGAAGAAAACATGCACTTCAGTTCAAAAGTTTGGGGTTGGTAAGTTTTTTTTTTAAAAAGAAGTCTCTTCTTGCTCACCAAGGGCCTCATTTATAAAACTTTGCGTATAAACCTTACTAAAAGTGAACGTACAACGTAAATCTGAAAATAGTGTATGCAAGAAAAAAAATGAGATTCCATGCGTAAACCAGAACCTGCGCAAAAATCCTTTTATAAATCCCAGTCAACGGAAGATTGTCCGTACGTGCATCTCCACCCGGTCTCCACCCTGAAATCGCCATATATGGAGCTTATACCGCCTAGTTTTACTATGCATAACCTCATCTGCATATCATTTCCATATTCCCATCAACGTGACACCCCTGTTAACACCGTCAAAAGCACAAGACATTGGGAAATATTACATATGAACGATAAATGCCATTTGTGCCATACATATTGCTAAAAATCATCTAATATCCTTGTTGTTTTATAATAAATATATCAAAATATCCATAACAACAAAATTGTAGCTATAAAATAGCTTTCTTCTCAGATAAAGTTTTTAGAGTTGATTCATTAATTTCCAATATCCAAATAGTTTTTAATTGTTTTAAACAATTCGAATGAAATCGAATTTATGCAGTTTTGCAGGTGAACAAAGGGGGAACGGATTTCGACAGCTGTATTTTTGCCGTCAGATTCCGTTCCCCCACCATGTTTTGTACAAAATGAGGAATATATATATATATATATATATATATATATAAGATTGTAATATTTGTAAGAAAAATGAGTAATAAACACACGACTGCCTTATTCTGTGTAGGAAATCACATCATCTCACAGAAGGATGCTGAACTGTCGTTATGAAGTGGGTTTGGAGTAAAAACATAATGTCTTTTGTCGTAATTAAATGTCTTTTGTAGATGTTAATAAATCCTTTTCATGTCTGGTAAGATGTTTGACATGCGCTGCTTTTTCAAATGTACATTATAAGAGACTCAAATTCGAAGTGCTTTCAGATGGATTTGCATTTGGAGCCGTACTTCATTGACAAGCTTCAAGTTTTCATTTTAACTTCTGTCAAACACCACACTCTGAACACGCCCATGCAATAGTATTTAGTATATACATACTTAGCTATACTTAGCTTAGCTATACTTAGCACGCAGTGAAATCGTGAACACTTCATGGAGCGTTTTGATTTGTTTTTAAAAATGAGTGAAATGATCGACAAGTTCAAGACATTGACAGGTCCACCACAGGCTCTGCACCCTCCTACTTCCACTCACAGTTTCAAGTCTATGTCCCCACCAGAAGCGATCACTAAAGGAGCGAAGGCTTGCGGTACCATCACAGAGAGGCACAAAATCACTCTCCAGAACATTCTCTTTCACTATTCCTTGCTGGTGGAATGATCTCCCTACCTTCATCAGGAATGCAGAGTCCCTGGCAATATTCAAAAGACAGCTGAAAACTCATCTCTTTCGCGAGCACTTAGCCCCATCATAAAAAATTATACCCTTTCTTTTCCCTTCCTATTCTAGCTTATGCTACTCTGAGAAATGTTTGAAACTTGTGTTGTGAGCACATCCTGTGTCTATTTGCCTCTTCAAGAAGAATCGCTTGTTTGCTTTCCTCACTTGTAACTTGCTTTGGATAAAAGTGTCTGCCAAATGAATAAATGTAAAAAAAAAATTTAAAAAAAGGTTATGACATTAGCCAGTATCCTAAAATGGGGTTTATTATCACATTATTTGTGTATGCCAAATGTGTAATTCAGTTTATAGGTTTGTCATGTATGCTTATATATATTTTGTAGGCAAATGTCTAATGATAGTTTGTTTGTTTGTTTTTATTCAGCTCTTATGGTGTTTTTGGAGATTAAATCCTTTTTAAACATCAGTTCCTGAGAGTAAATTGCATCTGTTCAGTAGGGAATGCTACACTTTAGAATACTGTTCCAAAAAATTAACAGTCCTTTCTGAAGTATTTGGTAATACTCGAGTCATAACTAGTGGGTTACCATGATATTTACTTTTGAATTAATTATACATTATGCATTATTCCCATTAATTATGAGCCATGTAGTTCTAGGTATGAAAAAAAAAATAGTAGTTATTGGTTAGCTAAAACTTCCACATGTGACTAAGCACTATTACTTACTAATTCATTAATCAGAGTTTCTTGTTAGTTAATAGTAGTTTCTACTAATATTGCGTTCCTCATTTGTTTCTGTTTAGTTATTCATTAATGACGGAACAGTATCATAAAGTCTCAATAATGCAATTAGAATGACATTGCAAAATAGGCAGGGTCTTAATTGGTTATTGGCAGAAAAAGTGTGTTATGTTTGGAGATCAGTGTTGTACTTTTTTACCAAATAATACTGCTCAGGGAGGAAAATTGCTCAAAGGCATGATTAATTTAAAAAGCTTAAGAACAGAAGTTAAAGCAAATGCTGGAAGAGATAATCAAATATAGGACTGGTTTGATTCAAAGTTAGGAGTATGTTGTCACAAGCTTGGACTTTGTTTACTTTTAGTTCTGTCAAGTTGTGCTCTGTTCGTTTGCCCTCAGTGTGTGTATCCTGTTTAGTTAATCATCCGCACCTGTTTCTGTTCACACTGATTACATTCTCCTCCGTTAGTTCCCTCATATAAGCTCTCTGTTCTGTTCAGTGTTTGTTCTGTTCGGATCTCGTCTTTGTGTTATGTTGTGGACTTTTCCCATCTTTGCCAAGTGCAGAGCGCAGTTGTCTGGAGAGGGTCCACGTGTGGATTTCGCTGCCTTTGTGGAGTGGGTGCTGGCAAACTGTAACTCACCACTCACCATCTGCCTCGGAGAAGAGATCTTACCAGCACCACTCCAGGCCCAGAGCCTTACCAGCCACCATCCTGCAATATGGAATGCCCACACGAGCTATCGCCGAGTGGAGCGACAGAGCTGAGGTTCGTCAGGGAGTCAGCAGTACTGGATGAGTCTGACCAAGTGTGTGAGCCGGCTACAACGCTTATGAGGGAGCCTACTGCGGTGAGCGAGGGCACGGAGGATGGCCCCGCCCACTGCATCGGCACTGAGGGTGAGCAGGGGCTGCGCTCTGAGGACATAAACTTAATTGTTTTTTCTCTGAAGTAACCTGTTTCCTGTCATCATTTGAACCGTCTGCCTGCCCTAAACTGTCTGCCTGCCATTAACTACCTACCCTGAACTGTCTGTCTATCCTGAACTCCCACCCAGTGTCCCTCTCCCACCTCCTCACATCCATCAGCCATCATCTCCATCTCTGCTACATCCTGCCAGCCCCTCTGCTCACCCTCAGCCCACCATCTGTGATGTGAGCTCGCAGTGGGTCTGCCAGCTCCATTGGGGTCAGTGGATCCCCGGTCTCCGCCTCCAACCTCCGCGACCAGGACTACACCTCGGCCCATCGGTTCACTAGCTCCTCCTGGGCTTCAACCTCCCTCATCTCCACCATGGCCCATCAGTCCACCAGCGCCCCAGGCTCCTTCATCCCTCTGGCGTTGCCTTGGTCGTTCATCGACCTGCCCTCGCCTTGTGACTGCACTCCTCTGGCTATGTTGGATACCTTACTCCTTTTCAGCTCCACCATGGTCTTTTGGATCCCTGCCTGCGCCTCGATCGCCAGAGCCATCAGCATCCCCGCGTCCCGTCGGATCCTCATCGTCACCTTAGCTCATCGGCCTGCATCCCGTCGGATGCTCATCGTCACCTTAGCTCGTCGGCATTCCGGCTATGCCCTCATCTCCTCTTCCACCTGCTCCACCTCAGGCAGTCGCCACCCTGGAGTCGTCAGGCTTCCTCCTTCCTCCACCATGGCTCGTCCCTGCATCGGCTCCACCATGGGCACTCTGCCTGACTACGGTCTGGGTCCCATCTTACTCCTCCTGCTCCAAGTCCCTCCTGTCTCCTCCATGGCTCCTACCACCATCTGCTCCGCCCTCGTACCTCCTGTCTCCTGCTATGTCTCAGCTCAGTGGATGTAGCTCAGTGGATGTAGCTCAGTGGATGTAGCTCAGCGGATATAGCTCAATGAATGTAGCTCAGTGGATGTAGCTCAGAAAAGGCACATTTAACTACATATAGGAAAAGCTTGTTGAAGTGAAGTGATGTAGCTCAGTGGTAGAGTACATGCTTTGCATGTATGAGGATCTGTGTTTAATACCCAGCATCTCCAAAGTCTTTTCGCCTTTCTAAGTAGAGATGAACCTAAGAAAATGCACGTGTAACTACACAACAGCACAAGCTTATTGATATCAGATGATTTACCTCAGTGGTAGAGCGCATGCATTGCATGTATGTGGTCCTGGGTTCTATCTCCAAGACCTTTTCCTCTTTCTAAGTAGAGTTGAATCAAAGAACAGGCATGTGTAACTACACAATAGGAAAAGCTTACCAACGTCAGGGGATGTATCTCAGTGGTAGAGCGCATGTCTTGATTCTAAAACCACTGAAATTTCTCAGCATATATTTCAAAGTGGGTCCTTGTCAACTATATATATATAACTCAGTCGTAGAGAACATGCTTTGCATGTATGAGGTTCAATCCCCAGAATCTCCAACGCCTTTTCCTCTTTTTAAGTAGAGATGATTCTAAGAAAAGCCATGTGTAACTACACAACTGGAAAACCTTGTCAAAGTCAGGAGATGCAGGTCAGTGGTGGACTGGATAACTTTATTCTAAAACCACTGAACTTTCTCAGCATGTATTTCAAAGTTGGTACCCTTCAACTAGATATATATCTAAGAAAAGGCACATTTATCTACACGAGAGGAAAAACTTGTCAAAGTCAGGAGATGCAGCTCAATGGTAGATCACATTCCTTGATTCTAAAACCACTGAACTTTCTCTGCAATTAGTTCAATGTTTGCCCGTGTCAACTATACGTATATCTAAGAAAAGGCACATTTATCTACACGAGAGGAAAACCTTGTCAAAGTCAGGAGATGCAGCTCAATGGTAGATCACATTCCTTGATTCTAAAACCACTGAACTTTCTCTGCAATTATTTCAATGTTTGCTCTTGTCAACTATACATATATCTACGAAAAGGCACATTTATCTACATGAGAGGAAAAAGCTATCAAAGGCAGGGGATGTAGCTCAGTGGTAGAGCGCATGCTTCGCATGTATGAGGTCCTGGGTTCAATCCCAAGCATCTCCAGGGTGTTTTCTTCTTTCAAAACTGCTGAACCTACATGAGCTACAGCATTCCACTGTTGTCCTATGTTAGCTATATATATATCCAATAACATGCACATGTATGTACACAACAGGAAAACCTTGTCAAAGTCAGGAGATGCAGGTCAGTGGTGGACTGTATAACTTGATTCTAAAACCACTGAACTTTCTCAGCATGTAGTTCAAAGTTGGTACCCTTCAACTAGATATATATCTAAGAAAAGGCACATTTATCTACACAAGAGGAAAAACTTGACAAAGTCAGGGGATATAACTCAGTCGTAGAGAACATGCTTTGCATGTATGAGGTTCAATCCCCAGCATCTCCAACGCCTTTTCCTCTTTTTAAGTAGAGATGATTCTAGGAAAAGCCATGTGTAACTACACAACTGGAAAACCTTGTCAAAGTCAGGAGATGCAGGTCAGTGATGGACTGCATAACTTTATTCTAAAACCACTGAACTTTTTCAGCATGTATTTCAAAGTTGGTACCCTTCAACTATACATATATCTAAGAAAAGGCACATTTATCTACACGAGAGGAAAACCTAGTCAAAGTCAGGAAATGCAGCTCAATGGTAGATCACATTCCATGATTCTGAAACCACTGAACTTTCTCTGCAATTATTTCAATGTTTGCCCTTGTCAACTATACATATATCTAAGAAAAGGCACATTTATCTACAAGAGAGGAAAATCTTGTCAAAGTCAGGGGATATAACTCAGTCGTAGAGAACTTGCTTTGCATGTATGAGGTTCAATCCCCAGCATCTCCAACGCCTTTTCCTCTTTTTACGTAGAGATGATTCTAAGAAAAGCCATGTGTAACTACACAACTGGAAAATCTTGTCAAAGTCAGGAGATGCAGGTCAGTGGTGGACTGCATAACTTGATTCTAAAACCACTGAACTTTCTCAGCATGTATTTCAAAGTTGGTACCCTTCAGCTAGATATATATCTAAGAAAAGGCACATTTATCTACACGAGAGGAAAAACTTGTCAAAGTCAGGAGATGCAGCTCAATGGTAGATCACATTCCTTGATTCTGAAACCACTGAACTTTCTCTGCAATTATTTCTATATTTGCTCTTGTCAACTATACATTTATCTAAGAAAAGGCACAATTATCTACACGAGAGGAAAACCTTGTCAAAGTCAGGAAATGCAGCTCAATGGTTGATCACATTCCATGATTCTGAAACCACTGAACATTCTCTGCAATTATTTCAATGTTTGCCCGTGTCAACTATACATATATCTTAGAAAAGGCAAAAAAATCTACAAGAGAGGAAAATCTTGTCAAAGTCAGGGGATGTAGCTCAGTGGTAGAGCGCATGCTTTGCATGTATGAGGTCCTGGATTCAATCCCCAGCATCTCCAGGGTGTTTTCTTCTTTCAAAACTGCTGAACCTACATGAGCTACAGCATTCCACTGTTGTCGTATGTTAGCTAAATATATATCAAATAACATGCACATGTATGTACACAACAGGAAAACCTTGTCAAAGTCAGGAGATGCAGGTCAGTGGTGGACTGCATAACTTGATTCTAAAACCACTGAACTTTCTCAGCATGTATTTCAAAGTTGGTACCCTTCAACTAGATATATATCTAAGAAAAGGCACATTTATCTACACGAGAGGAAAAACTTGTCAAAGTCAGGAGATGCAGCTCAATGGTAGATCACATTCCTTGATTCTAAAACCACTGAACTTTCTCTGCAATTAGTTCAATGTTTGCCCGTGTCAACTATACGTATATCTAAGAAAAGGCACATTTATCTACACGAGAGGAAAACCTTGTCAAAGTCAGGAAATGCAGCTCAATGGTAGATCACATTCAATGATTCTAAAACCACTGAACTTTCTCAGCATGTATTTCAAAGTTGGTACCCTTCAACTAGATATATATCTAAGAAAAGGCATATTTATCTACACGAGAGGAAAACCTTGTCAAAGTCAGGAGATGCAGGTCAGTGATGGACTGCATAACTTGATTCTAAAACCACTGAACTTTCTCAGCATGTATTTCAAAGTTGGTACCCTTCAACTACATATATATCTAAGAAAAGGCACATTTATCTACACGAGAGGAAAAACTTGTCAAAGTCAGGAGATGCAGCTCAATGGTAGATCACATTCCTTGATTCTAAAACCACTGAACTTTCTCTGCAATTAGTTCAATGTTTGCCCCTGTCAACTATACATATATCTAAGAAAAGGCACATTTATCTACAAGAGAGGAAAATCTTGTCAAAGTCAGGGGATGTAGCTCAGTGGTAGAGCGCATGCTTTGCATGTATGAGGTCCTGGGTTCAATCCCCAGCATCTCCAAGGCCCTTTTCGCTTCCTAAGTAGAGAAGAATCTATGAAAAGCCATGTGTAAGTACACAACAAGAAAACCTTGTCAAAGTCCAGAGATGCAGGTTAGTGGTGGACTGCATAACTTGATTCTAAAACCACTGAACTTTCTCAGCATGTATTTCAAAGTTGGTACCCTTCAACTAGATATATATCTAAGAAAAGGCACATTTATCTACACGAGAGGAAAAACTTGTCAAAGTCAGGAGATGCAGCTCAGTGGTAGATCATATTCCTTGATTCTAAAACCACTGAACTTTCTCTGCAATTAGTTCAATGTTTGCCCCTGTCAACTATACATATATCTAAGAAAAGGCACATTTATCTACAAGAGAGGAAAATCTTGTCAAAGTCAGGGGATATAACTCAGTCGTAGAGAACATGCTTTGCATGTATGAGGTTCAATACCCAGCATCTTCATCACCTTTTCCTCTTTTTACATAGAGATGATTCTAAGAAAAGGCACATTTATCTACACGAGAGGAAAAACTTGTCAAAGTCAGGAGATGCAGCTCAATGGTAGATCACATTCCTTGATTCTAAAACCACTGAACTTTCTCTGCAATTATTTCAATGTTTGCCCGTGTCAACTATACATTTATCTAAGAAAAGGCACATTTATCTACACGAGAGGAAAAACTTGTCAAAGTCAGGAGATGCAGCTCAATGGTAGATCACATTCCTTGATTCTGAAACCACTGAACTTTCTCTGCAATTATTTCAATGTTTGCCCGTGTCAACTATACATATATCTAAGAAAAGGCAAGAAAATCTACAAGAGAGGAAAATCTTGTCAAAGTCAGGGGATGTAGCTCAGTGGTAGAGCGCATGCTTTGCATGTATGAGGTCCTGGGTTCAATCCCCAGCATCTCCAAGGCCCTTTTCGCTTCCTAAGTAGAGAAGAATCTATGAAAAGCCATGTGTAGGTACACAACAGGAAAACCTTGTCAAAGTCCAGAGATGCAGGTTAGTGGTGAACTGCATAACTTGATTCTAAAACCACTGAACTTTCTCTGCAATTATTTCAATGTTTGCTCTTGTCAACTATACATATATCTACGAAAAGGCACATTTATCTACATTACAGAAAAATGCTATCAAAGGCAGGGGATGTAGCTCAGTGGTAGAGCGCATGCTTCGCATGTATGAGGTCCTGGGTTGAATCCCCAGCATCTCCAAGGCCCTTTCAGATTCTTAAGTAGAGAAGAATCTATGAAAAGCCATGTGTAAGTACACAACAGGAAAACCTTGTGGACTGCATAACTTTATTCTAAAACCACTGAACTTTCTCAGCATGTATTTCAAAGTTGGTACCCTTCAACTAGATATATATCTAAGAAAAGGCACATTTATCTACACGAGAGGAAAATCTTGTCAAAGTCAGGGGATATAACTCAGTCGTAGAGAACATGCTTTGCATGTATGAGGTTCAATACCCAGCATCTTCATCGCCTTTTCCTCTTTTTACATAGAGATGATTCTAAGAAAAGTCATGTGTAACTACACAACTGGAAAACCTTGTCAAAGTCAGGAGATGCAGGTCAGTGGTGGACTGCATAACTTGATTCTAAAACCACTGAACTTTCTCAGCATGTATTTCAAAGTTTTAAAGTGTATTACCCTTCAACTAGATATATATCTAAGAAAAGGCATATTTATCTACACAAGAGGAAAAACTTGTCAAAGTCAGGAGATGCAGCTCAATGGTAGATCACATTCCTTGATTCTGAAACCACTGAACTTTCTCTGCAATTATTTCAATGTTTGCTCTTGTCAACTATACATTTATCTAAGAAAAGGCACATTTATCTACACGAGAGGAAAAACTTGTCAAAGTCAGGAGATGCAGCTCAATGGTAGATCACATTCCTTGATTCTGAAACCACTGAACTTTCTCTGCAATTATTTCA
>CM076074.1:18627500-18630000 GCA_038088235.1 Zacco platypus
ATAACTTGATTCTAAAACCACTGAAATTTCTCAGCATGTATTTCAAATTTTTAAAGTGTATCACCCTTCAACTAGATATATATCTAAGAAAAGGCACATTTATCTACACGAGAGGAAAAACTTGTCAAAGTCAGGGGATGTAGCTCAGTGGTAGAGCGCATGCTTTGCATGTATGAGGTCCTGGGTTCAATCCCCAGCATCTCCAAGGCCCTTTTCGCTTCCTAAGTAGAGAAGAATCTATGAAAAGCCATGTGTAAGTACACAACAGGAAAACCTTGTCAAAGTCCAGAGATGCAGGTTAGTGGTGGACTGCATAACTTGATTCTAAAACCACTGAACTTTCTCAGCATGTATTTCAAAGTTGGTACCCTTCAACTAGATATATATCTAAGAAAAGGCACATTTATCTACACGAGAGGAAAAACTTGTCAAAGTCAGGAGATGCAGCTCAGTGGTAGATCATATTCCTTGATTCTAAAACCACTGAACTTTCTCTGCAATTAGTTCAATGTTTGCCCCTGTCAACTATACATATATCTAAGAAAAGGCACATTTATCTACAAGAGAGGAAAATCTTGTCAAAGTCAGGGGATATAACTCAGTCGTAGAGAACATGCTTTGCATGTATGAGGTTCAATACCCAGCATCTTCATCACCTTTTCCTCTTTTTACATAGAGATGATTCTAAGAAAAGGCACATTTATCTACACGAGAGGAAAAACTTGTCAAAGTCAGGAGATGCAGCTCAATGGTAGATCACATTCCTTGATTCTAAAACCACTGAACTTTCTCTGCAATTATTTCAATGTTTGCCCGTGTCAACTATACATTTATCTAAGAAAAGGCACATTTATCTACACGAGAGGAAAAACTTGTCAAAGTCAGGAGATGCAGCTCAATGGTAGATCACATTCCTTGATTCTGAAACCACTGAACTTTCTCTGCAATTATTTCAATGTTTGCCCGTGTCAACTATACATATATCTAAGAAAAGGCAAGAAAATCTACAAGAGAGGAAAATCTTGTCAAAGTCAGGGGATGTAGCTCAGTGGTAGAGCGCATGCTTTGCATGTATGAGGTCCTGGGTTCAATCCCCAGCATCTCCAAGGCCCTTTTCGCTTCCTAAGTAGAGAAGAATCTATGAAAAGCCATGTGTAGGTACACAACAGGAAAACCTTGTCAAAGTCCAGAGATGCAGGTTAGTGGTGAACTGCATAACTTGATTCTAAAACCACTGAACTTTCTCTGCAATTATTTCAATGTTTGCTCTTGTCAACTATACATATATCTACGAAAAGGCACATTTATCTACATTACAGAAAAATGCTATCAAAGGCAGGGGATGTAGCTCAGTGGTAGAGCGCATGCTTCGCATGTATGAGGTCCTGGGTTGAATCCCCAGCATCTCCAAGGCCCTTTCAGATTCTTAAGTAGAGAAGAATCTATGAAAAGCCATGTGTAAGTACACAACAGGAAAACCTTGTGGACTGCATAACTTTATTCTAAAACCACTGAACTTTCTCAGCATGTATTTCAAAGTTGGTACCCTTCAACTAGATATATATCTAAGAAAAGGCACATTTATCTACACGAGAGGAAAACCTTGTCAAAGTCAGGAGATGCAGGTCAGTGATGGACTGCATAACTTGATTCTAAAACCACTGAACTTTCTCAGCATGTATTTCAAAGTTGGTACCCTTCAACTAGATATATATCTAAGAAAAGGCACATTTATCTACAAGAGAGGAAAATCTTGTCAAAGTCAGGGGATATAACTCAGTCGTAGAGAACATGCTTTGCATGTATGAGGTTCAATACCCAGCATCTTCATCGCCTTTTCCTCTTTTTACATAGAGATGATTCTAAGAAAAGTCATGTGTAACTACACAACTGGAAAACCTTGTCAAAGTCAGGAGATGCAGGTCAGTGGTGGACTGCATAACTTGATTCTAAAACCACTGAACTTTCTCAGCATGTATTTCAAAGTTTTAAAGTGTATTACCCTTCAACTAGATATATATCTAAGAAAAGGCATATTTATCTACACAAGAGGAAAAACTTGTCAAAGTCAGGAGATGCAGCTCAATGGTAGATCACATTCCTTGATTCTGAAACCACTGAACTTTCTCTGCAATTATTTCAATGTTTGCTCTTGTCAACTATACATATATCTAAGAAAAGGCAAGAAAATCTACAAGAGAGGAAAATCTTGTCAAAGTCAGGGGATGTAGCTCAGTGGTAGAGCGCATGCTTTGCATGTATGAGGTCCTGGGTTCAATCCCCAGCATCTCCAAGGCCCTTTTCGCTTCCTAAGTAGAGAAGAATCTATGAAAAGCCATGTGTAAGTACACAACGGGAAAACCTTGTCAAAGTCCAGAGATGCAGGTTAGTGGTGAACTGCATAACTTGATTCTAAAACCACTGAACTTTCTCTGCAATTATTTCAATGTTTGCTCTTGTCAACTATACATATATCTACGAAAAGGCACATTTATCTACA
>CM076074.1:18687500-18695000 GCA_038088235.1 Zacco platypus
AAGGCACATTTATCTACAAGAGAGGAAAATCTTGTCAAAGTCAGGGGATATAACTCAGTCGTAGAGAACATGCTTTGCATGTATGAGGTTCAATACCCAGCATCTTCATCGCCTTTTCCTCTTTTTACATAGAGATGATTCTAAGAAAAGCCATGTGTAACTACACAACTGGAAAACCTTGTCAAAGTCAGGAGATGCAGGTCAGTGGTGGACTGCATAACTTGATTCTAAAACCACTGAACTTTCTCAGCATGTATTTCAAAGTTTTAAAGTGTATTACCCTTCAACTAGATATATATCTAAGAAAAGGCACATTTATGTACACAAGAGGAAAAACTTGTCAAAGTCAGGAGATGCAGCTCAATGGTAGATCACATTCCTTGATTCTGAAACCACTGAACTTTCTCTGCAATTATTTCAATGTTTGCTCTTGTCAACTATACATTTATCTAAGAAAAGGCACATTTATCTACACGAGAGGAAAAACTTGTCAAAGTCAGGAGATGCAGCTCAATGGTAGATCACATTCCTTGATTCTGAAACCACTGAACTTTCTCTGCAATTATTTCAATGTTTGCCCGTGTCAACTATACATATATCTAAGAAAAGGCAAGAAAATCTACAAGAGAGGAAAATCTTGTCAAAGTCAGGGGATGTAGCTCAGTGGTAGAGCGCATGCTTTGCATGTATGAGGTCCTGGGTTCAATCCCCAGCATCTCCAAGGCCCTTTTCGCTTCCTAAGTAGAGAAGAATCTATGAAAAGCCATGTGTAAGTACACAACAGGAAAACCTTGTCAAAGTCCAGAGATGCAGGTTAGTGGTGAACTGCATAACTTGATTCTAAAACCACTGAACTTTCTCTGCAATTATTTCAATGTTTGCTCTTGTCAACTATACATATATCTACGAAAAGGCACATTTATCTATATTACAGAAAAATGCTATCAAAGGCAGGGGATGTAGCTCAGTGGTAGAGCGCATGCTCCGCATGTATGAGGTCCTGGGTTCAATCCCCAGCATCTCCAAGGCCCTTTCAGATTCCTAAGTAGAGAAGAATCTATGAAAAGCCATGTGTAAGTACACAACAGGAAAACCTTGTGGACTGCATAACTTTATTCTAAAACCACTGAACTTTCTCAGCATGTATTTCAAAGTTGGTACCCTTCAACTAGATATATATCTAAGAAAAGGCACATTTATCTACAAGAGAGGAAAATCTTGTCAAAGTCAGGGGATATAACTCAGTCGTAGAGAACATGCTTTGCATGTATGAGGTTCAATACCCAGCATCTTCATCGCCTTTTCCTCTTTTTACATAGAGATGATTCTAAGAAAAGCCATGTGTAACTACACAACTGGAAAACCTTGTCAAAGTCAGGAGATGCAGGTCAGTGGTGGACTGCATAACTTGATTCTAAAACCACTGAACTTTCTCAGCATGTATTTCAAAGTTTTAAAGTGTATTACCCTTCAACTAGATATATATCTAAGAAAAGGCACATTTATCTACACAAGAGGAAAAACTTGTCAAAGTCAGGAGATGCAGCTCAATGGTAGATCACATTCCTTGATTCTGAAACCACTGAACTTTCTCTGCAATTATTTCAATGTTTGCTCTTGTCAACTATACATTTATCTAAGAAAAGGCACATTTATCTACACGAGAGGAAAAACTTGTCAAAGTCAGGAGATGCAGCTCAATGGTAGATCACATTCCTTGATTCTGAAACCACTGAACTTTCTCTGCAATTATTTCAATGTTTGCCCGTGTCAACTATACATATATCTAAGAAAAGGCAAGAAAATCTACAAGAGAGGAAAATCTTGTCAAAGTCAGGGGATGTAGCTCAGTGGTAGAGCGCATGCTTTGCATGTATGAGGTCCTGGGTTCAATCCCCAGCATCTCCAAGGCCCTTTTCGCTTCCTAAGTAGAGAAGAATCTATGAAAAGCCATGTGTAAGTACACAACAGGAAAACCTTGTCAAAGTCCAGAGATGCAGGTTAGTGGTGAACTGCATAACTTGATTCTAAAACCACTGAACTTTCTCTGCAATTATTTCAATGTTTGCTCTTGTCAACTATACATATATCTACGAAAAGGCACATTTATCTACATTACAGAAAAATGCTATCAAAGGCAGGGGATGTAGCTCAGTGGTAGTGCTTCGCATGTATGAGGTCCTGGGTTCAATCCCCAGCATCTCCAAGGCCCTTTCAGATTCCTAAGTAGAGAAGAATCTATGAAAAGCCATGTGTAAGTACACAACAGGAAAACCTTGTGGACTGCATAACTTTATTCTAAAACCACTGAACTTTCTCAGCATGTATTTCAAAGTTGGTACCCTTCAACTAGATATATATCTAAGAAAAGGCACATTTATCTACAAGAGAGGAAAATCTTGTCAAAGTCAGGGGATATAACTCAGTCGTAGAGAACATGCTTTGCATGTATGAGGTTCAATACCCAGCATCTTCATCGTCTTTTCCTCTTTTTACATAGAGATGATTCTAAGAAAAGCCATGTGTAACTACACAACTGGAAAACCTTGTCAAAGTCAGGAGATGCAGGTCAGTGGTGGACTGCATAACTTGATTCTAAAACCACTGAACTTTCTCAGCATGTATTTCAAAGTTTTAAAGTGTATTACCCTTCAACTAGATATATATCTAAGAAAAGGCACATTTATGTACACAAGAGGAAAAACTTGTCAAAGTCAGGAGATGCAGCTCAATGGTAGATCACATTCCTTGATTCTGAAACCACTGAACTTTCTCTGCAATTATTTCAATGTTTGCTCTTGTCAACTATACATTTATCTAAGAAAAGGCACATTTATCTACACGAGAGGAAAACCTTGTCAAAGTCAGGAGATGCAGGTCAGTGATGGACTGCATAACTTGATTCTAAAACCACTGAACTTTCTCAGCATGTATTTCAAAGTTGGTACCCTTCAACTAGATATATATCTAAGAAAAGGCACATTTATCTACAAGAGAGGAAAATCTTGTCAAAGTCAGGGGATATAACTCAGTCGTAGAGAACATGCTTTGCATGTATGAGGTTCAATACCCAGCATCTTCATCGCCTTTTCCTCTTTTTACATAGAGATGATTCTAAGAAAAGCCATGTGTAACTACACAACTGGAAAACCTTGTCAAAGTCAGGAGATGCAGGTCAGTGGTGGACTGCATAACTTGATTCTAAAACCACTGAACTTTCTCAGCATGTATTTCAAAGTTTTAAAGTGTATTACCCTTCAACTAGATATATATCTAAGAAAAGGCATATTTATCTACACAAGAGGAAAAACTTGTCAAAGTCAGGAGATGCAGCTCAATGGTAGATCACATTCCTTGATTCTGAAACCACTGAACTTTCTCTGCAATTATTTCAATGTTTGCCCGTGTCAACTATACATATATCTAAGAAAAGGCAAGAAAATCTACAAGAGAGGAAAATCTTGTCAAAGTCAGGGGATGTAGCTCAGTGGTAGAGCGCATGCTTTGCATGTATGAGGTCCTGGGTTCAATCCCCAGCATCTCCAAGGCCCTTTTCGCTTCCTAAGTAGAGAAGAATCTATGAAAAGCCATGTGTAAGTACACAACAGGAAAACCTTGTCAAAGTCAGGAGATGCAGGTCAGTGATGGACTGCATAACTTGATTCTAAAACCACTGAACTTTCTCAGCATGTATTTCAAAGTTGGTACCCTTCAACTAGATATATATCTAAGAAAAGGCACATTTATCTACAAGAGAGGAAAATCTTGTCAAAGTCAGGGGATATAACTCAGTCGTAGAGAACATGCTTTGCATGTATGAGGTTCAATACCCAGCATCTTCATCGCCTTTTCCTCTTTTTACATAGAGATGATTCTAAGAAAAGCCATGTGTAACTACACAACTGGAAAACCTTGTCAAAGTCAGGAGATGCAGGTCAGTGGTGGACTGCATAACTTGATTCTAAAACCACTGAACTTTCTCAGCATGTATTTCAAAGTTTTAAAGTGTATTACCCTTCAACTAGATATATATCTAAGAAAAGGCATATTTATCTACACAAGAGGAAAAACTTGTCAAAGTCAGGAGATGCAGCTCAATGGTAGATCACATTCCTTGATTCTGAAACCACTGAACTTTCTCTGCAATTATTTCAATGTTTGCTCTTGTCAACTATACATTTATCTAAGAAAAGGCACATTTATCTACACGAGAGGAAAAACTTGTCAAAGTCAGGAGATGCAGCTCAATGGTAGATCACATTCCTTGATTCTGAAACCACTGAACTTTCTCTGCAATTATTTCAACGTTTGCCCGTGTCAACTATACATATATCTAAGAAAAGGCAAGAAAATCTACAAGAGAGGAAAATCTTGTCGAAGTCAGGGGATGTAGCTCAGTGGTAGAGCGCATGCTTTGCATGTATGAGGTCCTGGGTTCAATCCCCAGCATCTCCAAGGCCCTTTTCGCTTCCTAAGTAGAGAAGAATCTATGAAAAGCCATGTGTAAGTACACAACAGGAAAACCTTGTCAAAGTCCAGAGATGCAGGTTAGTGGTGAACTGCATAACTTGATTCTAAAACCACTGAACTTTCTCTGCAATTATTTCAATGTTTGCTCTTGTCAACTATACATATATCTACGAAAAGGCACATTTATCTACATTACAGAAAAATGCTATCAAAGGCAGGGGATGTAGCTCAGTGGTAGTGCTTCGCATGTATGAGGTCCTGGGTTCAATCCCCAGCATCTCCAAGGCCCTTTCAGATTCCTAAGTAGAGAAGAATCTATGAAAAGCCATGTGTAAGTACACAACAGGAAAACCTTGTGGACTGCATAACTTCATTCTAAAACCACTGAACTTTCTCAGCATGTATTTCAAAGTTGGTACCCTTCAACTAGATATATATCTAAGAAAAGGCACATTTATCTACACGAGAGGAAAACCTTGTCAAAGTCAGGAGATGCAGGTCAGTGATGGACTGCATAACTTGATTCTAAAACCACTGAACTTTCTCAGCATGTATTTCAAAGTTGGTACCCTTCAACTAGATATATATCTAAGAAAAGGCACATTTATCTACAAGAGAGGAAAATCTTGTCAAAGTCAGGGGATATAACTCAGTCGTAGAGAACATGCTTTGCATGTATGAGGTTCAATACCCAGCATCTTCATCGCCTTTTCCTCTTTTTACATAGAGATGATTCTAAGAAAAGCCATGTGTAACTACACAACTGGAAAACCTTGTCAAAGTCAGGAGATGCAGGTCAGTGGTGGACTGCATAACTTGATTCTAAAACCACTGAACTTTCTCAGCATGTATTTCAAAGTTTTAAAGTGTATTACCCTTCAACTAGATATATATCTAAGAAAAGGCATATTTATCTACACAAGAGGAAAAACTTGTCAAAGTCAGGAGATGCAGCTCAATGGTAGATCACATTCCTTGATTCTGAAACCACTGAACTTTCTCTGCAATTATTTCAATGTTTGCCCGTGTCAACTATACATATATCTAAGAAAAGGCAAGAAAATCTACAAGAGAGGAAAATCTTGTCAAAGTCAGGGGATGTAGCTCAGTGGTAGAGCGCATGCTTTGCATGTATGAGGTCCTGGGTTCAATCCCCAGCATCTCCAAGGCCCTTTTCGCTTCCTAAGTAGAGAAGAATCTATGAAAAGCCATGTGTAAGTACACAACAGGAAAACCTCGTCAAAGTCCAGAGATGCAGGTCAGTGATGGACTGCATAACTTGATTCTAAAACCACTGAACTTTCTCAGCATGTATTTCAAAGTTGGTACCCTTCAACTAGATATATATCTAAGAAAAGGCACATTTATCTACAAGAGAGGAAAATCTTGTCAAAGTCAGGGGATATAACTCAGTCGTAGAGAACATGCTTTGCATGTATGAGGTTCAATACCCAGCATCTTCATCGCCTTTTCCTCTTTTTACATAGAGATGATTCTAAGAAAAGCCATGTGTAACTACACAACTGGAAAACCTTGTCAAAGTCAGGAGATGCAGGTCAGTGGTGGACTGCATAACTTGATTCTAAAACCACTGAACTTTCTCAGCATGTATTTCAAAGTTTGCTCTTGTCAACTATACATATATCTACGAAAAGGCACATTTATCTACATTACAGAAAAATGCTATCAAAGGCAGGGGATGTAGCTCAGTGGTAGTGCTTCGCATGTATGAGGTCCTGGGTTCAATCCCCAGCATCTCCAAGGCCCTTTCAGATTCCTAAGTAGAGAAGAATCAATGAAAAGCCATGTGTAAGTACACAACAGGAAAACCTTGTGGACTGCATAACTTTATTCTAAAACCACTGAACTTTCTCAGCATGTATTTCAAAGTTGGTACCCTTCAACTAGATATATATCTAAGAAAAGGCACATTTATCTACACGAGAGGAAAACCTTGTCAAAGTCAGGAGATGCAGGTCAGTGATGGACTGCATAACTTGATTCTAAAACCACTGAACTTTCTCAGCATGTATTTCAAAGTTGGTACCCTTCAACTAGATATATATCTAAGAAAAGGCACATTTATCTACACGAGAGGAAAAACTTGTCAAAGTCAGGAGATGCAGCTCAGTGGTAGATCACATTCCTTGATTCTAAAACCACTGAACTTTCTCTGCAATTAGTTCAATGTTTGCCCCTGTCAACTATACATATATCTAAGAAAAGGCACATTTATCTACAAGAGAGGAAAATCTTGTCAAAGTCAGGGGATATAACTCAGTCGTAGAGAACATGCTTTGCATGTATGAGGTTCAATACCCAGCATCTTCATCGCCTTTTCCTCTTTTTACATAGAGATGATTCTAAGAAAAGCCATGTGTAACTACACAACTGGAAAACCTTGTCAAAGTCAGGAGATGCAGGTCAGTGGTGGACTGCATAACTTGATTCTAAAACCACTGAACTTTCTCAGCATGTATTTCAAAGTTTTAAAGTGTATTACCCTTCAACTAGATATATATCTAAGAAAAGGCATATTTATCTACACAAGAGGAAAAACTTGTCAAAGTCAGGAGATGCAGCTCAATGGTAGATCACATTCCTTGATTCTGAAACCACTGAACTTTCTCTGCAATTATTTCAATGTTTGCTCTTGTCAACTATACATTTATCTAAGAAAAGGCACATTTATCTACACGAGAGGAAAAACTTGTCAAAGTCAGGAGATGCAGCTCAATGGTAGATCACATTCCTTGATTCTGAAACCACTGAACTTTCTCTGCAATTATTTCAATGTTTGCTCTTGTCAACTATACATTTATCTAAGAAAAGGCACATTTATCTACACGAGAGGAAAAACTTGTCAAAGTCAGGAGATGCAGCTCAATGGTAGATCACATTCCTTGATTCTGAAACCACTGAACTTTCTCTGCAATTATTTCAATGTTTGCCCGTGTCAACTATACATATATCTAAGAAAAGGCAAGAAAATCTACAAGAGAGGAAAATCTTGTCAAAGTCAGGGGATGT
>CM076074.1:18707500-18732500 GCA_038088235.1 Zacco platypus
AAATCTACAAGAGAGGAAAATCTTGTCAAAGTCAGGGGATGTAGCTCAGTGGTAGAGCGCATGCTTTGCATGTATGAGGTCCTGGGTTCAATCCCCAGCATCTCCAAGGCCCTTTTCGCTTCCTAAGTAGAGAAGAATCTATGAAAAGCCATGTGTACACAACAGGAAAACCTTGTCAAAGTCCAGAGATGCAGGTCAGTGGTGGCCTGCATAACTTGATTCTAAAACCACTGAACTTTCTCTGCAATTATTTCAATGTTTGCTCTTGTCAACTATACATATATCTACGAAAAGGCACATTTATCTACATTAGAGAAAAATGCTATCAAAGGCAGGGGATGTAGCTCAGTGGTAGAGCGCATGCTTCGCATGTATGAGGTCCTGGGTTCAATCCCCAGCATCTCCAGGGTGTTTTCTTCTTTCAAAACTGCTGAACCTACATGAGCTACAGCATTCCACTGTTGTCCTATGTTAGCTATATATATATCCAATAACATGCACATGTATGTACACAACAAGAAAACCTTGTCAAAGTCAGGAGATGCAGGTCAGTGGTGGACTGCATAACTTGATTCTAAAACCACTGAACTTTCTCAGCATGTATTTCAAAGTTGGTACCCTTCAACTAGATATATATCTAAGAAAAGGCACATTTATCTACACGAGAGGAAAAACTTGTCAAAGTCAGGAGATGCAGCTCAATGGTAGATCAGATTCCTTGATTCTGAAACCACTGAACTTTCTCTGCAATTATTTCAACGTTTGCTCTTGTCAACTATACATTTATCTAAGAAAAGGCACATTTATCTACACAAGAGGAAAAACTTGTCAAAGTCAGGAGATGCAGCTCAATTGTAGATCACATTCCTTGATTCTGAAACCACTGAACTTTCTCTGCAAGTAGTTTAATGTTTGCCCGTGTCAACTATATGTATATCTAAGAAAAGGCACATTTATCTACACGAGAGGAAAACCTTGTCAAAGTCAGGAGATGCAGCTCAATGGTAGATCACATTCCTTGATTCTGAAACCACTGAACTTTCTCTGCAATTATTTCAATGTTTGCCCGTGTCAAATATACATATATCTAAGAAAAGGCAAGAAAATCTACAAGAGAGGAAAATCTTGTTAAAGTCAGGGGATGTAGCTCAGTGGTAGAGCGCATGCTTTGCATGTATGAGGTCCTGGGTTCAATCCCCAGCATCTCCAAGGCCCTTTTCGCTTCCTAAGTAGAGAAGAATCTATGAAAAGCCATGTGTAAGTACACAACAGGAAAAACTTGTCAAAGTCAGGAGATGCAGCTCAGTGGTAGATCACATTCCTTGATTCTAAAACCACTGAACTTTCTCTGCAATTAGTTCAATGTTTGCCCCTGTCAACTATACATATATCTAAGAAAAGGCACATTTATCTACAAGAGAGGAAAATCTTGTCAAAGTCAGGGGATATAACTCAGTCGTAGAGAACATGCTTTGCATGTATGAGGTTCAATACCCAGCATCTTCATCGCCTTTTCCTCTTTTTACATAGAGATGATTCTAAGAAAAGCCATGTGTAACTACACAACTGGAAAACCTTGTCAAAGTCAGGAGATGCAGGTCAGTGGTGGACTGCATAACTTGATTCTAAAACCACTGAACTTTCTCAGCATGTATTTCAAAGTTTTAAAGTGTATTACCCTTCAACTAGATATATATCTAAGAAAAGGCATATTTATCTACACAAGAGGAAAAACTTGTCAAAGTCAGGAGATGCAGCTCAATGGTAGATCACATTCCTTGATTCTGAAACCACTGAACTTTCTCTGCAATTATTTCAATGTTTGCTCTTGTCAACTATACATTTATCTAAGAAAAGGCACATTTATCTACACGAGAGGAAAAACTTGTCAAAGTCAGGAGATGCAGCTCAATGGTAGATCACATTCCTTGATTCTGAAACCACTGAACTTTCTCTGCAATTATTTCAATGTTTGCCCGTGTCAACTATACATATATCTAAGAAAAGGCAAGAAAATCTACAAGAGAGGAAAATCTTGTCAAAGTCAGGGGATGTAGCTCAGTGGTAGAGCGCATGCTTTGCATGTATGAGGTCCTGGGTTCAATCCCCAGCATCTCCAAGGCCCTTTTCGCTTCCTAAGTAGAGAAGAATCTATGAAAAGCCATGTGTAAGTACACAACAGGAAAACTTTGTCAAAGTCCAGAGATGCAGGTTAGTGGTGAACTGCATAACTTGATTCTAAAACCACTGAACTTTCTCTGCAATTATTTCAATGTTTGCTCTTGTCAACTATACATATATCTACGAAAAGGCACATTTATCTACATTAGAGAAAAATGCTATCAAAGGCAGGGGATGTAGCTCAGTGGTAGAGCGCATGCTTCGCGTGTATGAGGTCCTGGGTTCAATCCCCAGCATCTCCAAGGCCCTTTCAGATTCCTAAGTAGAGAAGAATCTATGAAAAGCCATGTGTAAGTACACAACAGGAAAACCTTGTGGACTGCATAACTTTATTCTAAAACCACTGAACTTTCTCAGCATGTATTTCAAAGTTGGTACCCTTCAACTAGATATATATCTAAGAAAAGGCACATTTATCTACACGAGAGGAAAACCTTGTCAAAGTCAGGAGATGCAGGACAGTGGTGGACTGCATAACTTTATTCTAAAACCACTGAACTTTCTCAGCATGTATTTCAAAGTTGGTACCCTTCAACTAGATATATATCTAAGAAAAGGCACATTTATCTACACGAGAGGAAAACCTTGTCAAAGTCAGGAGATGCAGGTCAGTGATGGACTGCATAACTTGATTCTAAAACCACTGAACTTTCTCAGCATGTATTTCAAAGTTGGTACCCTTCAACTAGATATATATCTAAGAAAAGGCACATTCATCTACACGAGAGGAAAAACTTGTCAAAGTCAGGAGATGCAGCTCAGTGGTAGATCACATTCCTTGATTCTAAAACCACTGAACTTTCTCTGCAATTAGTTCAATGTTTGCCCCTGTCAACTATACATATATCTAAGAAAAGGCACATTTATCTACAAGAGAGGAAAATCTTGTCAAAGTCAGGGGATATAACTCAGTCGTAGAGAACATGCTTTGCATGTATGAGGTTCAATACCCAGCATCTTCATCGCCTTTTCCTCTTTTTACATAGAGATGATTCTAAGAAAAGCCATGTGTAACTACACAACTGGAAAACCTTGTCAAAGTCAGGAGATGCAGGTCAGTGGTGGACTGCATAACTTGATTCTAAAACCACTGAACTTTCTCAGCATGTATTTCAAAGTTTTAAAGTGTATTACCCTTCAACTAGATATATATCTAAGAAAAGGCATATTTATCTACACAAGAGGAAAAACTTGTCAAAGTCAGGAGATGCAGCTCAATGGTAGATCACATTCCTTGATTCTGAAACCACTGAACTTTCTCTGCAATTATTTCAATGTTTGCTCTTGTCAACTATACATTTATCTAAGAAAAGGCACATTTATCTACACGAGAGGAAAAACTTGTCAAAGTCAGGAGATGCAGCTCAATGGTAGATCACATTCCTTGATTCTGAAACCACTGAACTTTCTCTGCAATTATTTCAATGTTTGCCCGTGTCAACTATACATATATCTAAGAAAAGGCAAGAAAATCTACAAGAGAGGAAAATCTTGTCAAAGTCAGGGGATGTAGCTCAGTGGTAGAGCGCATGCTTTGCATGTATGAGGTCCTGGGTTCAATCCCCAGCATCTCCAAGGCCCTTTTCGCTTCCTAAGTAGAGAAGAATCTATGAAAAGCCATGTGTAAGTACACAACAGGAAAACTTTGTCAAAGTCCAGAGATGCAGGTTAGTGGTGAACTGCATAACTTGATTCTAAAACCACTGAACTTTCTCTGCAATTATTTCAATGTTTGCTCTTGTCAACTATACATATATCTACGAAAAGGCACATTTATCTACATTAGAGAAAAATGCTATCAAAGGCAGGGGATGTAGCTCAGTGGTAGAGCGCATGCTTCGCGTGTATGAGGTCCTGGGTTCAATCCCCAGCATCTCCAAGGCCCTTTCAGATTCCTAAGTAGAGAAGAATCTATGAAAAGCCATGTGTAAGTACACAACAGGAAAACCTTGTGGACTGCATAACTTTATTCTAAAACCACTGAACTTTCTCAGCATGTATTTCAAAGTTGGTACCCTTCAACTAGATATATATCTAAGAAAAGGCACATTTATCTACACGAGAGGAAAACCTTGTCAAAGTCAGGAGATGCAGGACAGTGGTGGACTGCATAACTTTATTCTAAAACCACTGAACTTTCTCAGCATGTATTTCAAAGTTGGTACCCTTCAACTAGATATATATCTAAGAAAAGGCACATTTATCTACACGAGAGGAAAACCTTGTCAAAGTCAGGAGATGCAGGTCAGTGATGGACTGCATAACTTGATTCTAAAACCACTGAACTTTCTCAGCATGTATTTCAAAGTTGGTACCCTTCAACTAGATATATATCTAAGAAAAGGCACATTCATCTACACGAGAGGAAAAACTTGTCAAAGTCAGGAGATGCAGCTCAGTGGTAGATCACATTCCTTGATTCTAAAACCACTGAACTTTCTCTGCAATTAGTTCAATGTTTGCCCCTGTCAACTATACATATATCTAAGAAAAGGCACATTTATCTACAAGAGAGGAAAATCTTGTCAAAGTCAGGGGATATAACTCAGTCGTAGAGAACATGCTTTGCATGTATGAGGTTCAATACCCAGCATCTTCATCACCTTTTCCTCTTTTTACATAGAGATGATTCTAAGAAAAGCCATGTGTAACTACACAACTGGAAAACCTTGTCAAAGTCAGGAGATGCAGGTCAGTGGTGGACTGCATAACTTGATTCTAAAACCACTGAACTTTCTCAGCATGTATTTCAAAGTTTTAAAGTGTATTACCCTTCAACTAGATATATATCTAAGAAAAGGCACATTTATCTACACAAGAGGAAAAACTTGTCAAAGTCAGGAGATGCAGCTCAATGGTAGATCACATTCCTTGATTCTGAAACCACTGAACTTTCTCTGCAATTATTTCAATGTTTGCTCTTGTCAACTATACATTTATCTAAGAAAAGGCACATTTATCTACACGAGAGGAAAAACTTGTCAAAGTCAGGAGATGCAGCTCAATGGTAGATCACATTCCTTGATTCTGAAACCACTGAACTTTCTCTGCAATTATTTCAATGTTTGCCCGTGTCAACTATACATATATCTAAGAAAAGGCAAGAAAATCTACAAGAGAGGAAAATCTTGTCAAAGTCAGGGGATGTAGCTCAGTGGTAGAGCGCATGCTTTGCATGTATGAGGTCCTGGGTTCAATCCCCAGCATCTCCAAGGCCCTTTTCGCCCTTTTCTCCAAGGCCCTTTTCGCTTCCTAAGTAGAGAAGAATCTATGAAAAGCCATGTGTAAGTACACAACAGGAAAACCTTGTCAAAGTCCAGAGATGCAGGTTAGTGGTGAACTGTATAACTTGATTCTAAAACCACTTAACTTTCTCTGCAATTATTTCAATGTTTGCTCTTGTCAACTATACATATATCTACGAAAAGGCACATTTATCTACACGAGAGGAAAATCTTGTCAAAGTCAGGGGATATAACTCAGTCGTAGAGAACATGCTTTGCATGTATGAGGTTCAATACCCAGCATCTTCATCGCCTTTTCCTCTTTTTACATAGAGATGATTCTAAGAAAAGCCATGTGTAACTACACAACTGGAAAACCTTGTCAAAGTCAGGAGATGCAGGTCAGTGGTGGACTGCATAACTTGATTCTAAAACCACTGAACTTTCTCAGCATGTATTTCAAAGTTTTAAAGTGTATTACCCTTCAACTAGATATATATCTAAGAAAAGGCACATTTATGTACACAAGAGGAAAAACTTGTCAAAGTCAGGAGATGCAGCTCAATGGTAGATCACATTCCTTGATTCTGAAACCACTGAACTTTCTCTGCAATTATTTCAATGTTTGCTCTTGTCAACTATACATTTATCTAAGAAAAGGCACATTTATCTACACGAGAGGAAAAACTTGTCAAAGTCAGGAGATGCAGCTCAATGGTAGATCACATTCCTTGATTCTGAAACCACTGAACTTTCTCTGCAATTATTTCAATGTTTGCCCGTGTCAACTATACATATATCTAAGAAAAGGCACATTTATCTACAAGAGAGGAAAATCTTGTCAAAGTCAGGGGATATAACTCAGTCGTAGAGAACATGCTTTGCATGTATGAGGTTCAATACCCAGCATCTTCATCGCCTTTTCCTCTTTTTACATAGAGATGATTCTAAGAAAAGCCATGTGTAACTACACAACTGGAAAACCTTGTCAAAGTCAGGAGATGCAGGTCAGTGGTGGACTGCATAACTTGATTCTAAAACCACTGAACTTTCTCAGCATGTATTTCAAAGTTTTAAAGTGTATTACCCTTCAACTAGATATATATCTAAGAAAAGGCATATTTATCTACACAAGAGGAAAAACTTGTCAAAGTCAGGAGATGCAGCTCAATGGTAGATCACATTCCTTGATTCTGAAACCACTGAACTTTCTCTGCAATTATTTCAATGTTTGCTCTTGTCAACTATACATTTATCTAAGAAAAGGCACATTTATCTACACGAGAGGAAAAACTTGTCAAAGTCAGGAGATGCAGCTCAATGGTAGATCACATTCCTTGATTCTGAAACCACTGAACTTTCTCTGCAATTATTTCAATGTTTGCCCGTGTCAACTATACATATATCTAAGAAAAGGCAAGAAAATCTACAAGAGAGGAAAATCTTGTCAAAGTCAGGGGATGTAGCTCAGTGGTAGAGCGCATGCTTTGCATGTATGAGGTCCTGGGTTCAATCCCCAGCATCTCCAAGGCCCTTTTCGCCCTTTTCTCCAAGGCCCTTTTCGCTTCCTAAGTAGAGAAGAATCTATGAAAAGCCATGTGTAAGTACACAACAGGAAAACCTTGTCAAAGTCCAGAGATGCAGGTTAGTGGTGAACTGTATAACTTGATTCTAAAACCACTTAACTTTCTCTGCAATTATTTCAATGTTTGCTCTTGTCAACTATACATATATCTACGAAAAGGCACATTTATCTACACGAGAGGAAAATCTTGTCAAAGTCAGGGGATATAACTCAGTCGTAGAGAACATGCTTTGCATGTATGAGGTTCAATACCCAGCATCTTCATCGCCTTTTCCTCTTTTTACATAGAGATGATTCTAAGAAAAGCCATGTGTAACTACACAACTGGAAAACCTTGTCAAAGTCAGGAGATGCAGGTCAGTGGTGGACTGCATAACTTGATTCTAAAACCACTGAACTTTCTCAGCATGTATTTCAAAGTTTTAAAGTGTATTACCCTTCAACTAGATATATATCTAAGAAAAGGCACATTTATGTACACAAGAGGAAAAACTTGTCAAAGTCAGGAGATGCAGCTCAATGGTAGATCACATTCCTTGATTCTGAAACCACTGAACTTTCTCTGCAATTATTTCAATGTTTGCTCTTGTCAACTATACATTTATCTAAGAAAAGGCACATTTATCTACACGAGAGGAAAAACTTGTCAAAGTCAGGAGATGCAGCTCAATGGTAGATCACATTCCTTGATTCTGAAACCACTGAACTTTCTCTGCAATTATTTCAATGTTTGCCCGTGTCAACTATACATATATCTAAGAAAAGGCACATTTATCTACAAGAGAGGAAAATCTTGTCAAAGTCAGGGGATATAACTCAGTCGTAGAGAACATGCTTTGCATGTATGAGGTTCAATACCCAGCATCTTCATCGCCTTTTCCTCTTTTTACATAGAGATGATTCTAAGAAAAGCCATGTGTAACTACACAACTGGAAAACCTTGTCAAAGTCAGGAGATGCAGGTCAGTGGTGGACTGCATAACTTGATTCTAAAACCACTGAACTTTCTCAGCATGTATTTCAAAGTTTTAAAGTGTATTACCCTTCAACTAGATATATATCTAAGAAAAGGCATATTTATCTACACAAGAGGAAAAACTTGTCAAAGTCAGGAGATGCAGCTCAATGGTAGATCATATTCCTTGATTCTGAAACCACTGAACTTTCTCTGCAATTATTTCAATGTTTGCTCTTGTCAACTATACATTTATCTAAGAAAAGGCACATTTATCTACACGAGAGGAAAAACTTGTCAAAGTCAGGAGATGCAGCTCAATGGTAGATCACATTCCTTGATTCTGAAACCACTGAACTTTCTCTGCAATTATTTCAATGTTTGCTCTTGTCAACTATACATTTATCTAAGAAAAGGCACATTTATCTACACGAGAGGAAAAACTTGTCAAAGTCAGGAGATGCAGCTCAATGGTAGATCACATTCCTTGATTCTGAAACCACTGAACTTTCTCTGCAATTATTTCAATGTTTGCCCGTGTCAACTATACATATATCTAAGAAAAGGCAAGAAAATCTACAAGAGAGGAAAATCTTGTCAAAGTCAGGGGATGTAGCTCAGTGGTAGAGCGCATGCTTTGCATGTATGAGGTCCTGGGTTCAATCCCCAGCATCTCCAAGGCCCTTTTCGCCCTTTTCTCCAAGGCCCTTTTCGCTTCCTAAGTAGAGAAGAATCTATGAAAAGCCATGTGTAAGTACACAACAGGAAAACCTTGTCAAAGTCCAGAGATGCAGGTTAGTGGTGAACTGTATAACTTGATTCTAAAACCACTTAACTTTCTCTGCAATTATTTCAATGTTTGCTCTTGTCAACTATACATATATCTACGAAAAGGCACATTTATCTACACGAGAGGAAAATCTTGTCAAAGTCAGGGGATATAACTCAGTCGTAGAGAACATGCTTTGCATGTATGAGGTTCAATACCCAGCATCTTCATCGCCTTTTCCTCTTTTTACATAGAGATGATTCTAAGAAAAGCCATGTGTAACTACACAACTGGAAAACCTTGTCAAAGTCAGGAGATGCAGGTCAGTGGTGGACTGCATAACTTGATTCTAAAACCACTGAACTTTCTCAGCATGTATTTCAAAGTTTTAAAGTGTATTACCCTTCAACTAGATATATATCTAAGAAAAGGCACATTTATGTACACAAGAGGAAAAACTTGTCAAAGTCAGGAGATGCAGCTCAATGGTAGATCACATTCCTTGATTCTGAAACCACTGAACTTTCTCTGCAATTATTTCAATGTTTGCTCTTGTCAACTATACATTTATCTAAGAAAAGGCACATTTATCTACACGAGAGGAAAAACTTGTCAAAGTCAGGAGATGCAGCTCAATGGTAGATCACATTCCTTGATTCTGAAACCACTGAACTTTCTCTGCAATTATTTCAATGTTTGCCCGTGTCAACTATACATATATCTAAGAAAAGGCACATTTATCTACAAGAGAGGAAAATCTTGTCAAAGTCAGGGGATATAACTCAGTCGTAGAGAACATGCTTTGCATGTATGAGGTTCAATACCCAGCATCTTCATCGCCTTTTCCTCTTTTTACATAGAGATGATTCTAAGAAAAGCCATGTGTAACTACACAACTGGAAAACCTTGTCAAAGTCAGGAGATGCAGGTCAGTGGTGGACTGCATAACTTGATTCTAAAACCACTGAACTTTCTCAGCATGTATTTCAAAGTTTTAAAGTGTATTACCCTTCAACTAGATATATATCTAAGAAAAGGCATATTTATCTACACAAGAGGAAAAACTTGTCAAAGTCAGGAGATGCAGCTCAATGGTAGATCACATTCCTTGATTCTGAAACCACTGAACTTTCTCTGCAATTATTTCAATGTTTGCTCTTGTCAACTATACATTTATCTAAGAAAAGGCACATTTATCTACACGAGAGGAAAAACTTGTCAAAGTCAGGAGATGCAGCTCAATGGTAGATCACATTCCTTGATTCTGAAACCACTGAACTTTCTCTGCAATTATTTCAATGTTTGCCCGTGTCAACTATACATATATCTAAGAAAAGGCAAGAAAATCTACAAGAGAGGAAAATCTTGTCAAAGTCAGGGGATGTAGCTCAGTGGTAGAGCGCATGCTTTGCATGTATGAGGTCCTGGGTTCAATCCCCAGCATCTCCAAGGCCCTTTTCGCCCTTTTCTCCAAGGCCCTTTTCGCTTCCTAAGTAGAGAAGAATCTATGAAAAGCCATGTGTAAGTACACAACAGGAAAACCTTGTCAAAGTCCAGAGATGCAGGTTAGTGGTGAACTGTATAACTTGATTCTAAAACCACTTAACTTTCTCTGCAATTATTTCAATGTTTGCTCTTGTCAACTATACATATATCTACGAAAAGGCACATTTATCTACACGAGAGGAAAATCTTGTCAAAGTCAGGGGATATAACTCAGTCGTAGAGAACATGCTTTGCATGTATGAGGTTCAATACCCAGCATCTTCATCGCCTTTTCCTCTTTTTACATAGAGATGATTCTAAGAAAAGCCATGTGTAACTACACAACTGGAAAACCTTGTCAAAGTCAGGAGATGCAGGTCAGTGGTGGACTGCATAACTTGATTCTAAAACCACTGAACTTTCTCAGCATGTATTTCAAAGTTTTAAAGTGTATTACCCTTCAACTAGATATATATCTAAGAAAAGGCACATTTATGTACACAAGAGGAAAAACTTGTCAAAGTCAGGAGATGCAGCTCAATGGTAGATCACATTCCTTGATTCTGAAACCACTGAACTTTCTCTGCAATTATTTCAATGTTTGCTCTTGTCAACTATACATTTATCTAAGAAAAGGCACATTTATCTACACGAGAGGAAAAACTTGTCAAAGTCAGGAGATGCAGCTCAATGGTAGATCACATTCCTTGATTCTGAAACCACTGAACTTTCTCTGCAATTATTTCAATGTTTGCCCGTGTCAACTATACATATATCTAAGAAAAGGCACATTTATCTACAAGAGAGGAAAATCTTGTCAAAGTCAGGGGATATAACTCAGTCGTAGAGAACATGCTTTGCATGTATGAGGTTCAATACCCAGCATCTTCATCGCCTTTTCCTCTTTTTACATAGAGATGATTCTAAGAAAAGCCATGTGTAACTACACAACTGGAAAACCTTGTCAAAGTCAGGAGATGCAGGTCAGTGGTGGACTGCATAACTTGATTCTAAAACCACTGAACTTTCTCAGCATGTATTTCAAAGTTTTAAAGTGTATTACCCTTCAACTAGATATATATCTAAGAAAAGGCATATTTATCTACACAAGAGGAAAAACTTGTCAAAGTCAGGAGATGCAGCTCAATGGTAGATCATATTCCTTGATTCTGAAACCACTGAACTTTCTCTGCAATTATTTCAATGTTTGCTCTTGTCAACTATACATTTATCTAAGAAAAGGCACATTTATCTACACGAGAGGAAAAACTTGTCAAAGTCAGGAGATGCAGCTCAATGGTAGATCACATTCCTTGATTCTGAAACCACTGAACTTTCTCTGCAATTATTTCAATGTTTGCCCGTGTCAACTATACATATATCTAAGAAAAGGCAAGAAAATCTACAAGAGAGGAAAATCTTGTCAAAGTCAGGGGATGTAGCTCAGTGGTAGAGCGCATGCTTTGCATGTATGAGGTCCTGGGTTCAATCCCCAGCATCTCCAAGGCCCTTTTCGCTTCCTAAGTAGAGAAGAATCTATGAAAAGCCATGTGTAAGTACACAACAGGAAAACTTTGTCAAAGTCCAGAGATGCAGGTTAGTGGTGAACTGCATAACTTGATTCTAAAACCACTGAACTTTCTCTGCAATTATTTCAATGTTTGCTCTTGTCAACTATACATATATCTACGAAAAGGCACATTTATCTACATTAGAGAAAAATGCTATCAAAGGCAGGGGATGTAGCTCAGTGGTAGAGCGCATGCTTCGCATGTATGAGGTCCTGGGTTCAATCCCCAGCATCTCCAAGGCCCTTTCAGATTCCTAAGTAGAGAAGAATCTATGAAAAGCCATGTGTAAGTACACAACAGGAAAACCTTGTGGACTGCATAACTTTATTCTAAAACCACTGAACTTTCTCAGCATGTATTTCAAAGTTGGTACCCTTCAACTAGATATATATCTAAGAAAAGGCACATTTATCTACACGAGAGGAAAACCTTGTCAAAGTCAGGAGATGCAGGACAGTGGTGGACTGCATAACTTTATTCTAAAACCACTGAACTTTCTCAGCATGTATTTCAAAGTTGGTACCCTTCAACTAGATATATATCTAAGAAAAGGCACATTTATCTACACGAGAGGAAAACCTTGTCAAAGTCAGGAGATGCAGGTCAGTGATGGACTGCATAACTTGATTCTAAAACCACTGAACTTTCTCAGCATGTATTTCAAAGTTGGTACCCTTCAACTAGATATATATCTAAGAAAAGGCACATTCATCTACACGAGAGGAAAAACTTGTCAAAGTCAGGAGATGCAGCTCAGTGGTAGATCACATTCCTTGATTCTAAAACCACTGAACTTTCTCTGCAATTAGTTCAATGTTTGCCCCTGTCAACTATACATATATCTAAGAAAAGGCACATTTATCTACAAGAGAGGAAAATCTTGTCAAAGTCAGGGGATATAACTCAGTCGTAGAGAACATGCTTTGCATGTATGAGGTTCAATACCCAGCATCTTCATCACCTTTTCCTCTTTTTACATAGAGATGATTCTAAGAAAAGCCATGTGTAACTACACAACTGGAAAACCTTGTCAAAGTCAGGAGATGCAGGTCAGTGGTGGACTGCATAACTTGATTCTAAAACCACTGAACTTTCTCAGCATGTATTTCAAAGTTTTAAAGTGTATTACCCTTCAACTAGATATATATCTAAGAAAAGGCACATTTATCTACACAAGAGGAAAAACTTGTCAAAGTCAGGAGATGCAGCTCAATGGTAGATCACATTCCTTGATTCTGAAACCACTGAACTTTCTCTGCAATTATTTCAATGTTTGCTCTTGTCAACTATACATTTATCTAAGAAAAGGTACATTTATCTACACGAGAGGAAAAACTTGTCAAAGTCAGGAGATGCAGCTCAATGGTAGATCACATTCCTTGATTCTGAAACCACTGAACTTTCTCTGCAATTATTTCAATGTTTGCCCGTGTCAACTATACATATATCTAAGAAAAGGCAAGAAAATCTACAAGAGAGGAAAATCTTGTCAAAGTCAGGGGATGTAGCTCAGTGGTAGAGCGCATGCTTTGCATGTATGAGGTCCTGGGTTCAATCCCCAGCATCTCCAAGGCCCTTTTCGCCCTTTTCTCCAAGGCCCTTTTCGCTTCCTAAGTAGAGAAGAATCTATGAAAAGCCATGTGTAAGTACACAACAGGAAAACCTTGTCAAAGTCCAGAGATGCAGGTTAGTGGTGAACTGTATAACTTGATTCTAAAACCACTTAACTTTCTCTGCAATTATTTCAATGTTTGCTCTTGTCAACTATACATATATCTACGAAAAGGCACATTTATCTACACGAGAGGAAAATCTTGTCAAAGTCAGGGGATATAACTCAGTCGTAGAGAACATGCTTTGCATGTATGAGGTTCAATACCCAGCATCTTCATCGCCTTTTCCTCTTTTTACATAGAGATGATTCTAAGAAAAGCCATGTGTAACTACACAACTGGAAAACCTTGTCAAAGTCAGGAGATGCAGGTCAGTGGTGGACTGCATAACTTGATTCTAAAACCACTGAACTTTCTCAGCATGTATTTCAAAGTTTTAAAGTGTATTACCCTTCAACTAGATATATATCTAAGAAAAGGCACATTTATGTACACAAGAGGAAAAACTTGTCAAAGTCAGGAGATGCAGCTCAATGGTAGATCACATTCCTTGATTCTGAAACCACTGAACTTTCTCTGCAATTATTTCAATGTTTGCTCTTGTCAACTATACATTTATCTAAGAAAAGGCACATTTATCTACACGAGAGGAAAAACGTGTCAAAGTCAGGAGATGCAGCTCAATGGTAGATCACATTCCTTGATTCTGAAACCACTGAACTTTCTCTGCAATTATTTCAATGTTTGCCCGTGTCAACTATACATATATCTAAGAAAAGGCAAGAAAATCTACAAGAGAGGAAAATCTTGTCAAAGTCAGGGGATGTAGCTCAGTGGTAGAGCGCATGCTTTGCATGTATGAGGTCCTGGGTTCAATCCCCAGCATCTCCAAGGCCCTTTTCGCTTCCTAAGTAGAGAAGAATCTATGAAAAGCCATGTGTAAGTACACAACAGGAAAACCTTGTCAAAGTCCAGAGATGCAGGTTAGTGGTGAACTGCATAACTTGATTCTACAACCACTGAACTTTCTCTGCAATTATTTCAATGTTTGCTCTTGTCAACTATACATATATCTACGAAAAGGCACATTTATCTACATTACAGAAAAATGCTATCAAAAGCAGGGGATGTAGCTCAGTGGTAGAGCGCATGCTTCGCATGTATGAGGTCCTGGGTTCAATCCCCAGCATCTCCAAGGCCCTTTCAGATTCCTAAGTAGAGAAGAATCTATGAAAAGCCATGTGTAAGTACACAACAGGAAAACCTTGTGGACTGCATAACTTGATTCTAAAACCACTGAACTTTCTCAGCATGTATTTCAAAGTTGGTACCCTTCAACTAGATATATATCTAAGAAAAGGCACATTTATCTACAAGAGAGGAAAATCTTGTCAAAGTCAGGGGATATAACTCAGTCGTAGAGAACATGCTTTGCATGTATGAGGTTCAATACCCAGCATCTTCATCGCCTTTTCCTCTTTTTACATAGAGATGATTCTAAGAAAAGCCATGTGTAACTACACAACTGGAAAACCTTGTCAAAGTCAGGAGATGCAGGTCAGTGGTGGATTGCATAACTTGATTCTAAAACCACTGAACTTTCTCAGCATGTATTTCAAAGTTTTAAAGTGTATTACCCTTCAACTAGATATATATCTAAGAAAAGGCATATTTATCTACACAAGAGGAAAAACTTGTCAAAGTCAGGAGATGCAGCTCAATGGTAGATCACATTCCTTGATTCTGAAACCACTGAACTTTCTCTGCAATTATTTCAATGTTTGCTCTTGTCAACTATACATTTATCTAAGAAAAGGCACATTTATCTACACGAGAGGAAAAACTTGTCAAAGTCAGGAGATGCAGCTCAATGGTAGATCACATTCCTTGATTCTGAAACCACTGAACTTTCTCTGCAATTATTTCAATGTTTGCCCGTGTCAACTATACATATATCTAAGAAAAGGCAAGAAAATCTACAAGAGAGGAAAATCTTTTCAAAGTCAGGGGATGTAGCTCAGTGGTAGAGCGCATGCTTTGCATGTATGAGGTCCTGGGTTCAATCCCCAGCATCTCCAAGGCCCTTTTCGCTTCCTAAGTAGAGAAGAATCTATGAAAAGCCATGTGTAAGTACACAACAGGAACACTTTGTCAAAGTCCAGAGATGCAGGTTAGTGGTGAACTGCATAACTTGATTCTAAAACCACTGAACTTTCTCTGCAATTATTTCAATGTTTGCTCTTGTCAACTATACATATATCTACGAAAAGGCACATTTATCTACATTAGAGAAAAATGCTATCAAAGGCAGGGGATGTAGCTCAGTGGTAGAGCGCATGCTTCGCATGTATGAGGTCCTGGGTTCAATCCCCAGCATCTCCAAGGCCCTTTCAGATTCCTAAGTAGAGAAGAATCTATGAAAAGCCATGTGTAAGTACACAACAGGAAAACCTTGTGGACTGCATAACTTTATTCTAAAACCACTGAACTTTCTCAGCATGTATTTCAAAGTTGGTACCCTTCAACTAGATATATATCTAAGAAATGGCACATTTATCTACACGAGAGGAAAACCTTGTCAAAGTCAGGAGATGCAGGACAGTGGTGGACTGCATAACTTTATTCTAAAACCACTGAACTTTCTCAGCATGTATTTCAAAGTTGGTACCCTTCAACTAGATATATATCTAAGAAATGGCACATTTATCTACACGAGAGGAAAACCTTGTCAAAGTCAGGAGATGCAGCTCAGTGGTAGATCACATTCCTTGATTCTAAAACCACTGAACTTTCTCTGCAGTTAGTTCAATGTTTGCCCCTGTCAACTATACATATATCTAAGAAAAGGCACATTTATCTACAAGAGAGGAAAATCTTGTCAAAGTCAGGGGATATAACTCAGTCGTAGAGAACATGCTTTGCATGTATGAGGTTCAATACCCAGCATCTTCATCGCCTTTTCCTCTTTTTACATAGAGATGATTCTAAGAAAAGCCATGTGTAACTACACAACTGGAAAACCTTGTCAAAGTCAGGAGATGCAGGTCAGTGGTGGACTGCATAACTTGATTCTAAAACCACTGAACTTTCTCAGCATGTATTTCAAAGTTTTAAAGTGTATTACCCTTCAACTAGATATATATCTAAGAAAAGGCATATTTATCTACACAAGAGGAAAAACTTGTCAAAGTCAGGAGATGCAGCTCAATGGTAGATCACATTCCTTGATTCTGAAACCACTGAACTTTCTCTGCAATTATTTCAATGTTTGCTCTTGTCAACTATACATTTATCTAAGAAAAGGCACATTTATCTACACGAGAGGAAAAACTTGTCAAAGTCAGGAGATGCAGCTCAATGGTAGATCACATTCCTTGATTCTGAAACCACTGAACTTTCTCTGCAATTATTTCAATGTTTGCTCTTGTCAACTATACATTTATCTAAGAAAAGGCACATTTATCTACACGAGAGGAAAAACTTGTCAAAGTCAGGAGATGCAGCTCAATGGTAGATCACATTCCTTGATTCTGAAACCACTGAACTTTCTCTGCAATTATTTCAATGTTTGCCCGTGTCAACTATACATATATCTAAGAAAAGGCAAGAAAATCTACAAGAGAGGAAAATCTTGTCAAAGTCAGGGGATGTAGCTCAGTGGTAGAGCGCATGCTTTGCATGTATGAGGTCCTGGGTTCAATCCCCAGCATCTCCAAGGCCCTTTTCGCTTCCTAAGTAGAGAAGAATCTATGAAAAGCCATTTGTAAGTACACAACAGGAAAACTTTGTCAAAGTCCAGAGATGCAGGTTAGTGGTGAACTGCATAACTTGATTCTAAAACCACTGAACTTTCTCTGCAATTATTTCAATGTTTGCTCTTGTCAACTATACATATATCTACGAAAAGGCACATTTATCTACATTAGAGAAAAATGCTATCAAAGGCAGGGGATGTAGCTCAGTGGTAGAGCGCATGCTTCGCATGTATGAGGTCCTGGGTTCAATCCCCAGCATCTCCAAGGCCCTTTCAGGTTCCTAAGTAGAGAAGAATCTATGAAAAGCCATGTGTAAGTACACAACAGGAAAACCTTGTGGACTGCATAACTTTATTCTAAAACCACTGAACTTTCTCAGCATGTATTTCAAAGTTGGTACCCTTCAACTAGATATATATCTAAGAAAAGGCACATTTATCTACACGAGAGGAAAACCTTGTCAAAGTCAGGAGATGCAGGACAGTGGTGGACTGCATAACTTTATTCTAAAACCACTGAACTTTCTCAGCATGTATTTCAAAGTTGGTACCCTTCAACTAGATATATATCTAAGAAAAGGCACATTTATCTACACGAGAGGAAAACCTTGTCAAAGTCAGGAGATGCAGGTCAGTGATGGACTGCATAACTTGATTCTAAAACCACTGAACTTTCTCAGCATGTATTTCAAAGTTGGTACCCTTCAACTAGATATATATCTAAGAAAAGGCACATTCATCTACACGAGAGGAAAAACTTGTCAAAGTCAGGAGATGCAGCTCAGTGGTAGATCACATTCCTTGATTCTAAAACCACTGAACTTTCTCTGCAATTAGTTCAATGTTTGCCCCTGTCAACTATACATATATCTAAGAAAAGGCACATTTATCTACAAGAGAGGAAAATCTTGTCAAAGTCAGGGGATATAACTCAGTCGTAGAGAACATGCTTTGCATGTATGAGGTTCAATACCCAGCATCTTCATCGCCTTTTCCTCTTTTTACATAGAGATGATTCTAAGAAAAGCCATGTGTAACTACACAACTGGAAAACCTTGTCAAAGTCAGGAGATGCAGGTCAGTGGTGGACTGCATAACTTGATTCTAAAACCACTGAACTTTCTCAGCATGTATTTCAAAGTTTTAAAGTGTATTACCCTTCAACTAGATATATATCTAAGAAAAGGCACATTTATGTACACAAGAGGAAAAACTTGTCAAAGTCAGGAGATGCAGCTCAATGGTAGATCACATTCCTTGATTCTGAAACCACTGAACTTTCTCTGCAATTATTTCAATGTTTGCTCTTGTCAACTATACATTTATCTAAGAAAAGGCACATTTATCTACACGAGAGGAAAACCTTGTCAAAGTCAGGGGATATAACTCAGTCGTAGAGAACATGCTTTGCATGTATGAGGTTCAATACCCAGCATCTTCATCGCCTTTTCCTCTTTTTACATAGAGATGATTCTAAGAAAAGCCATGTGTAACTACACAACTGGAAAACCTTGTCAAAGTCAGGAGATGCAGGTCAGTGATGGACTGCATAACTTGATTCTAAAACCACTGAACTTTCTCAGCATGTATTTCAAAGTTGGTACCCTTCAACTAGATATATATCTAAGAAAAGGCACATTTATCTACACGAGAGGAAAAACTTGTCAAAGTCAGGAGATGCAGCTCAATGGTAGATCACATTCCTTGATTCTGAAACCACTGAACTTTCTCTGCAATTATTTCAATGTTTGCTCTTGTCAACTATACATTTATCTAAGAAAAGGCACATTTATCTACACGAGAGGAAAAACTTGTCAAAGTCAGGAGATGCAGCTCAATGGTAGATCACATTCCTTGATTCTGAAACCACTGAACTTTCTCTGCAATTATTTCAATGTTTGCCCGTGTCAACTATACATATATCTAAGAAAAGGCAAGAAAATCTACAAGAGAGGAAAATCTTGTCAAAGTCAGGGGATGTAGCTCAGTGGTAGAGCGCATGCTTTGCATGTATGAGGTCCTGGGTTCAATCCCCAGCATCTCCAAGGCCCTTTTCGCTTCCTAAGTAGAGAAGAATCTATGAAAAGCCATGTGTACACAACAGGAAAACCTTGTCAAAGTCCAGAGATGCAGGTCAGTGGTGGCCTGCATAACTTGATTCTAAAACCACTGAACTTTCTCTGCAATTATTTCAATGTTTGCTCTTGTCAACTATACATATATCTACGAAAAGGCACATTTATCTACATTAGAGAAAAATGCTATTAAAGGCAGGGGATGTAGCTCAGTGGTAGAGCGCATGCTTCGCATGTATGAGGTCCTGGGTTCAATCCCCAGCATCTCCAGGGTGTTTTCTTCTTTCAAAACTGCTGAACCTACATGAGCTACAGCATTCCACTGTTGTCCTATGTTAGCTATATATATATATCCAATAACATGCACATGTATGTACACAACAGGAAAACCTTGTCAAAGTCAGGAGATGCAGGTCAGTGGTGGACTGCATAACTTGATTCTAAAACCACTGAACTTTCTCAGCATGTATTTCAAAGTTTTAAAGTGTATTACCCTTCAACTAGATATATATCTAAGAAAAGGCACATTTATCTACACGAGAGGAAAAACTTGTCAAAGTCAGGAGATGCAGCTCAATGGTAGATCACATTCCTTGATTCTGAAACCACTGAACTTTCTCTGCAATTATTTCAATGTTTGCCCGTGTCAACGGGCATCGCCCAAGTCCGGCGATGCAGGACAGTGGTGGACTGCATAACTTTATTCTAAAACCACTGAACTTTCTCAGCATGTATTTCAAAGTTGGTACCCTTCAACTAGATATATATCTAAGAAAAGGCACATTTATCTACAAGAGAGGAAAATATTGTCAAAGTCAGGGGATGTAGCTCAGTGGTAGAGCGCATGCTTTCCATGTATGAGGTCCTGGGTTCAATCCCCAGCATCTCCAAGGCCCTTTCAGATTCCTAAGTAGAGAAGAATCTATGAAAAGCCATGTGTAAGTACACAACAGGAAAACCTTGTCAAAGTCCAGAGACTGCAGGTCAGTGGTGGCCTGCATAACTTGATTCTAAAACCACTGAACTTTCTCTGCAATTATTTCAATGTTTGCTCTTGTCAACTATACATATATCTACGAAAAGGCACATTTATCTACATTAGAGAAAAATGCTATCAAAGGCAGGGGATGTAGCTCAGTGGTAGAGCGCATGCTTCGCATGTATGACTTCCTGGGTTCAATCCCCAGCATCTCCAGGGTGTTTTCTTCTTTCAAAACTGCTGAACCTACATGAGCTACAGCATTCCACTGTTGTCCTATGTTAGCTATATATATATATCCAATAACATGCACATGTATGTACACAACAGGAAAACCTTGTCAAAGTCAGGAGATGCAGGTCAGTGGTGGACTGCATAACTTGATTCTAAAACCACTGAACTTTCTCAGCATGTATTTCAAAGTTTTAAAGTGTCCCTTCAACTAGATATATATATCTCTAAGAAAAGGCACATTTATCTACACGAGAGGAAAAACTTGTCAAAGTCAGGAGATGCAGCTCAATGGTAGATCACATTCCTTGATTCTGAAACCACTGAACTTTCTCTGCAATTATTTCAATGTTTGCTCTTGTCAACTATACATTTATCTAAGAAAAGGCACATTTATCTACACGAGAGGAAAAACGTGTCAAAGTCAGGAGATGCAGCTCAATGGTAGATCACATTCCTTGATTCTGAAACCACTGAACTTTCTCTGCAAGTAGTTTAATGTTTGCCCGTGTCAACTATATGTATATCTAAGAAAAGGCACATTTATCTACAAGAGAGGAAAATCTTGTCAAAGTCAGGGGATATAACTCAGTCGTAGAGAACATGCTTTGCATGTATGAGGTTCAATACCCAGCATCTTCATCGCCTTTTCCTCTTTTTACATAGAGATGATTCTAAGAAAAGCCATGTGTAACTACACAACTGGAAAACCTTGTCAAAGTCAGGAGATGCAGGTCAGTGGTGGACTGCATAACTTGATTCTAAAACCACTGAACTTTCTCAGCATGTATTTCAAAGTTTTAAAGTGTATTACCCTTCAACTAGATATATATCTAAGAAAAGGCATATTTATCTACACAAGAGGAAAAACTTGTCAAAGTCAGGAGATGCAGCTCAATGGTAGATCACATTCCTTGATTCTGAAACCACTGAACTTTCTCTGCAATTATTTCAATGTTTGCTCTTGTCAACTATACATTTATCTAAGAAAAGGCACATTTATCTACACGAGAGGAAAAACTTGTCAAAGTCAGGAGATGCAGCTCAATGGTAGATCACATTCCTTGATTCTGAAACCACTGAACTTTCTCTGCAATTATTTCAATGTTTGCCCGTGTCAACTATACATATATCTAAGAAAAGGCAAGAAAATCTACAAGAGAGGAAAATCTTGTCAAAGTCAGGGGATGTAGCTCAGTGGTAGAGCGCATGCTTTGCATGTATGAGGTCCTGGGTTCAATCCCCAGCATCTCCAAGGCCCTTTTCGCTTCCTAAGTAGAGAAGAATCTATGAAAAGCCATGTGTACACAACAGGAAAACCTTGTCAAAGTCCAGAGATGCAGGTCAGTGGTGGCCTGCATAACTTGATTCTAAAACCACTGAACTTTCTCTGCAATTATTTCAATGTTTGCTCTTGTCAACTATACATATATCTACGAAAAGGCACATTTATCTACATTAGAGAAAAATGCTATTAAAGGCAGGGGATGTAGCTCAGTGGTAGAGCGCATGCTTCGCATGTATGAGGTCCTGGGTTCAATCCCCAGCATCTCCAGGGTGTTTTCTTCTTTCAAAACTGCTGAACCTACATGAGCTACAGCATTCCACTGTTGTCCTATGTTAGCTATATATATATATATCCAATAACATGCACATGTATGTACACAACAGGAAAACCTTGTCAAAGTCAGGAGATGCAGGTCAGTGGTGGACTGCATAACTTGATTCTAAAACCACTGAACTTTCTCAGCATGTATTTCAAAGTTTTAAAGTGTATTACCCTTCAACTAGATATATATCTAAGAAAAGGCACATTTATCTACACGAGAGGAAAAACTTGTCAAAGTCAGGAGATGCAGCTCAATGGTAGATCACATTCCTTGATTCTGAAACCACTGAACTTTCTCTGCAATTATTTCAATGTTTGCCCGTGTCAACGGGCATCGCCCAAGTCCGGCGATGCAGGACAGTGGTGGACTGCATAACTTTATTCTAAAACCACTGAACTTTCTCAGCATGTATTTCAAAGTTGGTACCCTTCAACTAGATATATATCTAAGAAAAGGCACATTTATCTACAAGAGAGGAAAATCTTGTCAAAGTCAGGGGATGTAGCTCAGTGGTAGAGCGCATGCTTTGCATGTATGAGGTCCTGGGTTCAATCCCCAGCATCTCCAAGGCTAAGTAGAGAAGAATCTATGAAAAGCCATGTGTAAGTACACAACAGGAAAACCTTGTCAAAGTCCAGAGACTGCAGCTCAATGGTAGATCACATTCCTTGATTCTGAAACCACTGAACTTTCTCTGCAATTATTTCAATGTTTGCTCTTGTCAACTATACATTTATCTAAGAAAAGGCACATTTATCTACACGAGAGGAAAAACTTGTCAAAGTCAGGGGATGTAGCTCAGTGGTAAAGCGCATGCTTCGCATGTATGAGGTCCTGGGTTCAATCCCCAGCATCTCCAGGGTGTTTTCTTCTTTCAAAACTGCTGAACCTACATGAGCTACAGCATTCCACTGTTGTCCTATGTTAGCTATATATATTGAAGGGGTGGATTCTGGAATCCACTGCCACTTCAATATATATATATATTTTGAATGATTTATCACGAAATTATCTTTCTAAATGTTGAAGTATTTAGAATGACTAACTTTAACTTACGTTAAAGCCTTTAATTTCCTTTTCATTTTCAAACACTAGAAAATACTGATGTATATTGTCTGTACCTCTGACTGAGAGAAAAGTACAACTTATCAGTATGTTTTGGAAAAGTTTCCTGTTCAGAGCAGAGCTCAGACCAACTCTAGCCTTGAAGAAACTGTGAATCATGTGTATCTATGCATGTGCGCTAAGTGTTCTGTACAGGTCTGTTATGGGTACTGGTGGACTGTTGTCATCTGGACTGGAGACCTGAAGGCGCCTATAGGCCTGACCTAGAAGGACATTCTGTGCCTAAGTTCAGGGTCCGATCGTCAGCATCATAATGGAAGAAGATATGATTCTGACTATCTGTCCATGTGTGGAAAATTACCAGTTTTGTCTAGTGTTCTTAACCAATCAGTATCTTAGTAATGACGTAGTTAGTAGACTCTGTTAGAGTATAATTGTTGTGGAAATGTGAATGTACGGGAGAGAGAGGGAGAGAGAGAGCGGCCGACGAACTCCTTGTGAGACTTGAAGCTGCTTCTGCTGATGAAACTGCAAACTATTCTTTATTAAAATTTTCTTCAAATTATTTTTTTAAACTCTGACTCCGGGTCTTCATTTATCATATCTGGTCTTTTGGGTCTTTAACTGTAAAATCCCCTACAATATATATCCAATAAGATGCACATGTATGTACACAACAGGAAAACCTTGTCAAAGTCAGGAGATGCAGGTCAGTGGTGGACTGCATAACTTGATTCTAAAACCACTGAACTTTCTCAGTATGTATTTCAAAGTTGGTACCCTTCAACTAGATATCTATCTAAGAAAAGGCACACTTATCTACACGAGAGGAAAACCTTGTCAAAGTCAGGAGATGCAGGACAGTGGTGGACTGCATAACTTTATTCTAAAACCACTGAACTTTCTCAGCATGTATTTCAAAGTTGGTACCCTTCAACTAGATATATATCTAAGAAAAGGCACATTTATCTACACGAGAGGAAAACCTTGTCAAAGTCAGGAGATGCAGGACAGTGGTGGACTGCATAACTTTATTCTAAAACCACTGAACTTTCTCAGCATGTATTTCAAAGTTGGTACCCTTCAACTAGATATATATCTAAGAAAAGGCACATTTATCTACACGAGAGGAAAACCTTGTCAAAGTCAGGAGATGCAGGTCAGTGATGGACTGCATAACTTGATTCTAAAACCACTGAACTTTCTCAGCATGTATTTCAAAGTTGGTACCCTTCAACTAGATATATATCTAAGAAAAGGCACATTTATCTACACGAGAGGAAAAACTTGTCAAAGTCAGGAGATGCAGCTCAGTGGTAGATCACATTCCTTGATTCTAAAACCACTGAACTTTCTCTGCAATTAGTTCAATGTTTGCCCCTGTCAACTATACATATATCTAAGAAAAGGCACATTTATCTACAAGAGAGGAAAATCTTGTCAAAGTCAGGAGATGCAGCTCAATGGTAGATCACATTCCTTGATTCTGAAACCACTGAACTTTCTCTGCAATTATTTCAATGTTTGCCCGTGTCAACTATACATATATCTAAGAAAAGGCAAGAAAATCTACAAGAGAGGAAAATCTTGTCAAAGTCAGGGGATGTAGCTCAGTGGTAGAGCGCATGCTTTGCATGTATGAGGTCCTGGGTTCAATCCCCAGCATCTCCAAGGCCCTTTTCGCTTCCTAAGTAGAGAAGAATCTATGAAAAGCCATGTGTAAGTACACAACAGGAAAAAATTGTCAAAGTCCAGAGATGCAGGTTAGTGGTGGACTGCATAACTTGATTCTAAAACCACTGAACTTTCTCTGCAATTATTTCAATGTTTGCTCTTGTCAACTATACATATATCTACGAAAAGCAGGACAGTGGTGGACTGCATAACTTTATTCTAAAACCAC
>CM076074.1:18737500-18745000 GCA_038088235.1 Zacco platypus
TAGATCACATTCCTTGATTCTGAAACCACTGAACTTTCTCTGCAATTATTTCAATGTTTGCCCGTGTCAACTATACATATATCTAAGAAAAGGCAAGAAAATCTACAAGAGAGGAAAATCTTGTCAAAGTCAGGGGATGTAGCTCAGTGGTAGAGCGCATGCTTTGCATGTATGAGGTCCTGGGTTCAATCCCCAGCATCTCCAAGGCCCTTTTCGCTTCCTAAGTAGAGAAGAATCTATGAAAAGCCATGTGTAAGTACACAACAGGAAAACCTTGTCAAAGTCCAGAGATGCAGGTTAGTGGTGAACTGCATAACTTGATTCTAAAACCACTGAACTTTCTCTGCAATTATTTCAATGTTTGCTCTTGTCAACTATACATATATCTACGAAAAGGCACATTTATCTACATTAGAGAAAAATGCTATCAAAGGCAAAAACTTGTCAAAGTCAGGAGATGCAGCTCAATGGTAGATCACATTCCTTGATTCTGAAACCACTGAACTTTCTCTGCAATTATTTCAATGTTTGCTCTTGTCAACTATACATTTATCTAAGAAAAGGCACATTTATCTACACGAGAGGAAAAACTTGTCAAAGTCAGGGGATGTAGCTCAGTGGTAAAGCGCATGCTTCGCATGTATGAGGTCCTGGGTTCAATCCCCAGCATCTCCAGGGTGTTTTCTTCTTTCAAAACTGCTGAACCTACATGAGCTACAGCATTCCACTGTTGTCCTATGTTAGCTATATATATTGAAGGGGTGGATTCTGGAATCCACTGCCACTTCAATATATATATATATTTTGAATGATTTATCACGAAATTATCTTTCTAAATGTTGAAGTATTTAGAATGACTAACTTTAACTTACGTTAAAGCCTTTAATTTCCTTTTCATTTTCAAACACTAGAAAATACTGATGTATATTGTCTGTACCTCTGACTGAGAGAAAAGTACAACTTATCAGTATGTTTTGGAAAAGTTTCCTGTTCAGAGCAGAGCTCAGACCAACTCTAGCCTTGAAGAAACTGTGAATCATGTGTATCTATGCATGTGCGCTAAGTGTTCTGTACAGGTCTGTTCTGGGTACTGGTGGACTGTTGTCATCTGGACTGGAGACCTGAAGGCGCCTATAGGCCTGACCTAGAAGGACATTCTGTGCCTAAGTTCAGGGTCCGATCGTCAGCATCATAATGGAAGAAGATATGATTCTGACTATCTGTCCATGTGTGGAAAATTACCAGTTTTGTCTAGTGTTCTTAACCAATCAGTATCTTAGTAATGACGTAGTTAGTAGACTCTGTTAGAGTATAATTGTTGTGGAAATGTGAATGTACGGGAGAGAGAGGGAGAGAGAGAGCGGCCGACGAACTCCTTGTGAGACTTGAAGCTGCTTCTGCTGATGAAACTGCAAACTATTCTTTATTAAAATTTTCTTCAAATTATTTTTTTAAACTCTGACTCCGGGTCTTCATTTATCATATCTGGTCTTTTGGGTCTTTAACTGTAAAATCCCCTACAATATATATCCAATAAGATGCACATGTATGTACACAACAGGAAAACCTTGTCAAAGTCAGGAGATGCAGGTCAGTGGTGGACTGCATAACTTGATTCTAAAACCACTGAACTTTCTCAGTATGTATTTCAAAGTTGGTACCCTTCAACTAGATATCTATCTAAGAAAAGGCACACTTATCTACACGAGAGGAAAACCTTGTCAAAGTCAGGAGATGCAGGACAGTGGTGGACTGCATAACTTTATTCTAAAACCACTGAACTTTCTCAGCATGTATTTCAAAGTTGGTACCCTTCAACTAGATATATATCTAAGAAAAGGCACATTTATCTACACGAGAGGAAAACCTTGTCAAAGTCAGGAGATGCAGGACAGTGGTGGACTGCATAACTTTATTCTAAAACCACTGAACTTTCTCAGCATGTATTTCAAAGTTGGTACCCTTCAACTAGATATATATCTAAGAAAAGGCACATTTATCTACACGAGAGGAAAACCTTGTCAAAGTCAGGAGATGCAGGTCAGTGATGGACTGCATAACTTGATTCTAAAACCACTGAACTTTCTCAGCATGTATTTCAAAGTTGGTACCCTTCAACTAGATATATATCTAAGAAAAGGCACATTTATCTACACGAGAGGAAAAACTTGTCAAAGTCAGGAGATGCAGCTCAGTGGTAGATCACATTCCTTGATTCTAAAACCACTGAACTTTCTCTGCAATTAGTTCAATGTTTGCCCCTGTCAACTATACATATATCTAAGAAAAGGCACATTTATCTACAAGAGAGGAAAATCTTGTCAAAGTCAGGAGATGCAGCTCAATGGTAGATCACATTCCTTGATTCTGAAACCACTGAACTTTCTCTGCAATTATTTCAATGTTTGCCCGTGTCAACTATACATATATCTAAGAAAAGGCAAGAAAATCTACAAGAGAGGAAAATCTTGTCAAAGTCAGGGGATGTAGCTCAGTGGTAGAGCGCATGCTTTGCATGTATGAGGTCCTGGGTTCAATCCCCAGCATCTCCAAGGCCCTTTTCGCTTCCTAAGTAGAGAAGAATCTATGAAAAGCCATGTGTAAGTACACAACAGGAAAAAATTGTCAAAGTCCAGAGATGCAGGTTAGTGGTGGACTGCATAACTTGATTCTAAAACCACTGAACTTTCTCTGCAATTATTTCAATGTTTGCTCTTGTCAACTATACATATATCTACGAAAAGCAGGACAGTGGTGGACTGCATAACTTTATTCTAAAACCACTGAACTTTCTCAGCATGTATTTCAAAGTTGGTACCCTTCAAGTAGATATATATCTACGAAAAGGCACATTTATCTACACGAGAGGAAAACCTTGTCAAAGTCAGGAGATGCAGGTCAGTGATGGACTGCATAACTTGATTCTAAAACCACTGAACTTTCTCAGTATGTATTTCAAAGTTGGTACCCTTGAACTAGATATATATCTAAGAAAAGGCACATTTATCTACACGAGAGGAAAAACTTGTCAAAGTCAGGAGATGTAGCTCAGTGGTAGATCACATTCCTTGATTCTAAAACCACTGAACTTTCTCTGCAATTAGTTCAATGTTTGCTCTTGTCAACTATACATTTATCTAAGAAAAGGCACATTTATCTACACGAGAGGAAAAACTTGTCAAAGTCAGGAGATGCAGCTCAATGGTAGATCACATTCCTTGATTCTGTAACCACTGAACTTTCTCTGCAATTATTTCAATGTTTGCCCGCGTCAACTATACATATATCTAAGAAAAGGCAAGGAAATCTACAAGAGAGGAAAATATTGTCAAAGTCAGGGGATGTAGCTCAGTGGTAGAGCGCATGCTTTGCATGTATGAGGTCCTGGGTTCAATCCCCAGCATCTCCAAGGCCCTTTTCGCTTCCTAAGTAGAGAAGAATCTATGAAAAGCCATGTGTAAGTACACAACAGGAAAACCTTGTCAAAGTCAGGAGATGCAGGTCAGTGATGGACTGCATAACTTGATTCTAAAACCACTGAACTTTCTCAGCATGTATTTCAAAGTTGGTACCCTTCAACTAGATATATATCTAAGAAAAGGCACATTTATCTACACGAGAGGAAAAACTTGTCAAAGTCAGGAGATGCAGCTCAGTGGTAGATCACATTCCTTGATTCTAAAACCACTGAACTTTCTCTGCAATTAGTTCAATGTTTGCCCCTGTCAACTATACATATATCTAAGAAAAGGCACATTTATCTACAAGAGAGGAAAATCTTGTCAAAGTCAGGGGATATAACTCAGTCGTAGAGAACATGCTTTGCATGTATGAGGTTCAATACCCAGCATCTTCATCGCCTTTTCCTCTTTTTACATAGAGATGATTCTAAGAAAAGCCATGTGTAACTACACAACTGGAAAACCTTGTCAAAGTCAGGAGATGCAGGTCAGTGGTGGACTGCATAACTTGATTCTAAAACCACTGAACTTTCTCAGCATGTATTTCAAAGTTTTAAAGTGTATTACCCTTCAACTAGATATATATCTAAGAAAAGGCATATTTATCTACACAAGAGGAAAAACTTGTCAAAGTCAGGAGATGCAGCTCAATGGTAGATCACATTCCTTGATTCTGAAACCACTGAACTTTCTCTGCAATTATTTCAATGTTTGCTCTTGTCAACTATACATTTATCTAAGAAAAGGCGCATTTATCTACACGAGAGGAAAAACTTGTCAAAGTCAGGAGATGCAGCTCAATGGTAGATCACATTCCTTGATTCTGAAACCACTGAACTTTCTCTGCAATTATTTCAATGTTTGCCCGTGTCAACTATACATATATCTAAGAAAAGGCAAGAAAATCTACAAGAGAGGAAAATCTTGTCAAAGTCAGGGGATGTAGCTCAGTGGTAGAGCGCATGCTTTGCATGTATGAGGTCCTGGGTTCAATCCCCAGCATCTCCAAGGCCCTTTTCGCTTCCTAAGTAGAGAAGAATCTATGAAAAGCCATGTGTAAGTACACAACAGGAAAACCTTGTCAAAGTCCAGAGATGCAGGTTAGTGGTGAACTGCATAACTTGATTCTAAAACCACTGAACTTTCTCTGCAATTATTTCAATGTTTGCTCTTGTCAACTATACATATATCTACGAAAAGGCACATTTATCTACATTACAGAAAAATGCTATCAAAAGCAGGGGATGTAGCTCAGTGGTAGAGCGCATGCTTCGCATGTATGAGGTCCTGGGTTCAATCCCCAGCATCTCCAAGGCCCTTTCAGATTCCTAAGTAGAGAAGAATCTATGAAAAGCCATGTGTAAGTACACAACAGGAAAACCTTGTGGACTGCATAACTTTATTCTAAAACCACTGAACTTTCTCAGCATGTATTTCAAAGTTGGTACCCTTCAACTAGATATATATCTAAGAAAAGGCACATTTATCTACACGAGAGGAAAACCTTGTCAAAGTCAGGAGATGCAGGTTAGTGATGGACTGCATAACTTGATTCTAAAACCACTGAACTTTCTCAGCATGTATTTCAAAGTTGGTACCCTTCAACTAGATATATATCTAAGAAAAGGCACATTTATCTACACGAGAGGAAAAACTTGTCAAAGTCAGGAGATGCAGCTCAGTGGTAGATCACATTCCTTGATTCTAAAACCACTGAACTTTCTCTGCAATTAGTTCAATGTTTGCCCCTGTCAACTATACATATATCTAAGAAAAGGCACATTTATCTACAAGAGAGGAAAATCTTGTCAAAGTCAGGGGATATAACTCAGTCGTAGAGAACATGCTTTGCATGTATGAGGTTCAATACCCAGCATCTTCATCGCCTTTTCCTCTTTTTACATAGAGATGATTCTAAGAAAAGCCATGTGTAACTACACAACTGGAAAACCTTGTCAAAGTCAGGAGATGCAGGTCAGTGGTGGACTGCATAACTTGATTCTAAAACCACTGAACTTTCTCAGCATGTATTTCAAAGTTTTAAAGTGTATTACCCTTCAACTAGATATATATCTAAGAAAAGGCATATTTATCTACACAAGAGGAAAAACTTGTCAAAGTCAGGAGATGCAGCTCAATGGTAGATCACATTCCTTGATTCTGAAACCACTGAACTTTCTCTGCAATTATTTCAATGTTTGCTCTTGTCAACTATACATTTATCTAAGAAAAGGCACATTTATCTACACGAGAGGAAAAACTTGTCAAAGTCAGGAGATGCAGCTCAATGGTAGATCACATTCCTTGATTCTGAAACCACTGAACTTTCTCTGCAATTATTTCAATGTTTGCCCGTGTCAACTATACATATATCTAAGAAAAGGCAAGAAAATCTACAAGAGAGGAAAATCTTGTCAAAGTCAGGGGATGTAGCTCAGTGGTAGAGCGCATGCTTTGCATGTATGAGGTCCTGGGTTCAATCCCCAGCATCTCCAAGGCCCTTTTCGCTTCCTAAGTAGAGAAGAATCTATGAAAAGCCATGTGTAAGTACACAACAGGAAAACTTTGTCAAAGTCCAGAGATGCAGGTTAGTGGTGAACTGCATAACTTGATTCTAAAACCACTGAACTTTCTCTGCAATTATTTCAATGTTTGCTCTTGTCAACTATACATATATCTACGAAAAGGCACATTTATCTACATTAGAGAAAAATGCTATCAAAGGCAGGGGATGTAGCTCAGTGGTAGAGCGCATGCTTCGCATGTATGAGGTCCTGGGTTCAATCCCCAGCATCTCCAAGGCCCTTTCAGATTCCTAAGTAGAGAAGAATCTATGAAAAGCCATGTGTAAGTACACAACAGGAAAACCTTGTGGACTGCATAACTTTATTCTAAAACCACTGAACTTTCTCAGCATGTATTTCAAAGTTGGTACCCTTCAACTAGATATATATCTAAGAAAAGGCACATTTATCTACACGAGAGGAAAACCTTGTCAAAGTCAGGAGATGCAGGACAGTGGTGGACTGCATAACTTTATTCTAAAACCACTGAACTTTCTCAGCATGTATTTCAAAGTTGGTACCCTTCAACTAGATATATATCTAAGAAAAGGCACATTTATCTACACGAGAGGAAAACCTTGTCAAAGTCAGGAGATGCAGGTCAGTGATGGACTGCATAACTTGATTCTAAAACCACTGAACTTTCTCAGCATGTATTTCAAAGTTGGTACCCTTCAACTAGATATATATCTAAGAAAAGGCACATTCATCTACACGAGAGGAAAAACTTGTCAAAGTCAGGAGATGCAGCTCAGTGGTAGATCACATTCCTTGATTCTAAAACCACTGAACTTTCTCTGCAATTAGTTCAATGTTTGCCCCTGTCAACTATACATATATCTAAGAAAAGGCACATTTATCTACAAGAGAGGAAAATCTTGTCAAAGTCAGGGGATATAACTCAGTCGTAGAGAACATGCTTTGCATGTATGAGGTTCAATACCCAGCATCTTCATCACCTTTTCCTCTTTTTACATAGAGATGATTCTAAGAAAAGCCATGTGTAACTACACAACTGGAAAACCTTGTCAAAGTCAGGAGATGCAGGTCAGTGGTGGACTGCATAACTTGATTCTAAAACCACTGAACTTTCTCAGCATGTATTTCAAAGTTTTAAAGTGTATTACCCTTCAACTAGATATATATCTAAGAAAAGGCACATTTATCTACACAAGAGGAAAAACTTGTCAAAGTCAGGAGATGCAGCTCAATGGTAGATCACATTCCTTGATTCTGAAACCACTGAACTTTCTCTGCAATTATTTCAATGTTTGCTCTTGTCAACTATACATTTATCTAAGAAAAGGCACATTTATCTACACGAGAGGAAAAACTTGTCAAAGTCAGGAGATGCAGCTCAATGGTAGATCACATTCCTTGATTCTGAAACCACTGAACTTTCTCTGCAATTATTTCAATGTTTGCCCGTGTCAACTATACATATATCTAAGAAAAGGCAAGAAAATCTACAAGAG
>CM076074.1:18755000-18787500 GCA_038088235.1 Zacco platypus
TATATCTAAGAAAAGGCACATTTATCTACACGAGAGGAAAACCTTGTCAAAGTCAGGAGATGCAGGTCAGTGATGGACTGCATAACTTGATTCTAAAACCACTGAACTTTCTCAGCATGTATTTCAAAGTTGGTACCCTTCAACTAGATATATATCTAAGAAAAGGCACATTTATCTACACGAGAGGAAAAACTTGTCAAAGTCAGGAGATGCAGCTCAGTGGTAGATCACATTCCTTGATTCTAAAACCACTGAACTTTCTCTGCAGTTAGTTCAATGTTTGCCCCTGTCAACTATACATATATCTAAGAAAAGGCACATTTATCTACAAGAGAGGAAAATCTTGTCAAAGTCAGGGGATATAACTCAGTCGTAGAGAACATGCTTTGCATGTATGAGGTTCAATACCCAGCATCTTCATCGCCTTTTCCTCTTTTTACATAGAGATGATTCTAAGAAAAGCCATGTGTAACTACACAACTGGAAAACCTTGTCAAAGTCAGGAGATGCAGGTCAGTGGTGGACTGCATAACTTGATTCTAAAACCACTGAACTTTCTCAGCATGTATTTCAAAGTTTTAAAGTGTATTACCCTTCAACTAGATATATATCTAAGAAAAGGCATATTTATCTACACAAGAGGAAAAACTTGTCAAAGTCAGGAGATGCAGCTCAATGGTAGATCACATTCCTTGATTCTGAAACCACTGAACTTTCTCTGCAATTATTTCAATGTTTGCTCTTGTCAACTATACATTTATCTAAGAAAAGGCACATTTATCTACACGAGAGGAAAAACTTGTCAAAGTCAGGAGATGCAGCTCAATGGTAGATCACATTCCTTGATTCTGAAACCACTGAACTTTCTCTGCAATTATTTCAATGTTTGCCCGTGTCAACTATACATATATCTAAGAAAAGGCAAGAAAATCTACAAGAGAGGAAAATCTTGTCAAAGTCAGGGGATGTAGCTCAGTGGTAGAGCGCATGCTTTGCATGTATGAGGTCCTGGGTTCAATCCCCAGCATCTCCAAGGCCCTTTTCGCTTCCTAAGTAGAGAAGAATCTATGAAAAGCCATGTGTAAGTACACAACAGGAAAACTTTGTCAAAGTCCAGAGATGCAGGTTAGTGGTGAACTGCATAACTTGATTCTAAAACCACTGAACTTTCTCTGCAATTATTTCAATGTTTGCTCTTGTCAACTATACATATATCTACGAAAAGGCACATTTATCTACATTAGAGAAAAATGCTATCAAAGGCAGGGGATGTAGCTCAGTGGTAGAGCGCATGCTTCGCATGTATGAGGTCCTGGGTTCAATCCCCAGCATCTCCAAGGCCCTTTCAGATTCCTAAGTAGAGAAGAATCTATGAAAAGCCATGTGTAAGTACACAACAGGAAAACCTTGTGGACTGCATAACTTTATTCTAAAACCACTGAACTTTCTCAGCATGTATTTCAAAGTTGGTACCCTTCAACTAGATATATATCTAAGAAAAGGCACATTTATCTACACGAGAGGAAAACCTTGTCAAAGTCAGGAGATGCAGGACAGTGGTGGACTGCATAACTTTATTCTAAAACCACTGAACTTTCTCAGCATGTATTTCAAAGTTGGTACCCTTCAACTAGATATATATCTAAGAAAAGGCACATTTATCTACACGAGAGGAAAACCTTGTCAAAGTCAGGAGATGCAGGTCAGTGATGGACTGCATAACTTGATTCTAAAACCACTGAACTTTCTCAGCATGTATTTCAAAGTTGGTACCCTTCAACTAGATATATATCTAAGAAAAGGCACATTCATCTACACGAGAGGAAAAACTTGTCAAAGTCAGGAGATGCAGCTCAGTGGTAGATCACATTCCTTGATTCTAAAACCACTGAACTTTCTCTGCAATTAGTTCAATGTTTGCCCCTGTCAACTATACATATATCTAAGAAAAGGCACATTTATCTACAAGAGAGGAAAATCTTGTCAAAGTCAGGGGATATAACTCAGTCGTAGAGAACATGCTTTGCATGTATGAGGTTCAATACCCAGCATCTTCATCACCTTTTCCTCTTTTTACATAGAGATGATTCTAAGAAAAGCCATGTGTAACTACACAACTGGAAAACCTTGTCAAAGTCAGGAGATGCAGGTCAGTGGTGGACTGCATAACTTGATTCTAAAACCACTGAACTTTCTCAGCATGTATTTCAAAGTTTTAAAGTGTATTACCCTTCAACTAGATATATATCTAAGAAAAGGCACATTTATCTACACAAGAGGAAAAACTTGTCAAAGTCAGGAGATGCAGCTCAATGGTAGATCACATTCCTTGATTCTGAAACCACTGAACTTTCTCTGCAATTATTTCAATGTTTGCTCTTGTCAACTATACATTTATCTAAGAAAAGGCACATTTATCTACACGAGAGGAAAAACTTGTCAAAGTCAGGAGATGCAGCTCAATGGTAGATCACATTCCTTGATTCTGAAACCACTGAACTTTCTCTGCAATTATTTCAATGTTTGCCCGTGTCAACTATACATATATCTAAGAAAAGGCAAGAAAATCTACAAGAGAGGAAAATCTTGTCAAAGTCAGGGGATGTAGCTCAGTGGTAGAGCGCATGCTTTGCATGTATGAGGTCCTGGGTTCAATCCCCAGCATCTCCAAGGCCCTTTTCGCCCTTTTCTCCAAGGCCCTTTTCGCTTCCTAAGTAGAGAAGAATCTATGAAAAGCCATGTGTAAGTACACAACAGGAAAACCTTGTCAAAGTCCAGAGATGCAGGTTAGTGGTGAACTGTATAACTTGATTCTAAAACCACTTAACTTTCTCTGCAATTATTTCAATGTTTGCTCTTGTCAACTATACATATATCTACGAAAAGGCACATTTATCTACACGAGAGGAAAATCTTGTCAAAGTCAGGGGATATAACTCAGTCGTAGAGAACATGCTTTGCATGTATGAGGTTCAATACCCAGCATCTTCATCGCCTTTTCCTCTTTTTACATAGAGATGATTCTAAGAAAAGCCATGTGTAACTACACAACTGGAAAACCTTGTCAAAGTCAGGAGATGCAGGTCAGTGGTGGACTGCATAACTTGATTCTAAAACCACTGAACTTTCTCAGCATGTATTTCAAAGTTTTAAAGTGTATTACCCTTCAACTAGATATATATCTAAGAAAAGGCACATTTATGTACACAAGAGGAAAAACTTGTCAAAGTCAGGAGATGCAGCTCAATGGTAGATCACATTCCTTGATTCTGAAACCACTGAACTTTCTCTGCAATTATTTCAATGTTTGCTCTTGTCAACTATACATTTATCTAAGAAAAGGCACATTTATCTACACGAGAGGAAAAACTTGTCAAAGTCAGGAGATGCAGCTCAATGGTAGATCACATTCCTTGATTCTGAAACCACTGAACTTTCTCTGCAATTATTTCAATGTTTGCCCGTGTCAACTATACATATATCTAAGAAAAGGCAAGAAAATCTACAAGAGAGGAAAATCTTGTCAAAGTCAGGGGATGTAGCTCAGTGGTAGAGCGCATGCTTTGCATGTATGAGGTCCTGGGTTCAATCCCCAGCATCTCCAAGGCCCTTTTCGCTTCCTAAGTAGAGAAGAATCTATGAAAAGCCATGTGTAAGTACACAACAGGAAAACCTTGTCAAAGTCCAGAGATGCAGGTTAGTGGTGAACTGCATAACTTGATTCTAAAACCACTGAACTTTCTCTGCAATTATTTCAATGTTTGCTCTTGTCAACTATACATATATCTACGAAAAGGCACATTTATCTACATTACAGAAAAATGCTATCAAAAGCAGGGGATGTAGCTCAGTGGTAGAGCGCATGCTTCGCATGTATGAGGTCCTGGGTTCAATCCCCAGCATCTCCAAGGCCCTTTCAGATTCCTAAGTAGAGAAGAATCTATGAAAAGCCATGTGTAAGTACACAACAGGAAAACCTTGTGGACTGCATAACTTTATTCTAAAACCACTGAACTTTCTCAGCATGTATTTCAAAGTTGGTACCCTTCAACTAGATATATATCTAAGAAAAGGCACATTTATCTACACGAGAGGAAAACCTTGTCAAAGTCAGGAGATGCAGGTCAGTGATGGACTGCATAACTTGATTCTAAAACCACTGAACTTTCTCAGCATGTATTTCAAAGTTGGTACCCTTCAACTAGATATATATCTAAGAAAAGGCACATTTATCTACACGAGAGGAAAAACTTGTCAAAGTCAGGAGATGCAGCTCAGTGGTAGATCACATTCCTTGATTCTAAAACCACTGAACTTTCTCTGCAGTTAGTTCAATGTTTGCCCCTGTCAACTATACATATATCTAAGAAAAGGCACATTTATCTACAAGAGAGGAAAATCTTGTCAAAGTCAGGAGATATAACTCAGTCGTAGAGAACATGCTTTGCATGTATGAGGTTCAATACCCAGCATCTTCATCGCCTTTTCCTCTTTTTACATAGAGATGATTCTAAGAAAAGCCATGTGTAACTACACAACTGGAAAACCTTGTCAAAGTCAGGAGATGCAGGTCAGTGGTGGACTGCATAACTTGATTCTAAAACCACTGAACTTTCTCAGCATGTATTTCAAAGTTTTAAAGTGTATTACCCTTCAACTAGATATATATCTAAGAAAAGGCATATTTATCTACACAAGAGGAAAAACTTGTCAAAGTCAGGAGATGCGGCTCAATGGTAGATCACATTCCTTGATTCTGAAACCACTGAACTTTCTCTGCAATTATTTCAATGTTTGCTCTTGTCAACTATACATTTATCTAAGAAAAGGCACATTTATCTACACGAGAGGAAAAACTTGTCAAAGTCAGGAGATGCAGCTCAATGGTAGATCACATTCCTTGATTCTGAAACCACTGAACTTTCTCTGCAATTATTTCAATGTTTGCCCGTGTCAACTATACATATATCTAAGAAAAGGCAAGAAAATCTACAAGAGAGGAAAATCTTTTCAAAGTCAGGGGATGTAGCTCAGTGGTAGAGCGCATGCTTTGCATGTATGAGGTCCTGGGTTCAATCCCCAGCATCTCCAAGGCCCTTTTCGCTTCCTAAGTAGAGAAGAATCTATGAAAAGCCATGTGTAAGTACACAACAGGAACACTTTGTCAAAGTCCAGAGATGCAGGTTAGTGGTGAACTGCATAACTTGATTCTAAAACCACTGAACTTTCTCTGCAATTATTTCAATGTTTGCTCTTGTCAACTATACATATATCTACGAAAAGGCACATTTATCTACATTAGAGAAAAATGCTATCAAAGGCAGGGGATGTAGCTCAGTGGTAGAGCGCATGCTTCGCATGTATGAGGTCCTGGGTTCAATCCCCAGCATCTCCAAGGCCCTTTCAGATTCCTAAGTAGAGAAGAATCTATGAAAAGCCATGTGTAAGTACACAACAGGAAAACCTTGTGGACTGCATAACTTTATTCTAAAACCACTGAACTTTCTCAGCATGTATTTCAAAGTTGGTACCCTTCAACTAGATATATATCTAAGAAAAGGCACATTTATCTACACGAGAGGAAAACCTTGTCAAAGTCAGGAGATGCAGGACAGTGGTGGACTGCATAACTTTATTCTAAAACCACTGAACTTTCTCAGCATGTATTTCAAAGTTGGTACCCTTCAACTAGATATATATCTAAGAAAAGGCACATTTATCTACACGAGAGGAAAACCTTGTCAAAGTCAGGAGATGCAGGTCAGTGATGGACTGCATAACTTGATTCTAAAACCACTGAACTTTCTCAGCATGTATTTCAATGTTTGCCCGTGTCAACTATACATATATCTAAGAAAAGGCACATTTATCTACAAGAGAGGAAAATCTTGTCAAAGTCAGGGGATATAACTCAGTCGTAGAGAACATGCTTTGCATGTATGAGGTTCAATACCCAGCATCTTCATCACCTTTTCCTCTTTTTACATAGAGATGATTCTAAGAAAAGCCATGTGTAACTACACAACTGGAAAACCTTGTCAAAGTCAGGAGATGCAGGTCAGTGATGGACTGCATAACTTGATTCTAAAACCACTGAACTTTCTCAGCATGTATTTCAAAGTTTTAAAGTGTATTACCCTTCAACTAGATATATATCTAAGAAAAGGCACATTTATGTACACAAGAGGAAAAACTTGTCAAAGTCAGGAGATGCAGCTCAATGGTAGATCACATTCCTTGATTCTGAAACCACTGAACTTTCTCTGCAATTATTTCAATGTTTGCTCTTGTCAACTATACATTTATCTAAGAAAAGGCACATTTATCTACACGAGAGGAAAAACTTGTCAAAGTCAGGAGATGCAGCTCAATGGTAGATCACATTCCTTGATTCTGAAACCACTGAACTTTCTCTGCAATTATTTCAATGTTTGCCCGTGTCAACTATACATATATCTAAGAAAAGGCAAGAAAATCTACAAGAGAGGAAAATCTTGTCAAAGTCAGGGGATGTAGCTCAGTGGTAGAGCGCATGCTTTGCATGTATGAGGTCCTGGGTTCAATCCCCAGCATCTCCAAGGCCCTTTTCGCCCTTTTCTCCAAGGCCCTTTTCGCTTCCTAAGTAGAGAAGAATCTATGAAAAGCCATGTGTAAGTACACAACAGGAAAACCTTGTCAAAGTCCAGAGATGCAGGTTAGTGGTGAACTGTATAACTTGATTCTAAAACCACTTAACTTTCTCTGCAATTATTTCAATGTTTGCTCTTGTCAACTATACATATATCTACGAAAAGGCACATTTATCTACACGAGAGGAAAATCTTGTCAAAGTCAGGGGATATAACTCAGTCGTAGAGAACATGCTTTGCATGTATGAGGTTCAATACCCAGCATCTTCATCGCCTTTTCCTCTTTTTACATAGAGATGATTCTAAGAAAAGCCATGTGTAACTACACAACTGGAAAACCTTGTCAAAGTCAGGAGATGCAGGTCAGTGGTGGACTGCATAACTTGATTCTAAAACCACTGAACTTTCTCAGCATGTATTTCAAAGTTTTAAAGTGTATTACCCTTCAACTAGATATATATCTAAGAAAAGGCACATTTATGTACACAAGAGGAAAAACTTGTCAAAGTCAGGAGATGCGGCTCAATGGTAGATCACATTCCTTGATTCTGAAACCACTGAACTTTCTCTGCAATTATTTCAATGTTTGCTCTTGTCAACTATACATTTATCTAAGAAAAGGCACATTTATCTACACGAGAGGAAAAACTTGTCAAAGTCAGGAGATGCAGCTCAATGGTAGATCACATTCCTTGATTCTGAAACCACTGAACTTTCTCTGCAATTATTTCAATGTTTGCCCGTGTCAACTATACATATATCTAAGAAAAGGCAAGAAAATCTACAAGAGAGGAAAATCTTGTCAAAGTCAGGGGATGTAGCTCAGTGGTAGAGCGCATGCTTTGCATGTATGAGGTCCTGGGTTGAATCCCCAGCATCTCCAAGGCCCTTTTCGCTTCCTAAGTAGAGAAGAATCTATGAAAAGCCATGTGTAAGTACACAACAGGAAAACCTTGTCAAAGTCCAAAGATGCAGGTTAGTGGTGAACTGCATAACTTGATTCTAAAACCACTGAACTTTCTCTGCAATTATTTCAATGTTTGCTCTTGTCAACTATACATATATCTACGAAAAGGCACATTTATCTACATTAGAGAAAAATGCTATCAAAGGCAGGGGATGTAGCTCAGTGGTAGAGCACATGCTTCGCATGTATGAGGTCCTGGGTTCAATCCCCAGCATCTCCAGGGTGTTTTCTTCTTTCAAAACTGCTGAACCTACATGAGCTACAGCATTCCACTGTTGCCCGCGTCAACTATACATATATCTACGAAAAGGAAAGAAAATCTACAAGAGAGGAAAATCTTGTCAAAGTTAGGGGATGTAGCTCAGCGGTAGAGCTTATGCTTTGCATGTATGAGGTGCTGGGTTCAATCCCCAGCATCTCCAAGGCCCTTTCAGATTCCTAAGAATAGCATAGAATCTATGAAAAGCCATGTGTAAGTACACAACAGGAAAACCTTGTCAAAGTCTGGCGATGCAGGACAGTGGTGGACTGCATAACTTTATTCTAAAACCACTGAACTTTCTCAGCATGTATTTCAAAGTTGGTACCCTTCAACTAGATATATATCTAAGAAAAGGCACATTTATCTACACGAGAGGAAAACCTTGTCAAAGTCAGGAGATGCAGGTCAGTGATGGACTGCATAACTTGATTCTAAAACCACTGAACTTTCTCAGCATGTATTTCAAAGTTGGTACCCTTCAACTAGATATATATCTAAGAAAAGGCACATTTATCTACACGAGAGGAAAAACTTGTCAAAGTCAGGAGATGCAGCTCAGTGGTAGATCACATTCCTTGATTCTAAAACCACTGAACTTTCTCTGCAATTAGTTCAATGTTTGCCCCTGTCAACTATACATATATCTAAGAAAAGGCACATTTATCTACAAGAGAGGAAAATCTTGTCAAAGTCAGGGGATATAACTCAGTCGTAGAGAACATGCTTTGCATGTATGAGGTTCAATACCCAGCATCTTCATCGCCTTTTCCTCTTTTTACATAGAGATGATTCTAAGAAAAGCCATGTGTAACTACACAACTGGAAAACCTTGTCAAAGTCAGGAGATGCAGGTCAGTGGTGGACTGCATAACTTGATTCTAAAACCACTGAACTTTCTCAGCATGTATTTCAAAGTTTTAAAGTGTATTACCCTTCAACTAGATATATATCTAAGAAAAGGCATATTTATCTACACAAGAGGAAAAACTTGTCAAAGTCAGGAGATGCAGCTCAATGGTAGATCACATTCCTTGATTCTGAAACCACTGAACTTTCTCTGCAATTATTTCAATGTTTGCTCTTGTCAACTATACATTTATCTAAGAAAAGGCACATTTATCTACACGAGAGGAAAAACTTGTCAAAGTCAGGAGATGCAGCTCAATGGTAGATCACATTCCTTGATTCTGAAACCACTGAACTTTCTCTGCAATTATTTCAATGTTTGCCCGTGTCAACTATACATATATCTAAGAAAAGGCAAGAAAATCTACAAGAGAGGAAAATCTTGTCAAAGTCAGGGGATGTAGCTCAGTGGTAGAGCGCATGCTTTGCATGTATGAGGTCCTGGGTTCAATCCCCAGCATCTCCAGGGTGTTTTCTTCTTTCAAAACTGCTGAACCTACATGAGCTACAGCATTCCACTGTTGTCCTATGTTAGCTATATATATATATCCAATAACATGCACATGTATGTACACAACAAGAAAACCTTGTCAAAGTCAGGAGATGCAGGTCAGTGGTGGACTGCATAACTTGATTCTAAAACCACTGAACTTTCTCAGCATGTATTTCAAAGTTGGTACCCTTCAACTAGATATATATCTAAGAAAAGGCACATTTATCTACACGAGAGGAAAAACTTGTCAAAGTCAGGAGATGCAGCTCAATGGTAGATCACATTCCTTGATTCTGAAACCACTGAACTTTCTCTGCAATTATTTCAACGTTTGCTCTTGTCAACTATACATTTATCTAAGAAAAGGCACATTTATCTACACAAGAGGAAAAACTTGTCAAAGTCAGGAGATGCAGCTCAATTGTAGATCACATTCCTTGATTCTGAAACCACTGAACTTTCTCTGCAAGTAGTTTAATGTTTGCTCTTGTCAACTATACATTTATCTAAGAAAAGGCACATTTATCTACACGAGAGAAAAAACTTGTCAAAGTCAGGAGATGCAGCTCAATGGTAGATCACATTCCTTGATTCTGAAACCACTGAACTTTCTCTGCAATTATTTCAATGTTTGCCCGTGTCAACTATACATATATCTAAGAAAAGGCAAGAAAATCTTCAAGAGAGGAAAATCTTGTCAAAGTCAGGGGATGTAGCTCAGTGGTAGAGCGCATGCTTTGCATGTATGAGGTCCTGGGTTCAATCCCCAGCATCTCCAAGGCCCTTTTTGCTTCCTAAGTAGAGAAGAATCTATGAAAAGCCATGTGTAAGTACACAACAGGAAAACCTTGTCAAAGTCCAGAGATGCAGGTCAGTGGTGGACTGCATAACTTGATTCTAAAACCACTGAACTTTCTCTGCAATTATTTCAATGTTTGCTCTTGTCAACTATACATATATCTACGAAAAGGCACATTTATCTACATTAGAGAAAAATGCTATCAAAGGCAGGGGATGTAGCTCAGTGGTAGAGCGCATGCTTCGCATGTATGAGGTCCTGGGTTCAATCCCCAGCATCTCCAGGGTGTTTTCTTCTTTCAAAACTGCTGAACCTACATGAGCTACAGCATTCCACTGTTGTCCTATGTTAGCTATATATATATCCAATAACATGCACATGTATGTACACAACAAGAAAACCTTGTCAAAGTCAGGAGATGCAGGTCAGTGGTGGACTGCATAACTTGATTCTAAAACCACTGAACTTTCTCAGCATGTATTTCAAAGTTGGTACCCTTCAACTAGATATATATCTAAGAAAAGGCACATTTATCTACACGAGAGGAAAAACTTTTCAAAGTCAGGAGATGCAGCTCAATGGTAGATCACATTCCTTGATTCTGAAACCACTGAACTTTCTCTGCAATTATTTCAACGTTTGCTCTTGTCAACTATACATTTATCTAAGAAAAGGCACATTTATCTACACAAGAGGAAAAACTTGTCAAAGTCAGGAGATGCAGCTCAATTGTAGATCACATTCCTTGATTCTGAAACCACTGAACTTTCTCTGCAAGTAGTTTAATGTTTGCCCGTGTCAACTATATGTATATCTAAGAAAAGGCACATTTATCTACACGAGAGGAAAACCTTGTCAAAGTCAGGAGATGCAGCTCAATGGTAGATCACATTCCTTGATTCTGAAACCACTGAACTTTCTCTGCAATTATTTCAATGTTTGCCCGTGTCAAATATACATATATCTAAGAAAAGGCAAGAAAATCTACAAGAGAGGAAAATCTTGTTAAAGTCAGGGGATGTAGCTCAGTGGTAGAGCGCATGCTTTGCATGTATGAGGTCCTGGGTTCAATCCCCAGCATCTCCAAGGCCCTTTTCGCTTCCTAAGTAGAGAAGAATCTATGAAAAGCCATGTGTAAGTACACAACAGGAAAAACTTGTCAAAGTCCAGAGATGCAGGTCAGTGGTGGACTGCATAACTTGATTCTAAAAACACTGAACTTTCTCAGCATGTATTTCAAAGTTTTAAAGTGTATTACCCTTCAACTAGATATATATCTAAGAAAAGGCACATTTATCTACACGAGAGGAAAAACTTGTCAAAGTCAGGAGATGCAGCTCAATGGTAGATCACATTCCTTGATTCTGAAACCACTGAACTTTCTCTGCAATTATTTCAATGTTTGCTCTTGTCAACTATACATTTATCTAAGAAAAGGCACATTTATCTACACGAGAGAAAAAACTTGTCAAAGTCAGGAGATGCAGCTCAATGGTAGATCACATTCCTTGATTCTGAAACCACTGAACTTTCTCTGCAATTATTTCAATGTTTGCTCTTGTCAACTATACATTTATCTAAGAAAAGGCACATTTATCTACACGAGAGGAAAAACTTGTCAAAGTCAGGAGATGCAGCTCAATGGTAGATCACATTCCTTGATTCTGAAACCACTGAACTTTCTCTGCAATTATTTCAATGTTTGCCCGTGTCAACTATACATATATCTAAGAAAAGGCAAGAAAATCTACAAGAGAGGAAAATCTTGTTAAAGTCAGGGGATGTAGCTCAGTGGTAGAGCGCATGCTTTGCATGTATGAGGTCCTGGGTTCAATCCCCAGCATCTCCAAGGCCCTTTTCGCTTCCTAAGTAGAGAAGAATCTATGAAAAGCCATGTGTAAGTACACAACAGGAAAACCTTGTCAAAGTCCAGAGATGCAGGTTAGTGGTGGACTGCATAACTTGATTCTAAAACCACTTAACTTTCTCTGCAGTTATTTCAATGTTTGCTTTTGTCAACTATACATATATCTACGAAAAGGCACATTTATCTACATTAGAGAAAAATGCTATCTAAGGCAGGGGATGTAGCTCAGTGGTAGAGTGCATGCTTCGCATGTATGAGTTCCTGGGTTCAATCCCCAATCTCTCCAGGGTCTTTTCTTCTTTCAAAACTGCTGAACCTACATGAGCTACAGCATTCCACTGTTGTCCTATGTTAGCTATATATATATCCAATAACATGCACATGTATGTACACAACAGGAAAACCTTGTCAAAGTCAGGAGATGCAGTTCAGTGGTGGACTGCATAACTTGATTCTAAAACCACTGAACTTTCTCTGCAATTAGTTCAATGTTTGCCCGTGTCAACTATACGTATATCTAAGAAAAGGCACATTTATCTACACGAGAGGATATATATATATATAGTTAGATAGATAGTGATATATATAGTTGCCCATGTATTTCATATAGTTGCCCGTGTCAACTATATGTATATCTAAGAAAAGGCAAGAAAATCTACAAGAGAGGAAAATCTTGTCAAAGTCAGGGGATGTAGCTCAGTGGTAGAGCGCATGCTTCGCATGTATGAGGTCCTGGGTTCAATCCCCAGCATCTCCAAGGCCCTTTCAGATTCCTAAGTAGAGAAGAATCTATGAAAAGCCATGTGTAAGTACACAACAGGAAAACCTTGTGGACTGCATAACTTTATTCTAAAACCACTGAACTTTCTCAGCATGTATTTCAAAGTTGGTACCCTTCAACTAGATATATATCTAAGAAAAGGCACATTTATCTACACGAGAGGAAAACCTTGTCAAAGTCAGGAGATGCAGGACAGTGGTGGACTGCATAACTTTATTCTAAAACCACTGAACTTTCTCAGCATGTATTTCAAAGTTGGTACCCTTCAACTAGATATATATCTAAGAAAAGGCACATTTATCTACACGAGAGGAAAACCTTGTCAAAGTCAGGAGATGCAGGTCAGTGATGGACTGCATAACTTGATTCTAAAACCACTGAACTTTCTCAGCATGTATTTCAATGTTTGCCCGTGTCAACTATACATATATCTAAGAAAAGGCACATTTATCTACAAGAGAGGAAAATCTTGTCAAAGTCAGGGGATATAACTCAGTCGTAGAGAACATGCTTTGCATGTATGAGGTTCAATACCCAGCATCTTCATCACCTTTTCCTCTTTTTACATAGAGATGATTCTAAGAAAAGCCATGTGTAACTACACAACTGGAAAACCTTGTCAAAGTCAGGAGATGCAGGTCAGTGATGGACTGCATAACTTGATTCTAAAACCACTGAACTTTCTCAGCATGTATTTCAAAGTTTTAAAGTGTATTACCCTTCAACTAGATATATATCTAAGAAAAGGCACATTTATGTACACAAGAGGAAAAACTTGTCAAAGTCAGGAGATGCAGCTCAATGGTAGATCACATTCCTTGATTCTGAAACCACTGAACTTTCTCTGCAATTATTTCAATGTTTGCTCTTGTCAACTATACATTTATCTAAGAAAAGGCACATTTATCTACACGAGAGGAAAAACTTGTCAAAGTCAGGAGATGCAGCTCAATGGTAGATCACATTCCTTGATTCTGAAACCACTGAACTTTCTCTGCAATTATTTCAATGTTTGCCCGTGTCAACTATACATATATCTAAGAAAAGGCAAGAAAATCTACAAGAGAGGAAAATCTTGTCAAAGTCAGGGGATGTAGCTCAGTGGTAGAGCGCATGCTTTGCATGTATGAGGTCCTGGGTTCAATCCCCAGCATCTCCAAGGCCCTTTTCGCCCTTTTCTCCAAGGCCCTTTTCGCTTCCTAAGTAGAGAAGAATCTATGAAAAGCCATGTGTAAGTACACAACAGGAAAACCTTGTCAAAGTCCAGAGATGCAGGTTAGTGGTGAACTGTATAACTTGATTCTAAAACCACTTAACTTTCTCTGCAATTATTTCAATGTTTGCTCTTGTCAACTATACATATATCTACGAAAAGGCACATTTATCTACACGAGAGGAAAATCTTGTCAAAGTCAGGGGATATAACTCAGTCGTAGAGAACATGCTTTGCATGTATGAGGTTCAATACCCAGCATCTTCATCGCCTTTTCCTCTTTTTACATAGAGATGATTCTAAGAAAAGCCATGTGTAACTACACAACTGGAAAACCTTGTCAAAGTCAGGAGATGCAGGTCAGTGGTGGACTGCATAACTTGATTCTAAAACCACTGAACTTTCTCAGCATGTATTTCAAAGTTTTAAAGTGTATTACCCTTCAACTAGATATATATCTAAGAAAAGGCACATTTATGTACACAAGAGGAAAAACTTGTCAAAGTCAGGAGATGCGGCTCAATGGTAGATCACATTCCTTGATTCTGAAACCACTGAACTTTCTCTGCAATTATTTCAATGTTTGCTCTTGTCAACTATACATTTATCTAAGAAAAGGCACATTTATCTACACGAGAGGAAAAACTTGTCAAAGTCAGGAGATGCAGCTCAATGGTAGATCACATTCCTTGATTCTGAAACCACTGAACTTTCTCTGCAATTATTTCAATGTTTGCCCGTGTCAACTATACATATATCTAAGAAAAGGCAAGAAAATCTACAAGAGAGGAAAATCTTGTCAAAGTCAGGGGATGTAGCTCAGTGGTAGAGCGCATGCTTTGCATGTATGAGGTCCTGGGTTGAATCCCCAGCATCTCCAAGGCCCTTTTCGCTTCCTAAGTAGAGAAGAATCTATGAAAAGCCATGTGTAAGTACACAACAGGAAAACCTTGTCAAAGTCCAAAGATGCAGGTTAGTGGTGAACTGCATAACTTGATTCTAAAACCACTGAACTTTCTCTGCAATTATTTCAATGTTTGCTCTTGTCAACTATACATATATCTACGAAAAGGCACATTTATCTACATTAGAGAAAAATGCTATCAAAGGCAGGGGATGTAGCTCAGTGGTAGAGCACATGCTTCGCATGTATGAGGTCCTGGGTTCAATCCCCAGCATCTCCAGGGTGTTTTCTTCTTTCAAAACTGCTGAACCTACATGAGCTACAGCATTCCACTGTTGCCCGCGTCAACTATACATATATCTACGAAAAGGAAAGAAAATCTACAAGAGAGGAAAATCTTGTCAAAGTTAGGGGATGTAGCTCAGCGGTAGAGCTTATGCTTTGCATGTATGAGGTGCTGGGTTCAATCCCCAGCATCTCCAAGGCCCTTTCAGATTCCTAAGAATAGCATAGAATCTATGAAAAGCCATGTGTAAGTACACAACAGGAAAACCTTGTCAAAGTCTGGCGATGCAGGACAGTGGTGGACTGCATAACTTTATTCTAAAACCACTGAACTTTCTCAGCATGTATTTCAAAGTTGGTACCCTTCAACTAGATATATATCTAAGAAAAGGCACATTTATCTACACGAGAGGAAAACCTTGTCAAAGTCAGGAGATGCAGGTCAGTGATGGACTGCATAACTTGATTCTAAAACCACTGAACTTTCTCAGCATGTATTTCAAAGTTGGTACCCTTCAACTAGATATATATCTAAGAAAAGGCACATTTATCTACACGAGAGGAAAAACTTGTCAAAGTCAGGAGATGCAGCTCAGTGGTAGATCACATTCCTTGATTCTAAAACCACTGAACTTTCTCTGCAATTAGTTCAATGTTTGCCCCTGTCAACTATACATATATCTAAGAAAAGGCACATTTATCTACAAGAGAGGAAAATCTTGTCAAAGTCAGGGGATATAACTCAGTCGTAGAGAACATGCTTTGCATGTATGAGGTTCAATACCCAGCATCTTCATCGCCTTTTCCTCTTTTTACATAGAGATGATTCTAAGAAAAGCCATGTGTAACTACACAACTGGAAAACCTTGTCAAAGTCAGGAGATGCAGGTCAGTGGTGGACTGCATAACTTGATTCTAAAACCACTGAACTTTCTCAGCATGTATTTCAAAGTTTTAAAGTGTATTACCCTTCAACTAGATATATATCTAAGAAAAGGCATATTTATCTACACAAGAGGAAAAACTTGTCAAAGTCAGGAGATGCAGCTCAATGGTAGATCACATTCCTTGATTCTGAAACCACTGAACTTTCTCTGCAATTATTTCAATGTTTGCTCTTGTCAACTATACATTTATCTAAGAAAAGGCACATTTATCTACACGAGAGGAAAAACTTGTCAAAGTCAGGAGATGCAGCTCAATGGTAGATCACATTCCTTGATTCTGAAACCACTGAACTTTCTCTGCAATTATTTCAATGTTTGCCCGTGTCAACTATACATATATCTAAGAAAAGGCAAGAAAATCTACAAGAGAGGAAAATCTTGTCAAAGTCAGGGGATGTAGCTCAGTGGTAGAGCGCATGCTTTGCATGTATGAGGTCCTGGGTTCAATCCCCAGCATCTCCAGGGTGTTTTCTTCTTTCAAAACTGCTGAACCTACATGAGCTACAGCATTCCACTGTTGTCCTATGTTAGCTATATATATATCCAATAACATGCACATGTATGTACACAACAAGAAAACCTTGTCAAAGTCAGGAGATGCAGGTCAGTGGTGGACTGCATAACTTGATTCTAAAACCACTGAACTTTCTCAGCATGTATTTCAAAGTTGGTACCCTTCAACTAGATATATATCTAAGAAAAGGCACATTTATCTACACGAGAGGAAAAACTTGTCAAAGTCAGGAGATGCAGCTCAATGGTAGATCACATTCCTTGATTCTGAAACCACTGAACTTTCTCTGCAATTATTTCAACGTTTGCTCTTGTCAACTATACATTTATCTAAGAAAAGGCACATTTATCTACACAAGAGGAAAAACTTGTCAAAGTCAGGAGATGCAGCTCAATTGTAGATCACATTCCTTGATTCTGAAACCACTGAACTTTCTCTGCAAGTAGTTTAATGTTTGCTCTTGTCAACTATACATTTATCTAAGAAAAGGCACATTTATCTACACGAGAGAAAAAACTTGTCAAAGTCAGGAGATGCAGCTCAATGGTAGATCACATTCCTTGATTCTGAAACCACTGAACTTTCTCTGCAATTATTTCAATGTTTGCCCGTGTCAACTATACATATATCTAAGAAAAGGCAAGAAAATCTTCAAGAGAGGAAAATCTTGTCAAAGTCAGGGGATGTAGCTCAGTGGTAGAGCGCATGCTTTGCATGTATGAGGTCCTGGGTTCAATCCCCAGCATCTCCAAGGCCCTTTTTGCTTCCTAAGTAGAGAAGAATCTATGAAAAGCCATGTGTAAGTACACAACAGGAAAACCTTGTCAAAGTCCAGAGATGCAGGTCAGTGGTGGACTGCATAACTTGATTCTAAAACCACTGAACTTTCTCTGCAATTATTTCAATGTTTGCTCTTGTCAACTATACATATATCTACGAAAAGGCACATTTATCTACATTAGAGAAAAATGCTATCAAAGGCAGGGGATGTAGCTCAGTGGTAGAGCGCATGCTTCGCATGTATGAGGTCCTGGGTTCAATCCCCAGCATCTCCAGGGTGTTTTCTTCTTTCAAAACTGCTGAACCTACATGAGCTACAGCATTCCACTGTTGTCCTATGTTAGCTATATATATATCCAATAACATGCACATGTATGTACACAACAAGAAAACCTTGTCAAAGTCAGGAGATGCAGGTCAGTGGTGGACTGCATAACTTGATTCTAAAACCACTGAACTTTCTCAGCATGTATTTCAAAGTTGGTACCCTTCAACTAGATATATATCTAAGAAAAGGCACATTTATCTACACGAGAGGAAAAACTTGTCAAAGTCAGGAGATGCAGCTCAATGGTAGATCACATTCCTTGATTCTGAAACCACTGAACTTTCTCTGCAATTATTTCAACGTTTGCTCTTGTCAACTATACATTTATCTAAGAAAAGGCACATTTATCTACACAAGAGGAAAAACTTGTCAAAGTCAGGAGATGCAGCTCAATTGTAGATCACATTCCTTGATTCTGAAACCACTGAACTTTCTCTGCAAGTAGTTTAATGTTTGCCCGTGTCAACTATATGTATATCTAAGAAAAGGCACATTTATCTACACGAGAGGAAAACCTTGTCAAAGTCAGGAGATGCAGCTCAATGGTAGATCACATTCCTTGATTCTGAAACCACTGAACTTTCTCTGCAATTATTTCAATGTTTGCCCGTGTCAAATATACAAATATCTAAGAAAAGGCAAGAAAATCTACAAGAGAGGAAAATCTTGTTAAAGTCAGGGGATGTAGCTCAGTGGTAGAGCGCATGCTTTGCATGTATGAGGTCCTGGGTTCAGTCCCCAGCATCTCCAAGGCCCTTTTCGCTTCCTAAGTAGAGAAGAATCTATGAAAAGCCATGTGTAAGTACACAACAGGAAAACCTTGTCAAAGTCCAGAGATGCAGGTCAGTGGTGGACTGCATAACTTGATTCTAAAAACACTGAACTTTCTCAGCATGTATTTCAAAGTTTTAAAGTGTATTACCCTTCAACTAGATATATATCTAAGAAAAGGCACATTTATCTACACGAGAGGAAAAACTTGTCAAAGTCAGGAGATGCAGCTCAATGGTAGATCACATTCCTTGATTCTGAAACCACTGAACTTTCTCTGCAATTATTTCAATGTTTGCTCTTGTCAACTATACATTTATCTAAGAAAAGGCACATTTATCTACACGAGAGAAAAAACTTGTCAAAGTCAGGAGATGCAGCTCAATGGTAGATCATATTCCTTGATTCTGAAACCACTGAACTTTCTCTGCAATTATTTCAATGTTTGCCCGTGTCAACTATACATATATCTAAGAAAAGGCAAGAAAATCTACAAGAGAGGAAAATGTTGTCAAAGTCAGGGGATGTAGCTCAGTGGTAGAGCGCATGCTTTGCATGTATGAGGTCCTGGGTTCAATCCCCAGCGTCTCCAAGGCCCTTTTCGCTTCCTAAGTAGAGAAGAATCTATGAAAAGCCATGTGTAAGTACACAACAGGAAAACCTTGTCAAAGTCCAGAGATGCAGGTTAGTGGTGGACTGCATAACTTGATTCTAAAACCACTTAACTTTCTCTGCAATTATTTCAATGTTTGCTTTTGTCAACTATACATATATCTACGAAAAGGCACATTTATCTACATTAGAGAAAAATGCTATCTAAGGCAGGGGATGTAGCTCAGTGGTAGAGTGCATGCTTCGCATGTATGAGGTCCTGGGTTCAATCCCCAGCCTCTCCAGGGTCTTTTCTTCTTTCAAAACTGCTGAACCTACATGAGCTACAGCATTCCACTGTTGTCCTATGTTAGCTATATATATATCCAATAACATGCACATGTATGTACACAACAGGAAAACCTTGTCAAAGTCAGGAGATGCAGTTCAGTGGTGGACTGCATAACTTGATTCTAAAACCACTGAACTTTCTCTGCAATTAGTTCAATGTTTGCCCGTGTCAACTATACGTATATCTAAGAAAAGGCACATTTATCTACACGAGAGGATATATATATATATAGTTAGATAGATAGTTAGATAGATATAGATATATATAGTTGCCCATGTATTTCATATAGTTGCCCGTGTCAACTATATGTATATCTAAGAAAAGGCAAGAAAATCTACAAGAGAGGAAAATCTTGTCAAAGTCAGGGGATGTAGCTCAGTGGTAGAGCGCATGCTTTGCATGTATGAGGTCCTGGGTTCAATCCCCAGCATCTCCAAGGCCCTTTTCGCTTCCTAAGTAGAGAAGAATCTATGAAAAGCCATGTGTAAGTACACAACAGGAAAACCTTGTCAAAGTCCAGAGATGCAGGTCAGTGGTGGACTGCATAACTTGATTCTAAAACCACTGAACTTTCTCAGCATGTATTTCAAAGTTGGTACTCTTCAACTAGATATATATCTACGAAAAGGCACATTTATCTACACGAGAGGAAAACCTTGTCAAAGTCAGGAGATGCAGGTCAGTGATGGACTGCATAACTTGATTCTAAAACCACTGAACTTTCTCAGCATGTATTTCAAAGTTGGTACCCTTCAACTAGATATATATCTAAGAAAAGGCACATTTATCTACACGAGAGGAAAAACTTGTCAAAGTCAGGAGATGCAGCTCAGTGGTAGATCATATTCCTTGATTCTAAAACCACTGAACTTTCTCTGCAATTATTTCAATGTTTGCTCTTGTCAACTATACATATATCTACGAAAAGGCACATTTATCTACAAGAGAGGAAAATCTTGTCAAAGTCAGGGGATATAACTCAGTCGTAGAGAACATGCTTTGCATGTATGAGGTTCAATACCCAGCATCTTCATCGCCTTTTCCTCTTTTTACATAGAGATGATTCTAAGAAAAGCCATGTGTAACTACACAACTGGAAAACCTTGTCAAAGTCAGGAGATGCAGGTCAGTGGTGGACTGCATAACTTGATTCTAAAACCACTGAACTTTCTCAGCATGTATTTCAAAGTTTTAAAGTGTATTACCCTTCAACTATACATTTATCTAAGAAAAGGCACATTTATCTACACGAGAGAAAAAACTTGTCAAAGTCAGGAGATGCAGCTCAATGGTAGATCACATTCCTTGATTCTGAAACCACTGAACTTTCTCTGCAATTATTTCAATGTTTGCTCTTGTCAACTATACATATATCTACGAAAAGGCACATTTATCTACATTAGAGAAAAATGCTATCAAAGGCAGGGGATGTAGCTCAGTGGTAGAGCGCATGCTTCGCATGTATGAGGTCCTGGGTTCAATCCCCAGCATCTCCAGGGTGTTTTCTTCTTTCAAAACTGCTGAACCTACATGAGCTACAGAATTCCACTGTTGTCCTATGTTAGCTATATATATATCCAATAACATGCACATGTATGTACACAACAAGAAAACCTTGTCAAAGTCAGGAGATGCAGGTCAGTGGTGGACTGCATAACTTGATTCTAAAACCACTGAACTTTCTCAGCATGTATTTCAAAGTTGGTACCCTTCAACTAGATATATATCTAAGAAAAGGCACATTTATCTACACGAGAGGAAAAACTTGTCAAAGTCAGGAGATGCAGCTCAATGGTAGATCACATTCCTTGATTCTGAAACCACTGAACTTTCTCTGCAATTATTTCAACGTTTGCTCTTGTCAACTATACATTTATCTAAGAAAAGGCACATTTATCTACACAAGAGGAAAAACTTGTCAAAGTCAGGAGATGCAGCTCAATTGTAGATCACATTCCTTGATTCTGAAACCACTGAACTTTCTCTGCAAGTAGTTTAATGTTTGCCCGTGTCAACTATATGTATATCTAAGAAAAGGCACATTTATCTACACGAGAGGAAAACCTTGTCAAAGTCAGGAGATGCAGCTCAATGGTAGACCACATTCCTTGATTCTGAAACCACTGAACTTTCTCTGCAATTATTTCAATGTTTGCCCGTGTCAAATATACATATATCTAAGAAAAGGCAAGAAAATCTACAAGAGAGGAAAATCTTGTTAAAGTCAGGGGATGTAGCTCAGTGGTAGAGCGCATGCTTTGCATGTATGAGGTCCTGGGTTCAATCCCCAGCATCTCCAAGGCCCTTTTCGCTTCCTAAGTAGAGAAGAATCTATGAAAAGCCATGTGTAAGTACACAACAGGAAAACCTTGTCAAAGTCCAGAGATGCAGGTCAGTGGTGGACTGCATAACTTGATTCTAAAACCACTGAACTTTCTCTGCAATTATTTCAATGTTTGCTCTTGTCAACTATACATATATCTACGAAAAGGCACATTTATCTACATTAGAGAAAAATGCTATCAAAGGCAGGGGATGTAGCTCAGTGGTAGAGCGCATGCTTCGCATGTATGAGGTCCTGGGTTCAATCCCCAGCATCTCCAGGGTGTTTTCTTCTTTCAAAACTGCTGAACCTACATGAGCTACAGCATTCCACTGTTGTCCTATGTTAGCTATATATATATCCAATAACATGCACATGTATGTACACAACAAGAAAACCTTGTCAAAGTCAGGAGATGCAGGTCAGTGGTGGACTGCATAACTTGATTCTAAAACCACTGAACTTTCTCAGCATGTATTTCAAAGTTGGTACCCTTCAACTAGATATATATCTAAGAAAAGGCACATTTATCTACACGAGAGGAAAAACTTGTCAAAGTCAGGAGATGCAGCTCAATGGTAGATCACATTCCTTGATTCTGAAACCACTGAACTTTCTCTGCAATTATTTCAACGTTTGCTCTTGTCAACTATACATTTATCTAAGAAAAGGCACATTTATCTACACAAGAGGAAAAACTTGTCAAAGTCAGGAGATGCAGCTCAATTGTAGATCACATTCCTTGATTCTGAAACCACTGAACTTTCTCTGCAAGTAGTTTAATGTTTGCCCGTGTCAACTATATGTATATCTAAGAAAAGGCACATTTATCTACACGAGAGGAAAACCTTGTCAAAGTCAGGAGATGCAGCTCAATGGTAGATCACATTCCTTGATTCTGAAACCACTGAACTTTCTCTGCAATTATTTCAATGTTTGCCCGTGTCAAATATACATATATCTAAGAAAAGGCAAGAAAATCTACAAGAGAGGAAAATCTTGTTAAAGTCAGGGGATGTAGCTCAGTGGTAGAGCGCATGCTTTGCATGTATGAGGTCCTGGGTTCAGTCCCCAGCATCTCCAAGGCCCTTTTCGCTTCCTAAGTAGAGAAGAATCTATGAAAAGCCATGTGTAAGTACACAACAGGAAAACCTTGTCAAAGTCCAGAGATGCAGGTCAGTGGTGGACTGCATAACTTGATTCTAAAAACACTGAACTTTCTCAGCATGTATTTCAAAGTTTTAAAGTGTATTACCCTTCAACTAGATATATATCTAAGAAAAGGCACATTTATCTACACGAGAGGAAAAACTTGTCAAAGTCAGGAGATGCAGCTCAATGGTAGATCACATTCCTTGATTCTGAAACCACTGAACTTTCTCTGCAATTATTTCAATGTTTGCTCTTGTCAACTATACATTTATCTAAGAAAAGGCACATTTATCTACACGAGAGAAAAAACTTGTCAAAGTCAGGAGATGCAGCTCAATGGTAGATCATATTCCTTGATTCTGAAACCACTGAACTTTCTCTGCAATTATTTCAATGTTTGCTCTTGTCAACTATACATTTATCTAAGAAAAGGCACATTTATCTACACGAGAGGAAAAACTTGTCAAAGTCAGGAGATGCAGCTCAATGGTAGATCACATTCCTTGATTCTGAAACCACTGAACTTTCTCTGCAATTATTTCAATGTTTGCCCGTGTCAACTATACATATATCTAAGAAAAGGCAAGAAAATCTACAAGAGAGGAAAATCTTGTCAAAGTCAGGGGATGTAGCTCAGTGGTAGAGCGCATGCTTTGCATGTATGAGGTCCTGGGTTCAATCCCCAGCATCTCCAAGGCCCTTTTCGCTTCCTAAGTAGAGAAGAATCTATGAAAAGCCATGTGTAAGTACACAACAGGAAAACCTTGTCAAAGTCCAGAGATGCAGGTTAGTGGTGGACTGCATAACTTGATTCTAAAACCACTTAACTTTCTCTGCAATTATTTCAATGTTTGCTTTTGTCAACTATACATATATCTACGAAAAGGCACATTTATCTACATTAGAGAAAAATGCTATCTAAGGCAGGGGATGTAGCTCAGTGGTAGAGTGCATGCTTCGCATGTATGAGGTCCTGGGTTCAATCCCCAGCCTCTCCAGGGTCTTTTCTTCTTTCAAAACTGCTGAACCTACATGAGCTACAGCATTCCACTGTTGTCCTATGTTAGCTATATATATATCCAATAACATGCACATGTATGTACACAACAGGAAAACCTTGTCAAAGTCAGGAGATGCAGTTCAGTGGTGGACTGCATAACTTGATTCTAAAACCACTGAACTTTCTCTGCAATTAGTTCAATGTTTGCCCGTGTCAACTATACGTATATCTAAGAAAAGGCACATTTATCTACACGAGAGGATATATATATATATAGTTAGATAGATAGTTAGATAGATATAGATATATATAGTTGCCCATGTATTTCATATAGTTGCCCGTGTCAACTATATGTATATCTAAGAAAAGGCAAGAAAATCTACAAGAGAGGAAAATCTTGTCAAAGTCAGGGGATGTAGCTCAGTGGTAGAGCGCATGCTTTGCATGTATGAGGTCCTGGGTTCAATCCCCAGCATCTCCAAGGCCCTTTTCGCTTCCTAAGTAGAGAAGAATCTATGAAAAGCCATGTGTAAGTACACAACAGGAAAACCTTGTCAAAGTCCAGAGATGCAGGTCAGTGGTGGACTGCATAACTTGATTCTAAAACCACTGAACTTTCTCAGCATGTATTTCAAAGTTGGTACCCTTCAACTAGATATATATCTACGAAAAGGCACATTTATCTACACGAGAGGAAAACCTTGTCAAAGTCAGGAGATGCAGGTCAGTGATGGACTGCATAACTTGATTCTAAAACCACTGAACTTTCTCAGCATGTATTTCAAAGTTGGTACCCTTCAACTAGATATATATCTAAGAAAAGGCACATTTATCTACACGAGAGGAAAAACTTGTCAAAGTCAGGAGATGCAGCTCAGTGGTAGATCATATTCCTTGATTCTAAAACCACTGAACTTTCTCTGCAATTATTTCAATGTTTGCTCTTGTCAACTATACATATATCTACGAAAAGGCACATTTATCTACAAGAGAGGAAAATCTTGTCAAAGTCAGGGGATATAACTCAGTCGTAGAGAACATGCTTTGCATGTATGAGGTTCAATACCCAGCATCTTCATCGCCTTTTCCTCTTTTTACATAGAGATGATTCTAAGAAAAGCCATGTGTAACTACACAACTGGAAAACCTTGTCAAAGTCAGGAGATGCAGGTCAGTGGTGGACTGCATAACTTGATTCTAAAACCACTGAACTTTCTCAGCATGTATTTCAAAGTTTTAAAGTGTATTACCCTTCAACTAGATATATATCTAAGAAAAGGCACATTTATCTACACGAGAGGAAAAACTTGTCAAAGTCAGGAGATGCAGCTCAATGGTAGATCACATTCCTTGATTCTGAAACCACTGAACTTTCTCTGCAATTATTTCAATGTTTGCTCTTGTCAACTATACATTTATCTAAGAAAAGGCACATTTATCTACACGAGAGAAAAAACTTGTCAAAGTCAGGAGATGCAGCTCAATGGTAGATCACATTCCTTGATTCTGAAACCACTGAACTTTCTCTGCAATTATTTCAATGTTTGCTCTTGTCAACTATACATATATCTACGAAAAGGCACATTTATCTACATTAGAGAAAAATGCTATCAAAGGCAGGGGATGTAGCTCAGTGGTAGAGCGCATGCTTCGCATGTATGAGGTCCTGGGTTCAATCCCCAGCATCTCCAGGGTGTTTTCTTCTTTCAAAACTGCTGAACCTACATGAGCTACAGCATTCCACTGTTGTCCTATGTTAGCTATATATATATCCAATAACATGCACATGTATGTACACAACAAGAAAACCTTGTCAAAGTCAGGAGATGCAGGTCAGTGGTGGACTGCATAACTTGATTCTAAAACCACTGAACTTTCTCAGCATGTATTTCAAAGTTGGTACCCTTCAACTAGATATATATCTAAGAAAAGGCACATTTATCTACACGAGAGGAAAAACTTGTCAAAGTCAGGAGATGCAGCTCAATGGTAGATCACATTCCTTGATTCTGAAACCACTGAACTTTCTCTGCAATTATTTCAACGTTTGCTCTTGTCAACTATACATTTATCTAAGAAAAGGCACATTTATCTACACAAGAGGAAAAACTTGTCAAAGTCAGGAGATGCAGCTCAATTGTAGATCACATTCCTTGATTCTGAAACCACTGAACTTTCTCTGCAAGTAGTTTAATGTTTGCCCGTGTCAACTATATGTATATCTAAGAAAAGGCACATTTATCTACACGAGAGGAAAACCTTGTCAAAGTCAGGAGATGCAGCTCAATGGTAGATCACATTCCTTGATTCTGAAACCACTGAACTTTCTCTGCAATTATTTCAATGTTTGCCCGTGTCAAATATACATATATCTAAGAAAAGGCAAGAAAATCTACAAGAGAGGAAAATCTTGTTAAAGTCAGGGGATGTAGCTCAGTGGTAGAGCGCATGCTTTGCATGTATGAGGTCCTGGGTTCAATCCCCAGCATCTCCAAGGCCCTTTTCGCTTCCTAAGTAGAGAAGAATCTATGAAAAGCCATGTGTAAGTACACAACAGGAAAACCTTGTCAAAGTCCAGAGATGCAGGTCAGTGGTGGACTGCATAACTTGATTCTAAAACCACTGAACTTTCTCTGCAATTATTTCAATGTTTGCTTTTGTCAACTATACATATATCTACGAAAAGGCACATTTATCTACATTAGAGAAAAATGCTATCTAAGGCAGGGGATGTAGCTCAGTGGTAGAGTGCATGCTTCGCATGTATGAGTTCCTGGGTTCAATCCCCAATCTCTCCAGGGTCTTTTCTTCTTTCAAAACTGCTGAACCTACATGAGCTACAGCATTCCACTGTTGTCCTATGTTAGCTATATATATATCCAATAACATGCACATGTATGTACACAACAGGAAAACCTTGTCAAAGTCAGGAGATGCAGTTCAGTGGTGGACTGCATAACTTGATTCTAAAACCACTGAACTTTCTCTGCAATTAGTTCAATGTTTGCCCGTGTCAACTATACGTATATCTAAGAAAAGGCACATTTATCTACACGAGAGGATATATATATATATAGTTAGATAGATAGTGATATATATAGTTGCCCATGTATTTCATATAGTTGCCCGTGTCAACTATATGTATATCTAAGAAAAGGCAAGAAAATCTACAAGAGAGGAAAATCTTGTCAAAGTCAGGGGATGTAGCTCAGTGGTAGAGCGCATGCTTCGCATGTATGAGGTCCTGGGTTCAATCCCCAGCATCTCCAAGGCCCTTTCAGATTCCTAAGTAGAGAAGAATCTATGAAAAGCCATGTGTAAGTACACAACAGGAAAACCTTGTGGACTGCATAACTTTATTCTAAAACCACTGAACTTTCTCAGCATGTATTTCAAAGTTGGTACCCTTCAACTAGATATATATCTAAGAAAAGGCACATTTATCTACACAAGAGGAAAACCTTGTCAAAGTCAGGAGATGCAGGACAGTGGTGGACTGCATAACTTTATTCTAAAACCACTGAACTTTCTCAGCATGTATTTCAAAGTTGGTACCCTTCAACTAGATATATATCTAAGAAAAGGCACATTTATCTACACGAGAGGAAAACCTTGTCAAAGTCAGGAGATGCAGGTCAGTGATGGACTGCATAACTTGATTCTAAAACCACTGAACTTTCTCAGCATGTATTTCAATGTTTGCCCGTGTCAACTATACATATATCTAAGAAAAGGCACATTTATCTACAAGAGAGGAAAATCTTGTCAAAGTCAGGGGATATAACTCAGTCGTAGAGAACATGCTTTGCATGTATGAGGTTCAATACCCAGCATCTTCATCACCTTTTCCTCTTTTTACATAGAGATGATTCTAAGAAAAGCCATGTGTAACTACACAACTGGAAAACCTTGTCAAAGTCAGGAGATGCAGGTCAGTGATGGACTGCATAACTTGATTCTAAAACCACTGAACTTTCTCAGCATGTATTTCAAAGTTTTAAAGTGTATTACCCTTCAACTAGATATATATCTAAGAAAAGGCACATTTATGTACACAAGAGGAAAAACTTGTCAAAGTCAGGAGATGCAGCTCAATGGTAGATCACATTCCTTGATTCTGAAACCACTGAACTTTCTCAGCATGTATTTCAAAGTTGGTACCCTTCAACTAGATATATATCTAAGAAAAGGCACATTTATCTACACGAGAGGAAAAACTTGTCAAAGTCAGGAGATGCAGCTCAATGGTAGATCACATTCCTTGATTCTGAAACCACTGAACTTTCTCTGCAATTATTTCAACGTTTGCTCTTGTCAACTATACATTTATCTAAGAAAAGGCACATTTATCTACACAAGAGGAAAAACTTGTCAAAGTCAGGAGATGCAGCTCAATTGTAGATCACATTCCTTGATTCTGAAACCACTGAACTTTCTCTGCAAGTAGTTTAATGTTTGCCCGTGTCAACTATATGTATATCTAAGAAAAGGCACATTTATCTACACGAGAGGAAAACCTTGTCAAAGTCAGGAGATGCAGCTCAATGGTAGATCACATTCCTTGATTCTGAAACCACTGAACTTTCTCTGCAATTATTTCAATGTTTGCCCGTGTCAAATATACATATATCTAAGAAAAGGCAAGAAAATCTACAAGAGAGGAAAATCTTGTTAAAGTCAGGGGATGTAGCTCAGTGGTAGAGCGCATGCTTTGCATGTATGAGGTCCTGGGTTCAATCCCCAGCATCTCCAAGGCCCTTTTCGCTTCCTAAGTAGAGAAGAATCTATGAAAAGCCATGTGTAAGTACACAACAGGAAAAACTTGTCAAAGTCCAGAGATGCAGGTCAGTGGTGGACTGCATAACTTGATTCTAAAAACACTGAACTTTCTCAGCATGTATTTCAAAGTTTTAAAGTGTATTACCCTTCAACTAGATATATATCTAAGAAAAGGCACATTTATCTACACGAGAGGAAAAACTTGTCAAAGTCAGGAGATGCAGCTCAATGGTAGATCACATTCCTTGATTCTGAAACCACTGAACTTTCTCTGCAATTATTTCAATGTTTGCTCTTGTCAACTATACATTTATCTAAGAAAAGGCACATTTATCTACACGAGAGAAAAAACTTGTCAAAGTCAGGAGATGCAGCTCAATGGTAGATCACATTCCTTGATTCTGAAACCACTGAACTTTCTCTGCAATTATTTCAATGTTTGCTCTTGTCAACTATACATTTATCTAAGAAAAGGCACATTTATCTACACGAGAGGAAAAACTTGTCAAAGTCAGGAGATGCAGCTCAATGGTAGATCACATTCCTTGATTCTGAAACCACTGAACTTTCTCTGCAATTATTTCAATGTTTGCCCGTGTCAACTATACATATATCTAAGAAAAGGCAAGAAAATCTACAAGAGAGGAAAATCTTGTTAAAGTCAGGGGATGTAGCTCAGTGGTAGAGCGCATGCTTTGCATGTATGAGGTCCTGGGTTCAATCCCCAGCATCTCCAAGGCCCTTTTCGCTTCCTAAGTAGAGAAGAATCTATGAAAAGCCATGTGTAAGTACACAACAGGAAAACCTTGTCAAAGTCCAGAGATGCAGGTTAGTGGTGAACTGTATAACTTGATTCTAAAACCACTTAACTTTCTCTGCAATTATTTCAATGTTTGCTCTTGTCAACTATACATATATCTACGAAAAGGCACATTTATCTACACGAGAGGAAAATCTTGTCAAAGTCAGGGGATATAACTCAGTCGTAGAGAACATGCTTTGCATGTATGAGGTTCAATACCCAGCATCTTCATCGCCTTTTCCTCTTTTTACATAGAGATGATTCTAAGAAAAGCCATGTGTAACTACACAACTGGAAAACCTTGTCAAAGTCAGGAGATGCAGGTCAGTGGTGGACTGCATAACTTGATTCTAAAACCACTGAACTTTCTCAGCATGTATTTCAAAGTTTTAAAGTGTATTACCCTTCAACTAGATATATATCTAAGAAAAGGCACATTTATGTACACAAGAGGAAAAACTTGTCAAAGTCAGGAGATGCGGCTCAATGGTAGATCACATTCCTTGATTCTGAAACCACTGAACTTTCTCTGCAATTATTTCAATGTTTGCTCTTGTCAACTATACATTTATCTAAGAAAAGGCACATTTATCTACACGAGAGGAAAAACTTGTCAAAGTCAGGAGATGCAGCTCAATGGTAGATCACATTCCTTGATTCTGAAACCACTGAACTTTCTCTGCAATTATTTCAATGTTTGCCCGTGTCAACTATACATATATCTAAGAAAAGGCAAGAAAATCTACAAGAGAGGAAAATCTTGTCAAAGTCAGGGGATGTAGCTCAGTGGTAGAGCGCATGCTTTGCATGTATGAGGTCCTGGGTTGAATCCCCAGCATCTCCAAGGCCCTTTTCGCTTCCTAAGTAGAGAAGAATCTATGAAAAGCCATGTGTAAGTACACAACAGGAAAACCTTGTCAAAGTCCAAAGATGCAGGTTAGTGGTGAACTGCATAACTTGATTCTAAAACCACTGAACTTTCTCTGCAATTATTTCAATGTTTGCTCTTGTCAACTATACATATATCTACGAAAAGGCACATTTATCTACATTAGAGAAAAATGCTATCAAAGGCAGGGGATGTAGCTCAGTGGTAGAGCACATGCTTCGCATGTATGAGGTCCTGGGTTCAATCCCCAGCATCTCCAGGGTGTTTTCTTCTTTCAAAACTGCTGAACCTACATGAGCTACAGCATTCCACTGTTGCCCGCGTCAACTATACATATATCTACGAAAAGGAAAGAAAATCTACAAGAGAGGAAAATCTTGTCAAAGTTAGGGGATGTAGCTCAGCGGTAGAGCTTATGCTTTGCATGTATGAGGTGCTGGGTTCAATCCCCAGCATCTCCAAGGCCCTTTCAGATTCCTAAGAATAGCATAGAATCTATGAAAAGCCATGTGTAAGTACACAACAGGAAAACCTTGTCAAAGTCTGGCGATGCAGGACAGTGGTGGACTGCATAACTTTATTCTAAAACCACTGAACTTTCTCAGCATGTATTTCAAAGTTGGTACCCTTCAACTAGATATATATCTAAGAAAAGGCACATTTATCTACACGAGAGGAAAACCTTGTCAAAGTCAGGAGATGCAGGTCAGTGATGGACTGCATAACTTGATTCTAAAACCACTGAACTTTCTCAGCATGTATTTCAAAGTTGGTACCCTTCAACTAGATATATATCTAAGAAAAGGCACATTTATCTACACGAGAGGAAAAACTTGTCAAAGTCAGGAGATGCAGCTCAGTGGTAGATCACATTCCTTGATTCTAAAACCACTGAACTTTCTCTGCAATTAGTTCAATGTTTGCCCCTGTCAACTATACATATATCTAAGAAAAGGCACATTTATCTACAAGAGAGGAAAATCTTGTCAAAGTCAGGGGATATAACTCAGTCGTAGAGAACATGCTTTGCATGTATGAGGTTCAATACCCAGCATCTTCATCGCCTTTTCCTCTTTTTACATAGAGATGATTCTAAGAAAAGCCATGTGTAACTACACAACTGGAAAACCTTGTCAAAGTCAGGAGATGCAGGTCAGTGGTGGACTGCATAACTTGATTCTAAAACCACTGAACTTTCTCAGCATGTATTTCAAAGTTTTAAAGTGTATTACCCTTCAACTAGATATATATCTAAGAAAAGGCATATTTATCTACACAAGAGGAAAAACTTGTCAAAGTCAGGAGATGCAGCTCAATGGTAGATCACATTCCTTGATTCTGAAACCACTGAACTTTCTCTGCAATTATTTCAATGTTTGCTCTTGTCAACTATACATTTATCTAAGAAAAGGCACATTTATCTACACGAGAGGAAAAACTTGTCAAAGTCAGGAGATGCAGCTCAATGGTAGATCACATTCCTTGATTCTGAAACCACTGAACTTTCTCTGCAATTATTTCAATGTTTGCCCGTGTCAACTATACATATATCTAAGAAAAGGCAAGAAAATCTACAAGAGAGGAAAATCTTGTCAAAGTCAGGGGATGTAGCTCAGTGGTAGAGCGCATGCTTTGCATGTATGAGGTCCTGGGTTCAATCCCCAGCATCTCCAGGGTGTTTTCTTCTTTCAAAACTGCTGAACCTACATGAGCTACAGCATTCCACTGTTGTCCTATGTTAGCTATATATATATCCAATAACATGCACATGTATGTACACAACAAGAAAACCTTGTCAAAGTCAGGAGATGCAGGTCAGTGGTGGACTGCATAACTTGATTCTAAAACCACTGAACTTTCTCAGCATGTATTTCAAAGTTGGTACCCTTCAACTAGATATATATCTAAGAAAAGGCACATTTATCTACACGAGAGGAAAAACTTGTCAAAGTCAGGAGATGCAGCTCAATGGTAGATCACATTCCTTGATTCTGAAACCACTGAACTTTCTCTGCAATTATTTCAACGTTTGCTCTTGTCAACTATACATTTATCTAAGAAAAGGCACATTTATCTACACAAGAGGAAAAACTTGTCAAAGTCAGGAGATGCAGCTCAATTGTAGATCACATTCCTTGATTCTGAAACCACTGAACTTTCTCTGCA
>CM076074.1:18790000-18792500 GCA_038088235.1 Zacco platypus
CAAAACTGCTGAACCTACATGAGCTACAGCATTCCACTGTTGTCCTATGTTAGCTATATATATATCCAATAACATGCACATGTATGTACACAACAGGAAAACCTTGTCAAAGTCAGGAGATGCAGTTCAGTGGTGGACTGCATAACTTGATTCTAAAACCACTGAACTTTCTCTGCAATTAGTTCAATGTTTGCCCGTGTCAACTATACGTATATCTAAGAAAAGGCACATTTATCTACACGAGAGGATATATATATATATAGTTAGATAGATAGTTAGATAGATATAGATATATATAGTTGCCCATGTATTTCATATAGTTGCCCGTGTCAACTATATGTATATCTAAGAAAAGGCAAGAAAATCTACAAGAGAGGAAAATCTTGTCAAAGTCAGGGGATGTAGCTCAGTGGTAGAGCGCATGCTTTGCATGTATGAGGTCCTGGGTTCAATCCCCAGCTTCCTAAGTAGAGAAGAATCTATGAAAAGCCATGTGTAAGTACACAACAGGAAAACCTTGTCAAAGTCCAGAGATGCAGGTCAGTGGTGGACTGCATAACTTGATTCTAAAACCACTGAACTTTCTCAGCATGTATTTCAAAGTTGGTACTCTTCAACTAGATATATATCTACGAAAAGGCACATTTATCTACACGAGAGGAAAACCTTGTCAAAGTCAGGAGATGCAGGTCAGTGATGGACTGCATAACTTGATTCTAAAACCACTGAACTTTCTCAGCATGTATTTCAAAGTTGGTACCCTTCAACTAGATATATATCTAAGAAAAGGCACATTTATCTACACGAGAGGAAAAACTTGTCAAAGTCAGGAGATGCAGCTCAGTGGTAGATCATATTCCTTGATTCTAAAACCACTGAACTTTCTCTGCAATTATTTCAATGTTTGCTCTTGTCAACTATACATATATCTACGAAAAGGCACATTTATCTACAAGAGAGGAAAATCTTGTCAAAGTCAGGGGATATAACTCAGTCGTAGAGAACATGCTTTGCATGTATGAGGTTCAATACCCAGCATCTTCATCGCCTTTTCCTCTTTTTACATAGAGATGATTCTAAGAAAAGCCATGTGTAACTACACAACTGGAAAACCTTGTCAAAGTCAGGAGATGCAGGTCAGTGGTGGACTGCATAACTTGATTCTAAAACCACTGAACTTTCTCAGCATGTATTTCAAAGTTTTAAAGTGTATTACCCTTCAACTAGATATATATCTAAGAAAAGGCACATTTATCTACACGAGAGGAAAAACTTGTCAAAGTCAGGAGATGCAGCTCAATGGTAGATCACATTCCTTGATTCTGAAACCACTGAACTTTCTCTGCAATTATTTCAATGTTTGCTCTTGTCAACTATACATTTATCTAAGAAAAGGCACATTTATCTACACGAGAGAAAAAACTTGTCAAAGTCAGGAGATGCAGCTCAATGGTAGATCACATTCCTTGATTCTGAAACCACTGAACTTTCTCTGCAATTATTTCAATGTTTGCTCTTGTCAACTATACATATATCTACGAAAAGGCACATTTATCTACATTAGAGAAAAATGCTATCAAAGGCAGGGGATGTAGCTCAGTGGTAGAGCGCATGCTTCGCATGTATGAGGTCCTGGGTTCAATCCCCAGCATCTCCAGGGTGTTTTCTTCTTTCAAAACTGCTGAACCTACATGAGCTACAGAATTCCACTGTTGTCCTATGTTAGCTATATATATATCCAATAACATGCACATGTATGTACACAACAAGAAAACCTTGTCAAAGTCAGGAGATGCAGGTCAGTGGTGGACTGCATAACTTGATTCTAAAACCACTGAACTTTCTCAGCATGTATTTCAAAGTTGGTACCCTTCAACTAGATATATATCTAAGAAAAGGCACATTTATCTACACGAGAGGAAAAACTTGTCAAAGTCAGGAGATGCAGCTCAGTGGTAGATCATATTCCTTGATTCTGAAACCACTGAACTTTCTCTGCAATTATTTCAATGTTTGCTCTTGTCAACTATACATATATCTACGAAAAGGCACATTTATCTACAAGAGAGGAAAATCTTGTCAAAGTCAGGGGATATAACTCAGTCGTAGAGAACATGCTTTGCATGTATGAGGTTCAATACCCAGCATCTTCATCGCCTTTTCCTCTTTTTACATAGAGATGATTCTAAGAAAAGCCATGTGTAACTACACAACTGGAAAACCTTGTCAAAGTCAGGAGATGCAGGTCAGTGGTGGACTGCATAACTTGATTCTAAAACCACTGAACTTTCTCAGCATGTATTTCAAAGTTTTAAAGTGTATTACCCTTCAACTAGATATATATCTAAGAAAAGGCACATTTATCTACACGAGAGGAAAAACTTGTCAAAGTCAGGAGATGCAGCTCAATGGTAGATCACATTCCTTGATTCTGAAACCACTGAACTTTCTCTGCAATTATTTCAATGTTTGCTCTTGTCAACTATACATTTATCTAAGA